>VMBQ01000232.1:220125-326871 GCA_007657795.1 Dreissena rostriformis | reverse complement strand
GTGTACTTAACTTCGGTTCAAGATAAATAATGCTACGGTCACTCGTGCGACTAAAATCAATGACGACACACTACTCACTTGTCATTTTCGTTCAATTAATCGTAATATTCGTGAATCATCGGCCCATGTATCAAATATTCAAGAAAATTTATGCGTTTATACAGTTGGTGTCTTTATTTCACCCAAAATGACCCATGTATGATTTACATTATAAACAAATTTATTATTCGGATAACAGAAAAACAACAATCAAAACAACAAAAACAACAATACCAACGCCATCAACAACTTTTACTTACCGTCGATACTTTTATGTGAATGCATGCATGCAAACGGTTTAAGCGTCTTACGTAGTAACTGTACTAACAGTATCAATTGTAATAGATAAAACACTTGGGGTAAATACTTATTTGAATGATTTCTGCACCGTGCTTGGTTTTGTTCGAAAAGATCAGCAGTTGGTTTCATGGAAGAGAGCAGGCAAGAAACTAGTAACGGAAAAGGTGTAAGATTGTTTTAAAACAAAAACGGCTTGTACGATATATCACTGTCTACTAAATAGTAAAGAATGCTAACACAGAAATATCCATGTATTCCACATGAGGTTCTGGATTTGCAGAAAACGTTCAATGTATACTCCCTCCCGGCTTTCATAGTGTCAAGGTGTGAATATACATTACAATGATATCGATAAACCACAATATGTAACATTGTTTATAATTATATCGTACATATACTTTGCCGTTTTGTAAGCCACTGTCTTAAAAAGTTTTTTCGTAACCATTATGTAATATATCCAACAACGATTTCAAATTTAGGAACACCACAACTCAAGATACGGTATCAGTTGAGAAAATACTGATAACCTCCTGTGGTCTTTCATTAAAGGCCACAGCGCAATTTCCTTAACAATATAGGACAATACATACATAGAACATTAACATTATTAATATAAAACAATGATTACAAATTACAACTCGCTCGCATCGAACAATTTAAAGCATATGGATCTTCTGAGACTCTTACCGAAAATCGTTAAACCATATATAAGTCATGGATTTAACTCAACGCTCACTTAAATAATACTTTTCTTGTTTTAAGTAGAAATAATTTCACATGTACACTGGCAGTCATCCAGATTAACGATGGCACCTGTTGTTTATAAGGACGATGTTTATTTACTAGAAAATTGACCGCCATTCTAGATTCCATTGAATGCGATTATGCCAATAGTTCTTTTCGTTTCGGAGCATTATTGCAACAACAAATAAATGTGTTTTTAAGCACTGATATTAAAATTGCAAAATAGTTTGTGCAGTTAAATTTGAACTTGAACTTTGGTGATTGGCACAACAGATGGCGTTCATGTAGTTTTGTGTTATAATCAAATGTGATGTTATAATTAAAAAAAGTTAATATTCTATAAACAAAAAGTACTTCGAGTTTTGCGGTTTTAGATATCACGATGTGTATTTGTTTCACTTGACAGCTCGCTCATACAAATAGTACATAACTACTCTGCTTGTGATGATATACTTTTCTTAGTGACAACCACCGAATGTGTGGAATTATAAAATTACAATCATTAAAGAAAACTTAAAAATCCTATGTAGTGAAAATGAAAGGAACTATTCTTTTCAACTTCAGATGTCGTCTATAATTATTAATATTACAGCGAGTAAGTGAGTAATGATGCTTCGTTCAGAACACCAGAAAAATACAAAATAATTATATGATTGCCATGACCCAACTAAACTATATAACAACACGCTTATATACTTTTTTCAAATAAATTCATATAACTTACATAAACATAAATTAATGCACTTTGGGACGTTATGACCTGTATTGAGTATATGTCATCGTGGTTGCAACCATTGTTTGACATTTAGACTGCTTTTGAGGCTTCTCTTGTTTGGTGACCGACATAAGTGTAATACCACACGCTTACATTTGTCTCCAAATAATAGTCATAGTCTGAAACGACCTTAACGTGGGTTGTATTTAGTATATCTAATTTGCTTGATTCTTTTTAAAACCAGAGTTTGTAGAAAAAATAATGTAAACAACATGACCTATACATGATATATACACAACAAATTAAATAAATCAGCACGACATCAATAAAATCAGGCATTGTGTCAACAATATGAAAACCGTTTGAAGCGAAATATTTAACAGTATATGCCGAGGCAAAATATACGAATTTACATACAAAATGCATATATACATACATACATATGTATGCATACCGTTAATTGATATGAAGACAGAATGTCCAAATTTGCCATAGCTTTAATTGAATGCAGCTTGGAACAGTTGTTCAAGGTATTCAAATTATTGTGACCAATTATTGAACGATCTGGTTTATCGTTTAGTTTCTGAACTAGACGCGTCATTGCGCTAAAGTGATGGTTATTAAATGTTTTATTTGTTCGGTTCTTTTTAATTTAATTCGTATTAACATGTATGTTAATGCTATGGTACGTCAACTACTGTTCTTTGTATTTTGTTTTATAGTAGTTAATCAAACATTGAATTTGCATTCGTTATGTACATGTAAGGCGCAAAGCGGGGATTTATAATTAAAGCCTCCGACTGCATTATAATGAATGGGGATCATTGAAGACAGTTTCAACCACTAGGGAAATATCTCAAATTTGCTGACAGAATTCTAGGCCGTCCGCAAATTTGAAAACTGGCAGAGTCATCACTGAAACTATTTTGTGTATTAATATTTAACTGACAAAACCCCTGAGACCTTTTGGCACGTACCCTTCTGTTTCGCTGCGTACTATACAAATGAAAGTAAACAGCCGTTTAACCTTTTGGTTGGGAAATAATTTACTGTTCGTGATTCATGATAACGTTTTTTATCATTTGTCTTGTGCTTTGCTGTTCAATTTGTTTCGTTTTCCATAATTATTTTGTTCATGTTTAGGTAAAATTTTGTATTGAAGAGTCAACAAAGTCAAACAAACGTCCAAACTTTAAGCCAATTATGATTGTTTGATCATTTAAATAATGAGCAAGGGCGAAAACTAATCCCTTTAGACAAATGTAGTCTTAAAACTTGGCAAAATGCCAGAGTAAAATGATCCTTCTTTTTTTATTTTACTCAAGCAATAGTTAAATGATCAGGTTGTCGTTCACTTATACATTACACTCCTTTTCGGCAAAGCATGAAATGCAAAATAAAAAATACAATAAATAAATAAATGAAAGAAAACGCAAGAACATCTTTTAAATTAATATTGTGGAGCCAAACAATACGTCCATTTATAAATGTTCAGCAAAATAAATGGTTTTACTGAATCCCTTACTTTATTTCCCGGTGTGTTTTGAAGACTGACAACAGCTCAATACTCTAGACGTCCGACCTTTTATATCTCATTGATCGATTTCCGTAACCGTTTATAAACGAACATAAAAACACGCTCTATTGATATCAACGAAATTAATTTATTTACCACAAACTTTGATGTGGGTTTAGCTTAACTTTCAAATGAAATAAAATAACGACACAAAAACTTGCAAATATTAAAAAAAATGTCTAAAAAAATAAACTTGGATTTTTTGGATTTTTTTTAACAGCAGCACAACTATTTAAATACATAAAATGCCAGGTTCTAACTCTTGATTTTTGTGTTCAGAGTTATACAACCTCGCATATGTTTTGATTTTGTTCTAATACACTCATTCAATCAAACATATCGAGTAATAACTATGTTTTGCATTTTAATTAAAACAATTGTTTAAATATGTTATATATTACAATGCATTTGCGGTATTTAATTACTACGGTAAGTTTATTTTAATTTGNATGCTGGCTTCTTTTGGAACTGTTCCTGGTGGAACAAATGTGTGTGTGATATTTATAAACTATATTTTGTCGATTTCCGACGTAGATTGCATTGAATAAATAAACAAGAACACGAAATACAACAAAGCTAACACGTCAAAACCCGCAATTGGTTTAGAAAGATGAAATTAAAATATAATTTTTTTTTTGACTGGACCCATTGTAACGCAATCATCTTAACATGTAACAAACGCCTTTGATACAATGTTTCCATGTATTGGCATAGGCACCATCAATGGAAACAGTGATTCAAGCACGTTATAAATACAAATGTTGTGTAATCGTATCAGTCATGCTGCTTCTGTTTTGAGATTATTTCGCTCTTAAAGTGTTTACGATATTCTTAATATACATACACTTGTAATTATCTCAGTTCTATGAAATTATGCTACTTTGTATGTAATATTTATTACAATGCCTTTGTATTATCTCGTTGTTGAGTTTAAGATACATTGTAGACATTTTCTCCGACAATATTTAATTTTGAAACCTTACGCCCGTTATATTGAAGTCACACTTTCAGAAAAATGGCATAATGACCGTTATGGGTACCTGTGAGTTTCAACACAATGATATCGAAGTACTGTCCTGTAAGACTGCTACACAAGTGCATGATTTAAAGATCTCCAGGTTGGAAGAATTAATATGAACTGAACTATGGTAAGTACCCCGACCTACCCCTTTCGACCACAAAGCTTGTTAACGTAACAAACTCCTTTGAAAAAGTCTACTTATAACTTCATGTACCTCTATTCGAATATTTGCACAGGATTGTGATTATTTCAAGACGTATTTAAGAAAATAAAAATAAAACGTTGGTTTAAAGTTGGTTTGTAAAAGATCCGCTCTGATTTTCCGGAATGAATAACCTTCGTCCAGTTGTGATGCCTATAACTCTATTCCCCATGTTTGTACTTGACAGTGTAACTAGTTTAATACTTACTTGAATCGTTTGCAATAATGCCATGTCTTTGATGTTTAAATACTGACGTGTTAGTATTCTTATAGATCTCTTACATGTGGGTTTTGAACTTGATACCAATCTTTTTTGTTTCTTAAAATATCACATCATGAGACAAAATACGGTTAAACGGCAAATAGACAAAACATTTACTGCAGAATAATATATACGGTTAAAAAATTGTATCAATCTCATAAATATCAATTTGTAAAACATGATGTAATTCAACCAACACACTTCCTCAAACGAATTTCTTTAAGATTTAAACAATTTAAATTGACTGTAATAAAACTGTGTATTTTTTCAACGAGGCTGGTTTATGCATTTCGTTTACACTTCCTGCTGTCCGTATATCAGAACACTTTATGTCATTCAGAAGTTCAATCAATGTTTGCTCTCAAAAAGAATAAAGACCAACGTAAACACATATACGTATTTCAATTCATATAAGTATCCAAAGCTGCAGTAAGCAGTGTTAACTTTGTAAAGCCGACAACCTTTGGTCCGGTAATCATTGCTTAAGACGTAATAAACAAAACCGTCGTATAGTGCAAAACGTTGCCAGCAATCAACATTGCCCGCAAGTAGGATGTGGTCGGCTTAAAAAAAAATCCATATAAACAGAGGTGTTTACGGTTATGACTTGTAACCGTTATGTTGCAGTTTTGTGCTGAACTGCATTGCCATTCAGAGATGCTGTTACATAACATGACCTTTTGTTGTTGCTTTATAGCGCATTTCAAAGAAAGCCTGAAACATAGCACAGGGCCAGGTTGCTCAAAACATGAGGCTTACAGCTTGTTTACTGTATACATTAAAACGATGGATATAACAAGAAATATGATTCTCAAACCTGTGCACAATATTTTAATATGCATACTTGTTTGCAACTAATATGTAATTTACCACTTAATGTTTTTAAACAGCTGATTTAAAAGGTAATTGTTGTAAGCTGAATTGACCGTAAAAAAATTGAACAAACTCTGCCCTATACACTTCATGATAATTGACCTTTCATGAATTATACACGACGTTATAGTAACAAATTAACACTTTTCATATTCGCAATCTTTAAACATAAATAAGTAACAACTAATCATCAAGTCTATGTTTCTTTTTTGTACATTCGCATAAACATTTAGCATTTTTTAAAAGTTATAGATTAGTGGGTTTTGATTAGTACATCACACACAATTTCTCACGAGATATACATTCTTTGCTGTTTGTAATATGCCGGTGCTCCTGTGTCTTTGTGTTGGTTAGAAAAAGTTCATGCCAATACATCTTTAAGGGGTTAACAATAAATCGGCCAATCCTATTTACATGAACTGGCTGCTGTATTACTGAATGTTCGCTTGCAGTGCCTTTTTCTGTTTTCGAAGAATGAATAAGAAAGCATTGCTAGATAAATGTCAATGTCAATTTCCGTCCTAGAACCACGCTGTTCAAGGCGAAGGTGGATTTTTAAACAGCTTACCTAAATTTCGTTAAAATAATCGTGTCTTATACGCATTAACCGATCTGTTAAAGTATAACATTAATATGCAATATTTGATTCTCATCAGCAGTGTATATATCCTGATATTGTGGACTTAAACACTTAAAATTATAGACTTGTTTACATATAAGAAGACATTCCTAGATGAATGTCAATGTCAAACTCCGTCCTTTTTACGCAGCGCTATATGATTTCAATGTGCCAAATTCGTGAAACACTTATTTGAGGACACGCAAACTTAACAGATTTTGTTTTGAGCTTTAAAATATAGTCAAAGTCTAGTATTTATATTTTTTAATTAAGTTATTTAGAATGACGACTTCAACGGCTGATTTAACATTGTAGCTCTGCCTTGCACTTTTAAGGATTAATTAGGTGTTTATTGTATTGCCAATAATGCTTAAAAGGATGATAACACTCGTGTTTGCTTAGTCTGGTACAAATAAATACATTACAACAATGGCAACGAACCGATTTCTGCACAACTGAACCAATGCGTTGTCCAGTGCCACCAATTTAAGATTTGCTCAATAAGTTCAAAACTCTCTAGGTGAGTGTGAAGACAGTCAATATTTTATTCTTCGTTTAATATGTTTGCAGGTTAAAAATGTGGTTGAATGAGCGCGTCATATTGACGCAAATATATATTAACTGTGATGCAATTAAGAGAAGCCAGATAAAAAGTAAATGGGCGGATTGTATATTGACAAAAAGCCATTGGAATAGACAGCATATGTATTTAAACTAAAACTTTCATTTACACTATCCGATCAATATAAACAATAGGAACTCAACAATGTATACACTTAAAAGAATATATTTGCAAGAGCTATTAATCTGCAAATGTGCATAAGATATTACTTAACGATATTTAGAACAAGTGGTTGATGACTTTTCGTAATAGAGTAAATTCCCTTATTCAATTTTACAACGGCAATCTTACATCCACAGTCTTAATTTATTACAGCACAAGGGAACAATGGTATAGCTATGAATGGTATCCCTTAGAGTAAATGTTCGTGTAATGCTGATTTAATACTGCTGGGCAAGTGCACTTATATCATTCAATGATAAATTAAACCATCTATACAGCTTATGTTGGAATTAGAGACACACATTGACTATTTCTTTGCACTGGGGCTTTATGTGTTAGCATTGACGTTTAAAAATAAGCACATGTTTACCTTATATAATATATGATTTATACTAAAATAAAGTATATAAATAGACCGTGTTTTTACAGGTTTTCTGCATCCGTCTTTTTTGACTTAAAATACAAAGACATATTAATATTAAAATATAAGGTTATTATTAAGACATAATCATATTGAAATAAAGATTGATTGTAAATATGCACGTTTATGCTCTGATGTTTTCTGTAGTAAATATCCAACACGAATACATTATTCCAAACAGTAATTCCCAGAGATAAAGTGATTATAGAAAAAAATTGTAGTTGCTGCAGTCAGCATTACTTTCCCAGAAAAAGAGAAATGGAACGCAGCTTATAATTATAATCTTTAAAAATATGACAAAGAATGATTTATACCAGCAGAACTGTGAAGGTAATGGCGTTTAGGAGGACCTCTGAAACTGCTGATCAGAGAGTTCAAAAGTTTAAGGCCACGTTATTATGAGAGTAGAGTAAACGCCGCATAAGGAGTGTCTAATAGTGTGTCCTGTAATATAGCGCTAATATTTTCCTAAACTAAGTAAAACGTGTTTTAAAGATGTTTTTACATTCAATGAAGAAATTCGAAACCGATCAGAAATTACAAGATAAATGAGTATAGATGCATTCTTGATGAACATTGATATTTTATACAAACTTGTCCTGCTAATTGGTCACAGACACAATATGCATTGCCATGCAAAACAAGTGAAGGTTGCTATTCTACAAGGGTCATTAAAACTGAATTAAAATTAAACTTAAATATATGCCGTCACAACACGGGCTACCAATAGTGCAGATATTCAAATGTATGACATATATTATGTTCGAGATTGCAATCAAGTGTTCATAAAATGCATTAGGAACGTAAATATTAAACTCATTGTGAAAATGTACTATGATCGACACCGTTACAATCATATAGAATAAAACCATAGATAGCCGTTTACAACAAATACGTGACGAAAAACAGAATCCTTTTAGCAGCTTAACGGATGGATATATATAATAATACACATACGGTATTTGTCTTACTGATGTTATTGCGGTCAGTCAGTGTTATGTCCGGATCATGTTCATTAGAAACGAAGTTTTTTTGTATGTTTAAAAAACTAACGATTTGGGAATACACATTTCACGAACCGCGTTTCTGTTATAAGTTAAAGTAATTGTATTATTGTATTACGCTGTTGTGCCTTAAGGAAATTGTACAAACATAATTATATAATATCCTTTCTGTAATGAGTTGGAAAGTCTCCAGGCTTGTACAAACGAAAATCGTTAAGAATCCATACAAGTGGCATATCGGCGGAGATCCATTTTTTCTTTTTATCGTTATCAGTTCGTGTACATGCGAAAGTGATTTGATTCAAGATAAGTGTACCTTATGCATAATTACTTATTCATATCTAATTTTAAATATCCTACTTGTATAAATCTAATTGATTGAATGAAACGGTTAAAACAAGGGTTATAACGTTATCATTAAGTTAATATGTGTTGATGCTCAAATTTAATATACATACTCTATTTTGCAATACGTTTGTCTTTAAATTCTCAACTATCATGTATTATGAAGAAGTTTAAAAATGTGTGTCAATGCCTGAGCATGAGATCGTTGTAAAAGAATAAGTGGCATAATTCTTGGATAAAGTGCGTAAATTATGGAGACGCTTGAATATATGATGTCGCTGCTCAATAATGTATGAGATTTCTTGTTTTCTTATTAACAGACTGCGAGCATATCGTGTCGTATACATGATATGTATTTCAAGTTATTAATGCAAGTTTATGTTACATAAAAAGCAAAATATTGCCTACCAAATGACTCGAACCCGGGACCCATGGAAGAAAAATCTACTTGTTACCACTACGCCATTGAGGCTTTTTGTCCTACGCAACGCATTTAAAACGTTATGTTAATCAAATGCGTGTTTTGAAATATATCAATGTAATGCGTAAAGCGCTTTATTATTTTAACGATTTTAACTGAAAGTTATCTTTTAACGAACCGATAATTTTCATCAGAGTTATTATTTTGCTGGTTGAATTTAATGTATACATTTCTGTTTTTAATCTATGACAATATTTTTGAAAATTGTTATTGTGCCAAACTGTGACCAAGTCCCATTGAGCATAAACAAAATATGCTTATAAAATGGCATCCCCCTCCGTCCCCATACTTTTAGAAATTAGTCATTATTTAATACTTCAATTTTTCAAAAAGCATTACAAATTAATTTATGGTTAATGGTTAGCGTGCGTAAGATCCATGTCAATGCCGGTTTTATGTGTGTTGATGGCAGTATCTTGCATACAGACAACTTTTTTTATCTGTTTTAGTAGGCTTTAAATGCCTCTTGGCATTAATCTAGTCAAGCTGCAATGGTAAAAAAAATCGAAATATGAGTTAGGCAAATGCTGCCTTTCTTGTAAAGAAAATATTGTCTGTCAACTTCGCAACACAGCGGATCGAGTAATGCCGCCTAGGAATTTATTATTAATGTCATTTACTTTGACAGTAACACGGGGCCATCTTCCATGTTCGTGTCAAAGTGAAAGCAGGATTTGAAATCAAAATGCTCATTGAATTAAACTGGGAAAAAGACACAACATAAATTGTTGTAGATTTATTCCACTGTTACTAAATAACATTAAATAATATTTAAATAAAATGTTTTCTCATGGTATTTGCAACAAATTCACTTTAAATTTACAAATATAATTGTAAGTTTAGCATGGTCAGCGTGCCTAATACCCAAAATTGTGTGCAAGTTGAACAATAACTCATGTTTGCACGNTGAAAAGAAAATATTGTCTGTCAACTTCGCAACAAAGCGGATCGAGTAATGCCGCCTAGGAATTTATTATTAATGTCATTTACTTAGACAGTAACACGGGGCCATCCTCCATGTTCGTGTTAAATTGAAAGCAGGATTTGAAATCAAAATGCTCATTGAATTAAACTGGGAAAAAGACACAACATAAATTGTTGTAGATGTATTCCACTGTTACTAAATAACATTACATAATATTTAAATAAAATGTTTTCTCATGGTATTTGCAACAAATTCAATTTAAATTTACAAATATAATTGTAAGTTTCGCATGGTCAGCGTGCCTAATACCCATAATTGTGTGCAAGTTGAACAATAACTCATGTTTGCATCCGTTTTGATTTATATAGTTTTATTGAGCACTATACATTATCAGACATTATACACACATACAATACATCAATTTGGTGAAAATCAAGCATACTTTATAATATACAAATGTAAATGGTATTGACAATTGAGGGCAAAAACCAAAACTTGATAACATTGTGAAATGTTCTATATTCGTCAGAATATTTGTTTGCATACGTATCTTGATATTAATCAGTCAACCGCGATTTGAAAATTGTTAGTTCATCAATTTAATATGCATCAAACTACTGTTTTTATAATCAGAATATTCACTGCCGCAGAATAAGTGACTAACTTTTGCAACACGATCTTAAAATCGTGAGCTCTGTCCATCTTGGTGACATACGGTGAACTTAGCTTTGTCATTGGTTGCTGTTGCATCTATGATTGCCTTGAAGTCCTTATAGAGCATGCTCCATCCGACTAGGCGATCCACGTCGGACGGTGCAAATGCTTTGGTTGCTGCGTCGAGTGCCGTAAGATGCCGGGTCCACGTCTTCAGTCATTGTGTGCATCAAGTAACCGTTTCTATCTGAACCATATTTCTCGGACATTGCTCTCGCTGCGGGTGGGAAGAGCTTGCGACGAAATCGAAGCTGTGTCCTTGATCTTTTACAACGGCGACATGGACACCAACAGAACACGTGTATGAACCCCTCGCGGAATCTAAAAGTAGAAGGCTGGATATTGGAAACTACACGTATATGCAATAGAAAATACATTTTATGTGTACTTTTCTTTAAATCCAGGAAACATTAAACAACATCAATTATTGTTTAAATGCAAAATATAAAGCAAAAGAAAACCGTTTCATGAAACGATATCTTTATTTATAAAAGTGTAACTATGTGTATAAATAAATAACAGTTGATAAATGAGTCAAATGATAATCTTTAATCGGAGACTGACCAAACAAATTTCAAAAATCATGTTTAATTGTTCACTTGGCACTGCTGGTTATATATGCTTAATGACCAATTTGTAAGTATTTCATTTATTCAAGGTTGGCATCTATTCCTACCACAGTTTGGATCACTGGGGTTGATACAAGAATCGTGCCCATGTACCCATTACGGCGATTAAATATTGAAAATTTATTATGAATTTACGCTCTTCAGAAATGTGAAAGAAGTTTTAAAAACTGAACTTAAAATGATTTATTCCGACTGACCGACCGACAAAATCGACCAACATAGTGACTCAATTTATAATCCTATTCAATTGTGTGCGGGGATGTAATAAAGCATACTGAAAGCTATTTAAACATCCAGGAACAATAATTTTAGAGGATTACAAGTATCCCTTAGGGTAAAATGTCGTGTAATATGGCTGAGGAAGAAGAACGATTAGATATTTGAATATATTAAAGCGTTGTGTATAATAACAACTTGATTTTGTTTCCCACAACATCTAAAATCATTCTTTTATAAGCTCTACTGAAACCTGCACTAGTTCTTATAAGAGACGTATAATGACGTACCAAATGGAAAAAATAAAATCCGAAATTGTAACTTTCTGTCTACAAATTAAAATTAATATTTTAATCAACAGTTTGGTCCCGAATACTAATGTATTAATTATGATTTCTGTCTACAAACATTGAGACAGTAAACATGATTCGAGTATGATCCGTTGACATGACGCCATGAATATTTAAGGACAAATAATATTAATATTAGCTTCTTTTCCACTAAATTTAAAATTACGAAAAATCGCACATTGCATAAGGGGTAAAAACGTATAAATAGTGAGATTTGTATATTTTAGTATTTATTTTGCTAGAATGTTTATTGCAGCTATACGCTGTACCAATAAAACAAGTGATATCAATAAGAAAACACGTAAACGTTAATTTCTTGCATATTTTGTTGTTATCTTTGCGAAGCATTTTGCAGGATAATTTCCTGGCATTTTTCAATTCCTATGGGCTTAAATATAAAGTACATAAATTATAATATTTAATATTGAATATTCCATTCCAGAGTTTGAATTACGTTACCAGGAAACACGAATGGTTATTTTGTAATTTTTTTAATCCAGCTATACAAAAGGTATGTACAATTATAAACCAGTTCATAAAAATGCCGCTTATTTTATAGTGATTACAGTATGCTGATTAACAGCTCAAATTATAGCCATTATTCATTATAAAGTAAAACTTATATATTAGCATTAAGTGATAGTAGCCTCGGGTTCAGGTATGATATTCATAAATAGCCACTCTGTATACTGATTTGCATGTTTGAGTGAAAATCGTTGTTACATTTCTTCTGCAGAGATTATAATGTAAAGAGAAAGTACTTAATATGTTGTATATGAATTACGATTTTGTTCCTGTTTAGTTCATATTGCATTTGGCTTCAAGCCATAAAAGAACATTAATTGGATAAAAATTTTATATGGAAATTTATTGAAACAATACTGCCTTCGCATTAACACCAAATTTAACAACATATATATTTGACACTAATACGTCCTTTTTCAAGAAAATGGAATTTTCAAAAGTGCTGTTTGAAAAGGAGTTTTCTCTTGAGATCATCGTATCATATATCAAGCAAATGTACGCTGTGAACAAATAGTATCAGATGGTTAAAAGCTTAAGCTATTAGCGTGAAACGTTGTTACGTTATGTCTTGTCAAATAGTGATTCTTGTATCAGAAGTTTCGACTAAAGATTAACGATGCTGATAGTAATTACTTAATGGGATGGGCTGCATGTTGATCTTTCTGTGTGAGTTTGCTCTTCTCTGTGATTGTTATCCAGGCTATTTGAATTTATGCATGTGATTATTTTTATTGTTTCTAAGACTGTTAAAATAAGTAATTGTCTATCTGTCTACACGACCGTTGTCTACTAAAACGTAACATAAGTGTGGAGCGTATTTCCGTGTTTATAATTATGAATGTTGATAAATGTTCTATAAAAGTATGTATAATGTCAATTATAAGGGGACAATTATATCAAAGAGTATTACATTAAGACGAAAATTTCTGTACAACGACATTCTAAGCAAAGGAAAAACAACTGGGAGAAATATGTTAGTAGGAAATAAATTTGCAGATAAAACAAAACTAAATGTCTGAACATCTTCACTCCCTATTCATATCGATTATTTCGGGCGTTTGGCAGTAGGACAATCGGAACCCCACAATATAACCGCTGCCGGGTAAGCAACCTCCCGCTCCATAGGCCAAAGCCTTCACCACTAGGTCATAGAGAAGGTATATGTTTGTATATAGTCATAAATGAAGAACCCAAATCGTCGCTGCTAGTTGTAACCTTAAAAAATATGACACAAATACATGTGTCAGTTTTTTTTCTATACATTAAATTGTATTGTAAAAAAGTTGTCCTTACCTTGCATTCATCCATCCATAAATTATTGGGTTATACATGGAGTTACTCATGGCCATCAGATAGATAATAATGTAGATCTGTTGGATGTATTCGTATTTGGTAATAGACTTGTAGTAACTAGTCAGTAGAAAGTATGTGTGCATTGGTAGCCAGCATATAGCAAATATCAGAACCACCACGATCATCATTTTAACCACCTGCAACAATTAAACAAATGTATATATCACTAAACATACCACCTGCAACAATTAAACAAATGTATATATCACTTAACATATGTATTTGTAGTAATGTTTTATTAATGCGTTGGGTAAGAAACAGATTTGAAGACTTTATAACTGCAAGAATGAATAATTCAGTATAACCTCCTAAAGGGATCATTTGCTGTGATAGCCACTTATTTGTATGTCGACTAGAGACCGTTTTTGCATGTCGGCCTTATGTAGTATAAAAACATTTTCAGCTTAACTCTGTCTTTCCGAGATGTAGTTCCTTATCGGTTGTATCATACCGTTTGAAAACACTTGACCCAAACTTTCTAAAATATAAAGACAAATATCAATATCATCTTCTTTGTTTCGGCTTGTATAAAACCTTAACAATTTCTTTCCATAAATATACCTAGCCATCCTTAGCTTCCTTGTAATTGTATGTTTCGACGTCAAAGAATAACAACAAGGCTGAAATCTACCCCAATTCCTTTTCAACTTTGTCTGCACCTTGTTTTGTACCTTTCGTTTCGACTTGACCCTGTCTGTCTGGATGGACGTCTCCTCCCCGATAGCTCTGCTTCCCCATAGCTCCACCCCAACGCGAGAGTAGGCGGAGACAAGCGTGAGCAAGGGAAACAAGAAGTTCAGCACGAAAAGAAGGTAGTGGTACCTGAAAAGTGTTCGGAGAAGGTACGGCAAGTGAAGCTGTGAATGCAACGTCAGATGAAATTGCATTAAAGATGTATAAAGCATATTTGCTGATTGGTGTGTCTTATCGCAATTGTTATATTTAAATCAAGATTTAAGACGCGTGATTGTTTTTATAAATATAAAGCCACAAGCATTGTGCTATAATACTTGTCATCAAAAAAATGGGGTTCTTTTGCATTCTAATGTCTTGAGATGGGAAACCACACAAAAGTACAAACATCAATGTTATATCACTAAACAAAATTCAGTATTTCAATAATAAGACTCAAGTTAATTGCTTATTTGCCTCGTCAACAAACTAACATGTATGACATATAACAGCTTTCTAAACAATAATACACATACAATTATTAATGGTATCAAAAAAGTACATATACAAACAATTAAGTAAATACTACAGCATAAACTGAAGTTATACTATTTATATGATCTATTACACGAAATTCTTTACATTACAGCGCTGTCATAAAGTAACATCCGTCCATTGAAGATGGTGCAAATAAGTGCTTTAAATGTCTATTAAAGGGACTGTCCACTAGATTTTGGCATGTATTGAAGCATGTCATTAAATGCTCTATATTGATAAATTCAAACATTTGACCTAAAAATCTGCAGTTAAAAAACAAGAATACAATTTAAAAAGGGAAAAAAACAGTAAACCTCATCAGGGCTTGAACCAGTGACCATCGGGGTCCTGGAGTAAAAACCAATTAGACCGCTCGGCCATCCTGACAAGTATGTACGATAGCCGTATTTTATACCATATATAAGCAATCCTCGTTGTTTTACAAAATATAGCGACAATAACAGAACTTTCCAAATTATTCAATCGTTTCGCAACGAACGACGCTTTATGATTTTGAGGTTTTCAAATCGTCAAAAGATGCATATAATGGATATTTAAGAGCATTGTAAATGGTCAGTATTACTATTTCCTCAAAAATATCATAACAAACGCGAAAATTTGCGAATATGAAACAACTTTTTTTAATTTTGTCAATTTACCAATCTATTGGACGGCCCCTTTAAAACACGGAGTCAAACAGATATAATGATGTACGATAAGAATTAATAAGCCTCCATACAACCGATTTCTTTGTTTCTAGTTTAAAAGACATGAGCATAAAAACAGTTGGTTGTGTGTGCTACATGTATCTGTCGAAATGTATCGAGACAGTTTAAATGTTATATTTGTAAACCACATTTGCCGTTGTACGTCTACGCCAGCCTTTTGTAGCAGTTTGATTTAATAAAAGCTTCCCTTTCCTAATCCCATTCTTTTTATTGTCACAGTATTATAGGTCGGTTATTTTTATTTGATGATTAATTCATAAAGATTAATCGCGAAATTTAATTAAGTTGTTTTCTCATTATTCACAACGTCATGCCAGGAAATGCACATACAATAGCTACAAACTAAATAGACATGAACGATTGACCTCATCTCACTAAGTTAACAATAGGGATTGTATATGCTAATGAAGACGCAAACCAACAATATACTTACGCTAGGTCCGTTTCTATTGGCCAGGTGATATCGCATTTTGAACCGGCAGGATAAGGAGTCGTTTCAAAGTAAATTAGGTTCGGAAATGCCAATGCGATGGAGAAAATCCAGATGAAGATTATGGCCACAATCACGTGACGTTTGGGAATCCTCGGTCGAAGAGGATATATAATGGCAATGTATCTGAAATGATAACAGCATATATTTGACCTAATTTGTTATGCAACAACATTTGTTAGTTGATGAAAACGGCAAATAAACGTATCGATACTACTTGAAATTATTTGCCAGCATTTAGTTTGATAAATTACTTATATAAATTATTAAGGGCATTATTAGAAAAAGTTTTTCTCCGGTTTCTATATTAGACGGCGTTCATAAATATAATAAACACACGTATGAAGTTGTTTGCCTTATAATAAATTGAGATTCTAAGTTATACTAAGGATATTAAACCATAGTAATTGTCGAGATATGTCATTAGCTATATGTTCGATGGCATCAATGACGTTAATAATACCGTATATATAAAGCCATATTTAAAATATCAGAAATACAAATTCACTTATTTATCTTGAAATAGACCTTACGTCAACATGTCGCATGTTTCTCTTTGAACGTTGCATTGTATATAACGTTCACATTTTGAATCGCAATATATGTTCAATAAATTTCTGCATTTTCTTACACGAAGTCTTGCGTGAATTACATGAACATTAAAGCTTCAGTAACATATTGCATGAGATCTTAGTCTGTACATATTTCCGTTGACCATTCATGTAGCCTCGTATAATTCTAGGTTTGGTTCCCATTTATTGTGCGTTTTGTCTTCTGTCCAAACAATTTAACATTAAACACATTTTTAGAACACTTAGATAAACAAAAAGATTTAAATATTTTATGAGCGTTACGAAAAACATTAAAAATAAACACGATATTGTTTATACATATTAAATGCACATATGCAACACTGAAAATAATAACACAGTGAAGGAACATACTAGTTGTTTGAAATGTAAGCAAATAAAAAGTAAGCAATCCAAGAAAATATTTGGGTTGTCTATAGGAACTTATTAATATCTAAATTCAATGTTCTGTTTCTGTTGTTGAGAAATTTAATACTCGTTCCGGACTACTTTCCCCCTTAACTTATACATAAACCAACTAGAAAACATATTTTGGTAACATCTCCAACCTGTATTACCAAAAGGAACACATGTCTTCATTAAACATCTTCAAACCTTAAACCGACAGTTGAATACTCATAGTACACACAGTTTTGTGACGTGAACAGTTAAGCTAATGGAAAATACTGTATGCAACATTGCACTTTTACTTCATGACGTAATACTCATACATAAATATCAACATATTCGGGTGCATGTATGTCATTACAATACAAAGGTGCAGGAAATACAAAAAAACACAAATAAAAAAAGCAACAACAGCCACACACACGCGCAGACAAACTCAAATTTAAAGTGGGTAAGCACTTATAATAATAATTCTATACGTATACATTATAATGTAACTATTTAAATAAGTAATTAAGAAAGTAAAAAACAAATAAAGAAACAATTGAACTGCTGACACGTTACTCTAACGTTTCAAAGCGAGATGATTTATTGCTTTTGTATTGTTTCGTGGAGAATAATTTCCAACTATTTATGCAGCAGGACCATATTGGCACATTATGAAAATCTATTTCAACAGGCAGAAATATTATTTATAATGTGAATGTGTAATTTATATGTTTGTTAATATTGATTGATTTTTATTTGTGTCGTTTGTCGTATATGTACTGGTACGTTTAAATGACATTACATCAAATACAACCATATGTGTATTAGGTAGAATGATATGCCTATTATATTTAATGATATTTCCAATTATATTTAATAACATTGTTATTATATTTTATTTGACGAATGGTTCCAGATCAATGTTTTACAATCTCGGATCCTAGACAACCATCATGCAACTATGATGTTAATAAACTGTTATCTTTGGCATTAATTCGACACATGACACACCATATCTTATTTATCGACCTGGTCTCAAGATGTACAGCCAACAATGCCCTTGGGATTTTTACCAGTATTCGGCATAAATTGACTCTTCTTTGACTAGCAGTGCATCATAACAAGTACAGCTGATACTTACGGTACTAATGCGTTCGTTGGGCATGCGCTTTCTGAAGGTAATACATTTATGGAAACATAATTTACAAATACGATATACGTGTATGAATAACATTGCTCGCTAGCAATTAATAATAAATAGGATACGAATTGTTGATCTCTGGCCCATAGCAAATATCCCGCAGTTGGACATGCGGAAATCCTTAGTTCGCACTGAACATCACATACCTCAATTATCAGGTATACAATTAACAGTGCGTCGTTGGGAATTAATATCTATATTATGACATGAACGGTGCCGCCTGTTTGATTCGGACAGCATGCCACACATGTTTCTGTTAGTAACGGCGTTAATGAACGTACGTTCGGACTTGCCCGAGTCAAATTAAATTGAAGCCTTTGACACACAAGATCTTCAGCTTAATATAGATTAAACATTTTTATATAATAGTATGGCAGGTATAAAATCAAATATCGCCTTATTTACTTAAAACTTGCAAACTAGAACACCCATCATAAAACGAATACTTCGTCAGCTTTCTTATAGCTTTATGGTATATATTAATAGATAAAGTGAATCACAGAATACATACGAAAATCCGTTATTGTAATTTAGACAGATGAAGCCTTACGCATGCTATGGTTTCATTAGTGAAACACCCTTATTTGTTTCTGCATAGGTTTTGATCATACTAATTGAAAATGAACGCAGTTAGAAACATTATATAATTAATTCAGACGTTATTCGTATGTATCAACTATGCTTAATATCTTGAAAATGGCGTTATCGTAAATTCAGAAAGTCTGAAAGCTTTTTTCTTTAACCAGAAACATATGTACAGTATGCGAACGGCATCATGTAATAACTGATACGCAATAGGTAATAGTTTGGTAATTGGGTGTAATATAACGTGAAATATGTTTTCTGTCTTAATAGATATAACTTAATGAATGTTTTTATTGCCATTGTTTGGAGACGAAATGGATGACGTTTAAGTAGAAGTTATGTCAGCGTACGTTATTTAACATATTTGCAACGATTGCTTGCACTCTATTCACCTTCTTAACTAATGTGTATTTGTTTCCTAATAATACAGAGAAGATCGGCCGGCTATTAAGGTCGACCCAAGACAAGTTAATGTAATTTAGTAAGAATGACCCAAGTACATTCTTATTATTGACAGATAAGGTGTGCGAAGTGAAGCGTTAGTTTGGGGGAATAAACTAGCAATACGTCGTTGACTTTACAACGCGAAACTCTTATCTCAGAATGATGAAAGTACTGATTGTTCCGTATTCGATTTTAGTCATATATAGGCACTGTCCGGTTAAGCGATTTGTTCCATACACACCTGTAAATGTATTAACACTTAACATGAAATTACATGAAAGAAAACTCTGATTTCGTAAATACTGTGTGGTTAAATATGAAATAATTCTATTAATCGAGTAGTTGAACTTTTAATGGTTATTACTTTTATATGATAACACATTAATACATTACAATTTACTCAAGGGAAGGTTTGACATATGATTCCAATATTTTGTGTTGATGCATCCGTCAGAAAGAAATGAACACAATCGTTTCTGTGTTTGTTTCATGTTACATTTCTTGCATACAGAATTAACTGAGAAACGGAAGCTGACCAACCGAGGTAAACGCTTGTCTAAATGTGGTCTAACCATGTTCATTGTGATAAATTATACCGATGAATGAACAAACATTAGTAGCTGTGATAAAACGTGTTTTGGTGCTCTTGCAGTAAATGAAGATAGGTAGAGTGTCAAATAAATATCTAACAATTATGAAATATAGAGAATTCTTATTTTTAAATAGTTCCTCTGTTAAACAATCTAGATATTATGTAGATAAAGTCAAATCAAATCATAATACATGAACATGAATCATGAATTGCTTATTATAGGATCAGCATATCGAAATGAATACGGTATCTAGACAATTTTCCAACATAAGTTCCTATAAGCGCTATTATCATATTTTTGTCGTTATATATCATAATCAAATACTGCACCGTTATAGTGCAATACTTATGTATCGCAGGGCAGAATTTATGCAATGTTTTATTTAATTTCATTGTCTATACTGAAGTACAGAATTAATGCAATTTTCTAGTTATTTTATTTCATGGTTATTTACTTCCAGTACATAATTAATGCTATTTTCTTCTCTTTTTTCATCGTGTCCAATAAACAACAATATGTATCATTCTTAGTGTTTATTTTCGAGATTGTGTATTTGTAACCGCATAATTATATGCTATTATTTGTTTTTGTGCCGACCTACAGTTAATAAAGATCAACACCTGCATTGTATATACAAATAATTATATAGTTTACCAGCCCCAAACACCATTATTAATGTTACTGTTATATCCCCATTTTAAACATGTTAAACATAATGAAGTTAATTAATGGCCAGTCCTTTAAAGTGCATGTAACATTTAGAAAACAAAGCGTTAAATTTCGATCATATCTAAAAACTGTATTCCTTTTAAGGAGTTTTAGTCTGTGGGCAAAATCGCAACCTGTATAGTAGAGTTAATATATTCTCTCCATGTGCGAGAAAAGGCTTGTGCAAACGACATGTTTAAAGACATACCTTCCATGGTTTTATTCTGCATTTGTTTGGAAAACTGGTCATTTTGTGTTCCTACCAGATACAATTGCATCTAAATGTAACGACATTCGTCTGTCATATATTATTAGCTTCGTTAGAAACAGTCATTCAAAATGTACATCTGATCCTTTAAAATCAATTTCACAAAAGTTGTCATAAGTTCTGATCTAATACTGTGCATGCATTGAGTTAATTCCGCCCGAGGGATTTATATGAATACATAAGAGTTCCAATACAAACTACAAGTGCAATGTTTTTCGTTGAACCCAACTGTTTTAAGATCGGTATTGTCTTAAACGTCTCCTAATACTTATGAAGTATGTCTCAAGGAATTACATTTGCTGAGTTAAAAGTAATCACATCAGGAATCGGGAAATTAATTTGGTTCCGCCGCCTATTGTAAGATAACATTAACTATCGGCAAAGAGATAATGAAAACGTGAATTTGAAATTAAATAATACATCGGTCAAACTACTAACATCATGTTTGGATGCCGAATTTTCTTATTATCTCTGTGTTCAGATAGTTACTTAATTACACCGAAGGGAGAGCGTACCATGTATTAATTTCATTACAATATTTCGTATTTATCTTCGTAAGCATGTATATGCCATACCGACTGGTACATTCTTGGACAAAATTCCCACCTATCCATAATTAAGCATACACGAATAAAGATACATTTTCCATATTCATTTTCCCCATGATCATAGCCTTATGTATTAAGACGGTTGTGGATTGAATGCCTTAAAATTGATTGATTTTTCACATATCATCTCGACGGGTCGCTTAATACATTTGCTGTAGCAAACACTAACAAACATATCTAACTGTAATGAACATCCACATAATTAGTAAGTATGATATAAAATCAATACAATATAGTTACAGCATGCTTTTATAAAAGTCAGTTTTCAGTTTGTTAACATATTTTTTTAATGAATTTCTTTATAATACCATACAGATATTTATGACATATGATAACATGGACGTGTATGCATAGTCTTAATGTATACTATAACCTGTGTGTACGCTACTCAAGACTCTGGCCTGCCTCCAGAAAATTGGCGAACATTGGCTGTGNATTATATTACAAGCAATTCGCACGGAGGCATATTTAACCAGATATAAATTTAATTTCTTTCGAAAATTATTACACGAAGAAAGTGATATTTAACATTTTGGCAACACACGACTGCTTGGTCGAGATAATTACTGGTACATAATTGCGAGCATATTAAGCGTTATTGTTTAAATATTTATGAAGAAAACAATACATAATTAGTTCAGACACCAACTATATAAATTGCATATTTTACCACAATTTGCAAATATTGCTAGTGATAAATAGCGTTGACATGTATGATATGCATACCTGGTCATGTACTTAAGTTTAAATCGTCATTATAGTTTTAAATTAAGAATTTGAGTTGCCTTGTGTATAAAATGTGATGCTGTCGATATCTAGTAAACTCAACAATGGTACTTTAATGTGAAAAATGTAGACACACGGAGGGCACACACAAATGGTAAATAAGTTCATATTAAATTGTGTAATTGTGATTCGTTAATAAAGCTTAAAGAAATATTTTCATTTTTATTAAAACTATATTTATTGATATAAAAGTTTATATCAAATATAAAATCAACATTAAAATTTGATCCATTATTCAAAGTAAGAAGTCAGATAATACACAACACACTGTCCATAGCTATACATAGGTGTTATATTTTAGTTAAATAAATACATATCTTTTAATAATGAAAAAAAAACAACATTTGACGTCCTGGAATAAAAGAACTTTAAACATTCTCAACTTACTTTTAATGAGAAAACTCCACAAGACAATCGGACATCTTAAATATATCCACTTGCACGTTCCGGTTTAATATTCGTAATTTCCAAAATTAAGCGGTAATCTTAATGTATGAGAAGGCAAATCATGGAAGAAATCTTTGCACTTTATATCCATTTGAGTGAAACTCACAAATAATAATATGCACATTCTGTAGTTTATTCCAAGTGAACATTCATGTTTTTTTTTAATATTGTTATTTTCATTAATATTCGTTTAAGTAAGTAACACAATTATAATAAATATGTATAGCGTTTTGCGAACATTATTCAGATAAAACAATTATTATTTTTTAAGTAGGCCTAATCGTTTTCTACGATGTTTACTGTATCACTGTACGTCAAATACAAATTATTCCTCAACACTCTATTGAATTTCCAAGTAGCGGAAAAGAAATTAGTTTTGCCGCAGCAGCTAGACCGTTCACTAGCATGAGCAAGCATCGTTTGCGTCTCCAGTAACGTGGCTATTTGTTCGTATAGGTTTTACTGCGATAGTTTGACTGTGATTGCAAAATACAGAACGGAACTGATTCCATTTTCTCCCAATATGAATTAGTCCGCGGTAATTTTAAGATTCAGATAGTCTTAATTCTGTTGGTAAGTTTAGTAAATTAACTTTCAGTAAAACGGACTGTGGACTAAAGAAAGCGTTCGCTGTACTTTGTGCTGGTCATGATCAGAGGCGGAGCGTACTTTTTTTCTGTGAACAATATGTTTTATGTTTCAGTCGTATACCATCAATATGTTGCGGTTTTTCGATATTCCGAATCATTATGATTGAAATAAATGTTTACTTTAAGAAATAACCAAATAGTTGTATACCTCCACAAACTATATTTTTGTATACACATTTAATGTAATCTTCCCCATATAAAACAACGCATATTAAAAAGGTGGTGTGTTGAGGTGACCATGATTTAAATCATACAAATATTAGAAACCAGTTAGAGAATAATTTAGCTGTTTTTCTGTTGAAATTTCGAAACAAATCATATATAAATCATAATATGGGATAGTAAAATGCACTATACAATTAAAAATATTCTGTGTTTACTATATTCTAAGTATTATATTTGTAATTCGGCCATTAAAACAGTTCAATGTGCCTACATTTTGAATATTCGTTATTGAAATATTTTATTACGACAAAAACCCATAAAACAACTTCACAACACGGTCGAATAGTAAAACATTCTTTGTTTAGTAGATGAGATAACGATGTTCGCTATAACATAATTAAATTATATTCATTACGCTACGCCGCATGTGTTTTCAGTTTAAATGACATTTTCAGCAATATTCACTGTGATATAACGGTTTATTGTGAAAGTAAGGATGTTTTTTGGTAATTTTGCAGTACAGTTACGACCGTGATAAACGCTGCGTTTGAACAGTATTTACAGGAGACCTAGAGCATTTTTAAACACGGATTTTCTCATACGTTATTATACAGGAATACACTGCAACAATTTAAACTAGGTGTTTACATGTTTACATATTTGTTAAATAAGCCATTATAAGTGACACTCTTTTAATTTCGTTTTTTAACTTTGATTTCCTGGAATAAAACTATTTTAAACGTTCTCAACTTACTTTTAATGAGAGAAAACTCCACAAGAAAATTAGACGTCTTAAATTAATTCACTTGCACGTTCCAGTATTATATTCGTAATTGCCAAATTAAGCATTTATCTTATTGTATGAGAACTAAAATCTTGGAATACATATTTGCACTTAATTTCCATTGGAGCAAAACTCACAAATATTTAATATGCACATTCTGTAGTTCATTCCAAGTGAAAAATTATGTTTTTGTTACTGCAATTTTTTTAATGCTCGTTTGAGTAAGTAACACAATTATCATGACCATTAAAAGCTTTTACCAATAATATTGCATATAAAACAATTATTAATTTTAAGTAATCCGAATTGCTTTCTACGCTGTTAACTATATCACTGAACGTAAGATACGTATTATTCCTTAACACTCTAAGACACGGATAAGATATTAGATTTGCCGCATCAGCTAAACCGTTCACTAGCATGAGCAGACATCGTGTGCGTCTCCAGTAACGTGGCTTCTTGTTCGTGTAGGATTTTCTGCGGATAGTCCAACTGTCCAATACAGAACGCCACTGATTCCATTTTCTTTCAATATGAAATCGGAACATCCGTGGTAATGTTTTGATAAAGTTGTTCTTATTGCTGGTGGTTAGTTTGGAATGTAAGCCATATTTAAGCCGATGGACTAAATAAAGAATGTGTTTGCCGTACTTTTTGCTTGCAATGATCACGGCCGTTCTTTTGCTGTGAACAACATGTTTTGATATCTGTTTGATTCGTATACCCCCAAATATGCAATCTATATGTTGTCATTAATTGTGTTTAGTAATACAATACAAATATTATGTGTATATTATATTCTAAGTATTCATTAAGTATTATAGTTGCAAAACTGAAAACAGCCATTAAAACATACTAATGTTCCTACAATCTGAATATGCGTTATTGACATATCTTTAATCATGACACCCACCCATACAACAACGTCAACACACGGTCAAATAGTATACAAATTGTTTTAGTAGATGAGATTACGATGTTCGCTCTTACATAATTAAATTATACTCATTAAGTTAAGCCGCATGAGTTTTCAGTTTAAATGACATTTATAGCAATACTCACTGTGATATATCGGACGGATTATTGCAATAGTAAGGATGTTTTATGGTCATTGTTCGGTACAGTTGCGATCGTGATAAACGCTGCGTTTGAACAGTATCTAAAGTAGGCTTAAAGCCTTTTCATACTCGAATTTGCTCATATCTATTATACAGAAATCCACAACAACAACTTGAAAAAGGTGTTTAAATGATTGTAAATCGATTGTATAATCGATAATATTTTATTTAGCACACAGTTGTATATTGGTTTATACGTTCTTTGCGCATTATTGTAAATATGTTGCTGTGGTACATCATTATATATAATATGTCGAATAGTTATTGCCTCAACATTATTGTATAGTTTAGTCTTTTTATATTATTAAACGTTCTTTAAACCTGGGAACATATGCGCCATGATTGCAGTGCTTAAATAGTTGCCATATACAAGACAGCAGTTTAATCCTAAGTTTATTCTGGTCAGTACTCATGTGACTAAGTGTATCTATTTTCGTAACAAAATTATTTGTTCTAGACAATAGTGTTGCATTAAATCAAAATCAAATTGAACAAGACCTCATGTTCAGCTCAACCCCGGGACTAGTTGACACTTTTTTCATTTAGTTTTCCATAAGACGTGTACAGTTTTCTATTCAGACAGAAAATGTACTTTTATAACACATGTTATACATTCGTCAAAGTGCAGACAGCAATAACACTGATCGCATCTAAATTAAAGACTCAAAATATAAAGGTGCAATGGTGTCCTGCAAAGACAAGACTATGAAATATATAAGTACACTTAAATTATATTTGTTAGACTGACCATAATTAATATATTGTTATGCAGCTCAAACATATATTCCTCTTCTCTTCCTTCTTCTTCTTCTTCTTCTTCTTCTTCTTCTTCTTCTTCTTCTTCTTCTTCTTCTTCTTCTTCTTCTTCTCCTGCTCATTCTTCTTCTTCTCCTTCTTCTCCTTCTTCTTCTTCTTCTTCTTCTATTCCTTTTATTACACCGCACTGTTCTACATTTCGTTTAACATGGATTACATAATTTGAACGCTAAATGAATCAACAAACACTCTCATTTTCAGTTTACATAATTTATATTCAGCATGCGAGTTCTACAGATTTTGATTTGTGTAATTGAGGACCGGTAACTAATTGAGCTTGACGCCCTGTTGGTCTGGAAATGTAGTAGAGTGTAGCCCTATAAGGGATGTAGTTTCAGCGCTAGACAAATCAGCGATTACAAAAACAACATCTGTACAACCATGCATAGTTCAGGCCTTAAACATTAATATTTAAAGGGGACAATATTTATATAATGTATCATATATAATTTACCTGCACAGGTTTGACCCATAATGGGCTGATTATAGTATAAAGAAACGACATTATAATTAATTATCAAGCATTATGAACAACATTTAATAAATTCGTTAGAACTATGCCAGAATAGAGTAGGATCGTTTAAGGTCAATCCGCATTTCAGCGACCATCAACCAGCCTTACAGCGACAATTTAAGGGACTTTTTAACAGGTTGGCGAAATAATGACAATTTTCCTTCTATTTGTCTACAAACATTCGGGCTGTTTCTGCTTGTTTCGTTAAATTTTGATACAACACGTGGATCACATATACAAAGTATGAAATGCGGGCTAATACATAACAGGCCAAATGGCCACGTGATGAGGGTGCTAGCCTTTTAATCCAAAGGACACTCCTTCTAGCCCCGCTGGAGACAAACATAAGTGTTGTATCTTTCTTAAAATCTATTGTTGTTATTAAAATTGAGCTCTATCGTTACTTTGTTGGAATCTAGAAACGTAAGGCATTAACCGACATACACGATGTAAATATGACGTAGGATTCCATTATTAGACCTAAACATGTTTCTAAAACAGTCATTATTTGCAAACTTGCAAACATTTATTGCTAATAATTAAGTATGCATGATATCACATACTCGTTGTTATTGGTCGTCGGGGAAGTAAAGTTGCATGCACATATTGGAAGACCACAATGAGCTTAATGCAAATTTTACAATAGCTTTTAGACATTCTTGAAAACGTGTCCATATAATAAAAACATTTGAACAAAAGTATTGTTTTACTTTTCATACAACTTAACAATCAATTATCGGGTTAACAACTTAAGGAAATTCATTCACAGAAAAACAAATGCCGAAGTATAAGCGTTACATAATGGGCAAGATTTACGAGTACCGAGAGGACACGCCTCACACCATTTAAAAGAAGCTGTTGAAAAAAATATCTTTATTGTTTAGAGCTTTTAGCACTAAATACTTTCAAGAATACGATATGCAAATCGTTTTAATAGAACACCTTATCGACCAAAATGCAAGAGAAAAATATCGAAGTCGGAAAAGTAGTAACAATTAGAAAATTATTAATCGTGTAGTTTCTAAACACTAAATAAGTTGCGATGCGTGTGGGTAAACACAGTAGTAAAATTACATTCGTGCCAAGTGTATCAGTATAATTGCATTCGCAGCAAGCGTACTAGTATAATTGCATTTGCATCCAAACATAAACATAATTAAATATATTTAACGTTTTTCCTACAAACAAAATAGTTTTTCTTTATAAAATGTACTTTCTTTAGAACTGATACCATTTTAAAAAGTATTAAAATGTTGAATTTCGGTAACTTAAAAAATCTAGAGAACAAAGGATACAACGTGCACGGTCCTATATCAACGTTTGTTCTACATTATATATTCACAGTTCGCACATTTCTGCCTATGAATTACAATCAGACGCACCAACATATCCGCAGGTTTATGTAATAACCAGCGTAGGGATGTTACATATTAAATGGGGATCGGTCTAATACTGTTCTTTCCAAATCATTTACTTCAATCTATTTATTAATATGGGATATATAATTGAAATAAGTAAAGCATATTTTCTAAAAGGTGACACTGGGAGATGTTTTAACAAGTTTACAGAAAGTGGAGTATTCTGGGTTTTGTTTTGTACTATATAATATATATCTTGCAGAACTATATTACTTAAAAAAACACCATGTTCAGTTTAAGATCAATCACTGCGCAGAGATTTGACTTTTTCCGGGCATAGCTCGATATCAAATCCCTGCAGTTATAACCAACCACTTAATGATAGCCGAGTCACGTGGTATAATAATTTTCCATGATTGTTATTTTTACTTTTTTAAGTAAGGTAAAAATTATTTAGAACCTAAACGTATCCACTGGTTTCAAAATATAAAACAAAATGATGCTACTTTTCATAATGTAATACTTAAACAAAACGAATCCTTCAAGATCTGGAAGTATGTTCTTGTGATAGCAGTGGTTATTGCCAGGAGACGTGGGGAGATTAATCGTCTGGATTTCTACTAGAATGATAAAAATAAGCCATCCATCCATCATCGGGTGCATGATATGCTTTTGTTCATTATCACGTAAGTTATTGACCACAGCAGATATGTGTCATATGGACGTAAATAACATTGTCCCAAAATATGTTTGCTATGCAGTATATTGCAACTAGGGCAAAATAAATGTATGTGTTTTATTTTATTCCAGTATATGAATAAAATAATGACCATTGTTATTGGCAAATTCATTTATTTTCAGGTCTTTTTCGTCACATATTGTTACGCAAATCAAATAAATGAGGGCTGTTGTATGCAGTTTATACTTCCTTAAAGAAAGCTATAAAAAAGGTATAACATACATGTATAACATTTAGAATGAGTTTAAAGTTTTCTTATTAAATACATAAAATTACGCTGTGGACATATGGGAAATGATGCATATGTTTAATTTCAAATTTTATATAAAAAATATATATGTGACATGACCTGGAAATGATTTTTTTTTGATAACACAACATCACTGTCTTGGCACAACGAGCAGTGACACAAATAAAATGTAATGCATTTCGTTGCAAAGGCAATTATCGAAATTGTTGCAATTTTCCAAATTTTATGATAACGTAAACCATTTTAGCTAGTAAATTAAGAAATGGTTCATTCTTAATTCTCAAATGGTACATTGAGGAAAACATTGGTGCAAAATTAAAGCATAAATTTGCTCACAATAAGCCACAAGGAAGTCTGATTACGTAGACATCATCGGATATGTTGGAAGGAATTTCACATTGGACATTTCAACTCACTTTTAAATAGTTTCTTCATTTTTACATAGTACAAATACCAGTTTAATGATAAAGTTAACATGCTCGGGTTTCTCCTTATCTATCAAACATTTCAATGCACGATGGAAAAATGAATAAAAATATAACTATTGTTTCCCTATTTTTATTAATTCTGTATGGACTTCAGTTGGCAAATATTTAACAGTTTTTAACAGTTATTCTCTGAAGAAAAAATCGAATAAATAGTGCCAAGTGATAGTCAAGTGAATCTGTTGGACAACCGTGTCCTATTTCTTATGTGTGTTTGTCCTTTTTTTCAAACCTCAAAATTTTACAATACAGACATATTATATAAATACTTAACATAAAAGTGTATTGGTAGAAAAACACTATAGGGAACTTAATTAGGCGGTAAACAAGAGCTCCATCTGTTTTTAAATTTGAAATTTCATACCGATAGATTATTTCACTTTCTCGAGTAAAACGTAAATCCAGAGTTTTTTTAAAAAGGACTCTTTGTTCAATGTTCTATTATCCGCCATTGTGTTTTCCAAACCACATTTCCAAGTAAAATACGTTGACATTTCGTATAAGGAAAATATATAGCACGTTATACCTTGGATTAATCAATTGAACCATTCATCTCCGATAGTTTTGCACTTTAAAGACCATGTGTAAATCAATGTTTTCGTGTTCAGCTTATGTACGAAAACAAAATCTGCGTTTTTATTTCGTTTGACCGTGACCTTTGTGGTTGTTGTTGCTGTGATTGTTAATAAATACATTGGTTTGCTCGGGGCTAGACGACTCAAATTTAAACAGAGCTCGTAAAAATAATTATGTTTTTCTCAGACAATTATTTCACGGTAACACCACGAAAGCAAAAACATATCATTTAATTACCACTTACGCATTTGTGTATGGCGATATCATTTGCAAGACCTGTGTCTTATTGTGTAGTCTGTTGTTTTACGTTATACGTACTTAAAGAATAAAATGCGTTATTTTGAAATAGAACGTAAGTCACCAATAATTCTTTGTAAACGTCATGCAGCCTTTCCTTAACTAAAAACGCTCGGACAAAAAAATTAATGTTAAGTCCAATGCTGCAGATGGTATGCATTTATAATAATTTTGCAGTAAATGACATATTGGATAGCATGCACGTTTATAACGTATGGTTTGTAGGAAACTAAATAAATTGCATAAAACAAATAAGCACGTTATGAGTTTATTGTGAGCAATTGCTAAAGGCCCATTAAGAATAGGATCTCCACTAGCAATTCGAACAGTTTCTTTCTCTTAGAATTGAAACCAGGTCCAACGACAGGCGTCTTCAGAGGTACTTTTTGTACTATATGTATATATTGCTAAAATGTGTGCTCTTTTTGTTATAACTTACAAAACGTTCACATCTTTCTCTAATTTTGTTCCTTTTGGATAAATGTAAAGCAAGGATACATTGTTCCACACATGCCATAGAAAAGACAGATTATACAAACAAATTATAGAATTATACAAAATTAGTGCTTTTTGTGTACATGTAACAAATAAGCCTGTTTCTGATACTGGTTTGTATAGTTTTATAACATCATTCACTTCTAACGAAGAAAAAGGAAGCACAATTTAAAAATATATTGCATTTGAAGATTAATTATATAATGCTTTTTTTGCGTAACTATTTAGCATTTTTATAATAAGAAAAATTAAGCAAAATTTCTTAATACATTCTATTTGACGAGTGTCTTTACTTGCTAGTAACATCTGCACATAATAGTGAAAATGTGTAGCATTTACTTATGTAACGATCATAGTAAGAACTTGGTTATGTGCATGAAAAAAAATTACGGGATGTAAATTTTGATACGTACATATCTGCTGGTATCAGAGGCAACTTATTGAAATAGATAAGTTACTACGTATCAAATAGAAAAAAGAAAGCTGTATTCAAAGCGCCAAACTGCATGTTGCTACTACATCGGCCGGAGTCCATCCAAGGTTCTATTCTCGGTCCCTTTGTGTTCCTAATTAACATAAATGGCATTGTTTTAAATATACGTTCGCGTGTTGACCTGTTCGAAGATGATACAAGCCTGAACAGGTAAAATCTCCTGTTGAAACAAGTGCTCTCATTCAAGATGATATTGAAAAAATCAATTCCTAAGCTGAACAGTGGTTCGTTAAACTTAATCAAACTTTCAGAGTCGTTATTATTTTCCCGAAAACAAAATAGGCCAAAACATCGAACATAGAGTATGCAAAACACACTATTTCAGAAGTCAAAGTCTATAAACATTTTTGAATATTTATAGCCAATGACTGTTCATGGCATGAACATATAGCCCACATAAAGGACAAAGCCTGGAAACGAATAAATAGTATGCGCCGCCTTAAACATACTCTTGCTTTATAAGACCAACAATGGAATAGTCTGACATAGTTTTTGATAATTGCTGTCATGATTATAAAAAAGACGACGTAGAAAAAATTCAAATAGAAGCAGCACGAATTGTATCGGCTTGTACCAAACTGGAATGGAACAAACTTCCTCCAGATCATCGATATGCCGATTATCTTACGTCTTTTTAGCATCTTCTAAATATAAATGTAACGAAACCGAATGTATTATATTAGTATGGTGAACGGCATCAACAAATGTTTCACTCAAGAATAAAAAAAAGTGTTGTTCACTCAAACAATATCTATTGACGTGCAATACTGCACATTCACCCTTGTGGTGCAATTGAATCAGTTCCTAATTATTTCTTAAAATAGCTACGATTTACACACCAACGAGAAGTTTTTTTAAGCACAATTGCTCCGTATACCTCTCCAACTGACATAATTGTATTTGGTAATGGTAGAGTTCTAAAAGGTACCGAACGTTAGTTTGTTTGGGGCTAAGAAGTCAAAATAACACCAGTATGCAAGTACATGGGCCTATTTAACCACTTCAATATCATGAAAATTTGCACTTAACACGCTAGCTGCCCACACACAAAAGGCTATATTCTCAATAAAAAACATTCAAAAGCATTTTGGGTACTTTCAGCCGTCCTAAATGTTTAAAATCTTTGAAAACACGATCAAATCTATTCTTTGTTACGGATTCCAAATATGGGGCAATTAGTACGTACAAGTAATCGAAACAGTTCACACCACTTCTTGTAAAGAAAATCATGAAGCTAAATAAAGACACAACTAATTGTATTGTGATGTGAGATTTGTGTTGACAAATGCCCGCACACCGTAATCCGAGAAAATGGAATTTATTGTTAAAATATCTAGATGACGCTGGTCGAATCTGCTGGGCATCTAAAACAAAAAAAAATGTAGACTGATTTAGGTTATTGTTGAATGATCTAAGTGACTGGACGCATTTCCTAGTAAACGCATTTCTCATGTATATATGTGAATAGGTCTTATTGCCTTGAACATGACGATAATTGCAGAGGTATTTGCAAGTTTCCCTCGAAAAACGTCGGACTCATGCTTGATTTCACCCACCTACATATGGTGTTCTTTACGCTTTCTACAAAAAAAATATATATAATTCCACAGGCGATTGAAGACAAATGGACAGTGCTCAGCATACATTCTATCATTACGGGTGCTATATCGGAACTTGAAACGTGACAGATCTTATTTGTTAAACAACAATAAATATTTCATATATATCACTGTCTTCCTGTGGAGAGGTTTTGCCCAGTAATAGGTTTTGTCTTGCGTAATTTTACCTGTTGATATCAATAATTATAAACAGTTACACATGACCAAATGTATGAATAACAAGCCAATTTTGTGTAAAAATTTGTTATTCGCATGTTTACTAAAAAAGAGCACATATTTGATGCGGTTTATAAAGAATATTATATCGTACTTGTATATTTGCGTGTATGTGTTTATCGAATTATCTTACCTTTAAAATAGTATTGATTTATACAAATAAAAAAAAACTTATTTCAATAGGAACAACAACCATATTATGGTGGCGAAATAAGATTGTGCGAGTCTGAAGGTGATATCAAATTAGATAAATCCGAAGATGTTGCTTTTATCAGAACATAACTTCTGATATATGTTATCTACGCTCGTTTCATGAGTTTTGTTTCTGTTTTGCATTTCCTTGTCAGAGAAGTCAATTCCTAACCAGATTTTCTTAGGCTCATAACGAGAATCGTAAATCTTCGCTCAGCTTGCGAAATGTCTGGATAAGATTAGCGCAAGATGACCTTTGAAATTCAAGATAACGAAAAAGTTGAAATGTAGCGATAGAGTTGCGTCATTGGAATCTGAAATATAACACATCTTTCAAATAGTGCTACTTGATTTGATACAACAAAAATAACTATAAAAAAAGAGGGCATGTCGTCAATGAAACAAAAACGTATTCCGAGTAGAGTGAATGTTGTTGTAAAGATTTGTACGCATGAATGAGAATATTTCCGAACAATTTACTGGCTTGACGTGCGGTGAAACGTTTTATTACAATTTGAAATCAGATAGGAAGAGGTATTTTAACATATAATCTTAATATGTTTTATCAAAATGATGATACTATAATTAAGTATCATATGATTAAACTTTTTTATTAGTCTTTAAATGGTTTGGGATATTAACTACATATCATATAATTTGTTACCACTTTTAAAAGTATATACAGTGCCCTTACACTGCGCATTGAATGCATTTGAAATATTAATGCAGATCGTTTATATTTGCAAAACAAACTTCCAAAGCCAAAATATGTACAAACAACGATATATTAAAAAAACAGCTTAATTTTGAAAAGATTGTTTAAGAAACAAGCTTTTTGATAGACCAATCATACAGAAAATATAACATTCTATCAATATCTTAAAACGTGGAAAAAATTCGACATTTGTCTGTGTCACTTCTTTGGTAACACACTATTACAAGTAAATGATGCATCAATATCTTTTATATTTTCATTTCTTCTCACAGCATGTCCTGAGCTTAACGATTCACATTGTCTATTTGTCATATAATGACAATGTTTAAAACTGTTAAATAAGGGCATGAAGCAATGTTAAAGATCTTAATATACATTGATTAACAACTGCAGACGTTCTTGGCATGTCAAGTTAAGCGTGTGCGCTGGAAAGTAATATAAATGTATAACACATGTATGTGATATGAAGTCAAATCAACATACTGAAATATAATATATTTGTTATTTAATATATAGTTTTTTTATTATATACTAGGAATGTTGCGTAGCCTTTACACAGAACAGAGTTTTGAATCATATACATGCACACGAACCAAAATAATGCGCACCGATAGGCCGTATGCTTGCATAATAACATGTGTAGGAAATGGCAATTGGTCGAATGCATTTGCATCTAGATGTTTGGCTTCAATTTAGCCCTAATTATGTGGTGTAAATGGTAATTAGTGTAACGCATATCCCACAAGATGCCTTAGTAGTACTACGGAATGCTTTCAATCAGCTAATCTGCTATGATTAACTGTCGTAGAATGACATAATGAGTTACATGGTCTGAATACGCACTTATTATCTGAATTTGTGTATGCACATGGGAAAGTTACGGGCGAAAAGTGTTGTCAGTCAAAACAAAGCAAGCAAAGTACAGGTTATATTTCGAATAGCACATAATAAATTTCCTGACGTTCTGATTCTAAATTTGTAAATGGACGCCCCATGCAGATTGGGTTTAAGTTTTTCTTTGAATAATTATGTATTTTCTTCAGAGAAAGAGTTATGCGTATGTTTGACAATCAATAAAAAGAGAAAATAATTGTCAATTGTTGGTCTTGTTTAAAGAATTGTTAACATTCATCTTTGCAATTCTTACTTTTTAGGCTGGTATAACAGTTTAGTATAACACGCGACTGTTTTTAATACAAATATGATTATTGTCGATCTCGAAGCCTTATTTCATTTTCAGTGAATCATCTTTGATATAATTCATAAGAAGCGCGTATTTCTGTTCTTTTTTCGTTGTATTATATTTCTTTTTTCAATTGTAATTTTGATTACATCCTATATGAGTTAATTTGCAAAGTTCATGTATGAATAGCGAACCAGAAGTCTTCCGGTGGAAACATTTTCAGCTTTGTAATAATTGATCTGACAATTTCGTTGATCTATACCTAAAATTGGCAGCAAAGTTGGAAAGTTTATGATTTTGTCCAAAGTCGTAGTATATACAACATTGAGATCGACAGTCATATATTGAAAAGAAACAAGTTCAACTAAGCTATCAGCGTCGTTTTATAATTAATATACCTCAAAAAAATTAATTAACACTTCGATCTACACTTCATATGAGGTGCATTTATAGTATATGTTGTTTTTTTTGCAGAAATTGAAGTAAAGGTACCCACATGCGTTCAAAGAATTATTCGACCGTTGGTTAATAATAAGTAATTCAGCCGTTGCTATTCAAAAACTGGAATGGAGACATTCCATGGAATGTGAATTTTTTAATATGCCTTTAACAAATACTCATTACCTAATATTATATCTTTACTGCACAAATCGATTACACCTTAAATGCACACACTACGTTTTCAATGTGTCAATCAAGCGTTAATACCAGTACACAACGTACGGTTTTTATGGTGTCTATAAGTGAGATCATTGTCAAATAAATGGACGGGATGTGTTAGATAATATGCCGTCCCGTTTAAAAAGCGTTGTAAAACACGCTTAGCATGGACGTCAAAAAATTAAATGTGTCAGGTAATAGCAGTAACTGGCCTTAAAAGTTAAAAAAAGGACAACTGATTAAAGTATGAAATGAAATCCTTTTTATGGCCCGCATTTGAGCAGAATAATGTTTTAGTCTGGATACTCCTGGTTGTAACAATGTAACCGAGACTAATGGCACGCGTTCAAAAGCACACGGGGTGAATTGTGCGCCTAAATGTCTGAAACAATATATAGTTTTGATGCAAATTAGGAACATGTCAATGTTAACGCAAGAACGCTACGACATTTCACTTGGTAAAACATGTTCATTAGCTAGGGATGATATGTTGGTATCGTATTTATTTTCCAAAAGGTTTCTCCCGAAGGACTAGTGGTATTATGAAAAGAATTATGTGTGACCAATGAACTCACGCACCACAGACATTGGGTGTGCAATTTCCTGATATAAAAACTTCATCGGAAACGTGTTGGTACCGTTCATTCAAGAACCATATTTATACCCCCTACAGGGAGAGGGTATATATGAATCCCTCTGCTGAACGGTCTATTTTTCGGTCGGTTGGTTCGTCTGTCCGCATACGGTTGTTGAGTGAATGTGTACGATATTTCTTTACTGATTAACTTGATTTTTCAAATATGTCATTTTCATGAAGACACATTGTCATCCCAGTTGATCTACTTATTAATCAATTATACCCATAGAATACAGCTGGCACGGAATTGCAGAGTTTTAATGCCGTTTGTATCATATGTCTAGCTATTTGCTGGTTATGATCAAATGATTAAATGACTTTACGCGAGTTTATTCTTTCGCGTTCATTCACCTTGCGATAAAACCGTTTAGATGAAAGTAATGCCGTTTCAGACTTCATTGGAATTGATCACGACGTGTTTATGCTGTTTATGCTTATCGTTTTGAAGTAGAGAAGATACTCACGGCTTAGTCCGTCCGTCAGAATTATTATTCCACTTGTTATTTCTGTAAGACGATTACAGCTATACATCTATATGATATTTACTTACATTATACAAATGGCTTTTATATTGTTAACGCTTTTCTACGTGCATGTTTCACGTGTTTATAGCATGTCATCTTTCTATGATTGTTGTTAAAGACATTTTATTTATACTCAAGTTAGCTGGTTCCATGAAACATGTGCTTAACAACATGCAGTTATATACAATTATTATATATGGTCCACATGTCATAAATAAGTTAATTTCTCAGTGAAAACTGTTTAATAAACTAAAAAGAGGACTATGCTGATCTCCTACAATTTAATAAATACTTGATAACTTGCTTATCGATATATGATATGAATCACTATGTATCGAGTATACAGTATCATTCCGTGTTTATGCATTAAGTAGGTTCACATATGTTATAATAAACAAAGTGTTTTCATCGCCAGTTCCCAGGCGCTAATCCCAGTTGTATGGCTTTAATGTATTTACTGCCTCTATTGCAGACAGCTTACGTCAATTTGAATCTTACAACGTGACAAAACTTTGAAATTGCATATTTAGTTAAAAATATTTCAATGGGTTGGATTTGTTTACGTCGTAATAAGTATAACAAAGCATTAACAAGGCTTACAAGGACAATACGGAAGGTGTGTGAACTTTCACGTAAAGTATGGCCTAAGTTAGAGGTTCGGTATGGTTCTATACTTGTTTACCGACAAAAGTTGATTTATTTGGCAGTTTCTCTTTTCAAAGTTTTCTTTTATTTATTTCAAATGTTGCGGTGTGCTTACTGGGTCTGTTTAACCGCTAGGAAATCGGTAAAATATCTTATAAATGAAAATCTGGGACGGCTGCGACCTTTTTCTACCAAGAAACATGAAAAGTATTACCGATTTTATATGAACATCAAAGAAAGTTTATAACAGCTAGTGACTCGATGTCGTAAATAAATCAAGTACAGTGATTCAGAATTATACACAAGAGTGGGAAATCTTGACGGCACATATGCCTTGCGGCTGTGATGGTTCACCTACTGATTATGCGTCCATAAAAAAATCTGTAGACAATAATGATGGTTTATTATTTAAATAGTACATTTGTCAAAATATTTTTGATAATGTCTCTTGAATTTCATTATTTGTATTATCAATATATTGTAGAAGCAGGCGGTGTTGGTACGAGAGTAAAAATTATAAACTCAGTTTTTTAAAAAATACACCGTTTGAATGATTTCGAGTCAACTGTGAAGGTCTCTTTGACGTTAACTAATATGATGGCAATAACCAATGAGAATGAATAATCACAAGCAACAGCCATTTTCGTATTGTATGCAATAGACCAAGGAACACTCGTGTGCGTATCAAAATACTTTGAACTAGAAATGGCGCGGCCGCGGCCGACGCGTATCCCAATGCCGCATGTTGTTAAGAGATAGTGCCCAGGACGGACGGACGAAAAGGCAGTTTTGGGTGGGTGTGGCCTATGTGGGCGGGGCCCTGGGGTGGGTAATGTGGACATGGATGGTCGAGATAAACCGTGTTGTCATAAGAGATGTTTAGTATTAAGTATGCTATATCTTAATCAAATGAGTGAATGACCTTCATGCATCTAAACTTCTACACATTATTTGATTATCTACATTTGTCAGAACAAATTCCTTTCTGGAATTTCCAGTTATTCTGTATCAAGATTTCATGAAAACTCAGACGGAACAGATTACCATTTAATGTAATAGGCACGATCACTGAATTTCAAGCACTGTCGTAAGTGTTAGTTCCGTCAATGAATTAATGACATATAAACAAATGTTGATATTTTATGCAATTGACGCCTTTATAATTTACTTTTTTCTGCAATTTTGCAAGAAGACTCGTTTGTTCCAGGGATCCAACTATATATGTCTGCTTTCGGTGTTATATCAATCCACAGTGTTTTAGGTGTTGTTTACATGCACCCAAACAACCTTTCATTATTTTTTAGTTGGGACAAATAGTTTAAAATTTATACGATCTAACTTTTTGCTATATAAAATCCAAACTCTTTACAAAAGTATAATGGGTAAATTCCGAACTATTTTATTTTTTACATAAATAATGTTTTAGGCATTTTGATAATGATTTCAACAAAGTTAATCATCTAAACTTAGATACGAGTAGTGAAACAACTGCATGATTTAATAAATTGTTAAATGTCTGATGTTTTCTTTTCTTTTCAGTAAAAAAGACATTGGAAAGAATGCAGCTACCAAGGCGATTTTAGTCAAGAATCATTAATAATAAGAAATTCTGAGCCATAATTATGAAACCAAACACATAAAATATTACAATTTAGAGACCGTATTTTGATGCTACTACTGTTAAATTATGTGTTATGACAAATTATGTCCACATCTCGTCCCAGAAGTCCTCAGTGCTCAGCAGCATTAAATATTGAACTGTATGTTTTACTGATAAAAGCACTCATATTACTTATGAGTCAACGACGAAGCTCCAGTGCAAAGACAAAACCAGTATTTACCTTTTCGGGTACTGTGATAACAATTGCAAACCACTGTGTGAAATTAGTTATCAATACAAACAGCAACACGTGACACATTAAGTATTAAATACAAACAGTTTGTATGTTAAATAAAATTATTTGAATTTATTATATAAATTACAGGAAACGACATAAACAGACAAGTGAATTATGTAAACACACTTAAAACTCAAATGAACTCATCACATAGCAGGTAACAGTACAAATACGCACCTATCTCATGATTGCACATTGATTGGAAATAAATTTGTAAAATAAATATGAACAGTAAAATTGCCAACGAAAAACAACTTTTGTCGGTTAACAAGTATAGAGAAATACCGAACCCTCACTTAGACCTAAATTTGCTTACGTGAAAGCTCACAAACCATCCGTATTCTCCTTGTAATCCCGTTTAATGCCTTTGTATACTTATTTCGACGTAAACAAATCCAACCCATTTATATATTTATCACCAAAGATGCAATTTCAACGTTTTGTCACGTAGTCAGATTAAAAATGACGTAAGCTGTCTGCAAGAGGGGCCGTAAAAACATTGAAGCCATACAACTGGGATAAGCGCCTTTGAACTGGCAATGAAAACATATTGTTTTTGATCACATATGTGAACCTACGTAATGCATAAACACGGAATGATAGTGTACAATCGATACACAGTGATGCATATCATATTTCGATAAACAAATTATCAAAAAGTCATTTAATTGTAGGAGATCAGCATAGTCTACCTTATATTATTTAGACAATTAGCATTGGAAATTAATTGTATTTATGACATGTGGAACATATATTATACTTGTATAGAACTTCATGTTGTAAAGCACATGGTTAATTTTTAAATTTATTTAAGTATAAATAAGATGTCATTAACAAGTACTTATAAAGTTCGTGCAAGAAAGCCTGTAAACGCATGTATATCGATGACTTCAGAATTCAAACTGCCGATACAAAATAATGGTTTTTCTACATCTGACCGCGCGATTTTATTTTGAACCCTCGAAACTAAGACAAGTGTTATCATTTTCCAATTTGTTATATCTACTAAAACCAGATTAGTACACGTGGTTTCACATCGTTCTGAACAACTGCACAAATACATAATTCTTCCCGTACCGTTATTCCATTTAACAAGATTAAATGAGTACGTTATAAGGTTGGCATTGAATGTACAATTGTGTTTGTTAAGAAAATAATATTGGCCGAATTAGGCATGCGTCGCTAACAGTATAAATACCATTTAAGATGCTGAGCCGCGAGTGCAACGCATTTAAATAAGCACTGGCAAAGTGCATTTTGCTATTAACACTTATGACAATTTATACCCAACCCGAACTCGTTATGCTGGTTTAACGCATTCACTTATAGGCAAATACACGATTTATTAGTGTTAAGTGTAATTGCATTCTGTCATATCAGCATTTATCAGAATAGTTTAGTTTCTTCTAACCCAGCAAATAAGTTTTAAATAAATGTGTTGTAGTTATTGTAGTTAAATATATTAATCTGTACTTTTTGGCACGAAATGTATCAATGTAATGAAATGTGTTGTACATGTATCTCAGGACTGTACTTTTATGTAAAACCATATCCTGCTTTAGCTCGAGAGATTTTATAAAAATTGTAATTTTTTGAATTGAAAGTGTTTGTGAGTCAAAACACTGTGTACGTGAAACGGAGCCCTGGTTTCTGTGACAGTGGACCAATGAAGCCAAAGGACTAGATATAGTTCTTTGTTAGTGAGCGTTTATTGGATGGAATGTGTTTCTTAAATCGCCCATTTTTTAAAATGGCGCTTACAATTGAAACTCAGTGAAACTGAAAGCAGTTCAAATAAATAACAGAGGTCAGTGAGTATTAATTAGTTATTGCCAGTGAGCTTCTACTTAAACTAAATATCAAAGCAGGGAGTATATCACAGAAACATAATGCAATCATCTGATATAATGAAAATCACGCAGTTTCTTAACTACGGACCGGTCAAAAGCATACAAATTTAATTTCAAAAATAAAAAAATATAAGTGCTTCTCTAACATATTCGAAAGCGTGTGTAATGTGTTGCTGTTCAAACAATAAAGTTATGTTTGACAAACTATATATTACAAACTTAGCAAAATCTCTACACAAAATTCAAGTGTTAAATATATACTCGGTTTCGTGTCTTAAAATTAATTGCATTTGACTGTTTCGTTAACATGTATATTGATTATGACTTATCATGATCTAATTGGTGACACTGAGGGTACGAAACGAATATAAATTATAAAACAATAGTTTCAAATTGAATCAGTAACAAATAATTTTATTACATGTAGAGGAATAGTGTTGGACAGATTTTCGAATAAAATTCAAATACCAGGTAAGCCGACTGACATGCGTTCTTCATAAAATCTTGTCAATCTTGTTAATGAATATGCATTTTTTAATGCATTGCATGATTCTTAAATAAATGCAAATCCATATGAGTCAATGTGTTCAAGCGAGAGAACAACAAAGCTGAATGTAGGGTCAAGGGCGTACGATTATCCAATGTCGAAATACAGTACTGTTTAAATGTTAATTTAAAAAAAAACGTGTTTCCAGTGTAGTTGTATATCATCGGTTTCTTTTGAAAGTGATTTTTTCAATATAAGAGGCGTTAGCAAATATATAAGGAGTTGTAATACACTGAAAAATTAGCAATCAGACTAAAATACCATTTATCTTGAAAAGGATTGGCGTTGCAGCAGTTAGCATACATTACAACTTAACAAGGAAAATCGACTTAATGTTTTATGGTGGGACAGGTGGTAGGAGTACTGGTGAAATACAGTTTTTGTACATTATATCCATATAACGATTTATTCACATTTTGCTTCCACAGGGCAGAACTTTTTTGCGACCGTAATATACTAATTTCGATTGATCTACTGTTAACGATCTTTTGTTATCCAATAACTTTTTGGCCAATGGCTGTCATCGATTAGTTTCTATCAATGATGCACATTCCTTTCATTACACAGTGTGTCATTTATTAATGACGATGAGGACAATAGCTTGACAGACTCCTTTCGTCGCCACTGTACTTGCTTCAATGCATATTTATAGCCACTTTTCCTATGGTTTCGTTCATTCAATATTTTGAACAATCGTATTCGCATAAATATTAAACGATTCAAAGAACATTTTGTATCATGAAACAGATAAATATATATTTTTCAGAATAAATAAAACAGTTTATATAAACAGATTGTGTTAACGCTAAAAATAACAAGAACATAAACATGACCTACACTGTATGACTCACCATGTCATTTCCTGTGGTTTCGTGAATTTTGATTGGTTGTCAATTGCAGGTGCGAGGTGAGGCCCGGACTGGTGTTACTCATTAAAACTCATCCATATATCGTCACACACAAAAAACGAGTTAACAACAATAAAATAATTAATTTAATTGAACTATATTTACGATGTCAAATAAAAATAAACTAGAAAACGTTAACTGGAGGGAACTGAATGCTTCGATGAAAATCTAAAAATAAACAGTTATGAACAGTGACGACACATGAACACGTCTCCTCGCCGCAAAACTACTTTTTCATGGCAAAATTGCAAATGAACCCAGTGTCCACATTGATCGCATTGGCCCCAGTTAACAATTTTCAAATACGGCCTCTTGTCCAGGTTCGGAGGGGACGTTTTATTGCACACACAGCATGTGCCAGAATCGTCTTCTGAGTCGACATCAGTGTCCGTGTCCGTGTGCGTGTTTCGGCTGGCAATTTTAATGCAGCTTGTGGATGGCATAGGGCTTGCGTTGATGGTGGTATTTATTTTAGGCTGAACTGATATTCCGTTTTCCTTGTTTTCTTCATAGCGATCCAACTCGGCAATGAATAATGGGCTGGTCAATTCCCTTCCACCCGCACGTGGTCGTTTTATTGCTTTAGGTGCATTATTGGATGTGCACGTGCAGCCGGCTTCTTGTTTCGTTGTAAGCTTCTTGTGTAGATATTCTTCTACTGCATCTCTTCCAGCCTGCATTGCCTTGACCTTCAACACTGGCGTCGTGTCACGGAATGACTCACATGGGAGAAGTCGCTCTGGGGCTACCGCGTCTTTGTTGAGTGGGTATATGCCCGTTTTTTTGAAAGCTGACACAATGTTCCATGGAGACATTGACTTTAAATATGCCTTACTTGCAATGGCTGCCACTTCATATCTTGAGATAATCTTTCCCATATGTTCTTTCATGTATGCAGCGCACTCACTGTAATAATAGCGCTTGAAGGGGGCGAACACTGCAACATCCAACGGCTGCAGTACGTGTGAAGAATGGGCAGGAAGCACAAAGATGTGGACGTTTTTTGATAAAGCCCAGTCTATCATGCTACGCGACGTGTGCGTGGTGTGCCCGTCGAGAATTAACAAAATCGGTTGTTTGTCGTCCGGACCTGTACGTACGTATTTCAGGAAGTGGTAATCCAAATAGTCCTGAAAGACGGAGGCTGTTGACCAGCCGGAATCGGACATGATAGCACGAGCCCCAGGTGAAGTGCCTTTCATCAAGTCTTCGTTCATCCTCTTACCTGTTATATTTGACACACAATAAATAATTGTAAATATGAAGTGATTTGTTTTTCATTACTGTTTATTCTTTATTAACATGTTTGAATTATATTAACGGATAGCACATGATAGCGCGTATAACGTAGCTCATGAAAATTTGGTTCGAAACGAAGGATACATTGAAAAATTATGTGAATGTTGAGAGTGATTTAATTTGGAAAATTATTATGTGCAGACCAGTGGAGGGTTTAAGCAAAGCAAGTAGGCAACATATATGTATATAGACCTTTGAACACAAAGTACGGCGGTAGATGGGTTCCTGCTGCGTTAACACAAGCAATCAAGGTTGTAGTGGAGGATCGCGGAGAAGTAACAGCATGTGCTTTTTCTCGCACAGGGGCTATTATGTTGGGAGGTCTGTGCTCGGGACTGATGCCCGTCTCATCGAGGTTGAAGATGAATTCTGGCTTTTCGTGAAGACCCAGACTTCTGACAGTTTCGTTAAGGTTTTTGAAGTAGTTATCAACGCATTCTGGTGTTACATACTTCGCTCTGTTGGTATCCAAAGCTGCTGGTTTCAGTGAAGTTATGTTCTCTTTCCAACGACCAAGGAAGCTGTATAACCACGAGTTACTTAGTGGCTTATCTGTTGGTCTCCTACCAAATTCAAATGCCATCTCGCCGGCCGTTTTCTGAAGCCCCGGGTTGGAGAAACCATACCCTAACCTGGCACAGGATTGCAGGTGCTCGACAATGGCAAGCTCTTCTTCTTTACTAAAGATAGTCTCATTACCATAGTTCTCGATGTCTACCTTCCCAGTTAGTCTATCTCTTAGTGTTTGGTATGGTACGCCGTACTGCAGAGCTGCCTTGCGTACACTGATTTTTTCTGATTTAACTGCGTTATAGGCCTTCAACAAATTTTCAGAGTTGTACTTCTTATAATTTGAGTGATATTGTTGGGGTTTAGGCTGAAGAAAAGAACAAAAAACAAATCTGTCTCACTAATTGGGCTTAATTGAAAAGTATTCATATCATGATGATTAAAATCAAATATTTCTATCCACATGACGGGCCTCTTGATAAATAGTTTGTGTAAAGTTATGTCCCTTACGGTCACGTGATATACCGAAAACAGCTGACAGCGTCTGTTGACACTGGGGAAAGAAACAAATTGAAGAAATAAGGAAATAAAAGGTTTTGATCTTAAGAAATGGACATTTGCATTACAAAAAGTTAGCATTAAATGCATGGGATGTGGTAAATAGTGTTAAAAATACCTGTTTCTTCCGCATTTTCACAGTTTTCTGAAATACTTCCGGCAAAAGTCGAATAGAATTCGGACGCGTGCGTGAACGTGCAGTGGTTTTAAATTGCGTCATCGATAAATTCACGAAACCATACGAGTGAACGAAACCATAGGAAAGAAGGCTACCATCAGCCAGAACATAATTGCTCTCGAACATCGGGAGTTGCCAAGTGATACTATATCAATAGATTCGTCACGTTTTTGTATTAAAAGTGACGTTTACATTAATCTGCAGTCGAAGCTTTCCATTAAATCGTTCACTGAATCCTTTCAATGTGCACATTAAACACGAAACCTATGTCTCAACGGAATCGTTTGAACCCGGAATTACTTTTTGACAAAGTAAAACATTTTACATGCAAAGATGGCGTATATATCCGCTTCTAGTACTAAAAGGTGACATAATTAAAAACGCGATTCATGTAAGAAAAATCGCTCCTATACAGCACTCGAACAAATTGCAAGAAGTGTGAAGAGGTTCAAAGAAGAAATCAGAAAAATATGCCAATTATGAAAATACGCTCAACAACCTTATGCGGTAAGCCAAACCAACCGACCGAAAAACCAGACCGGTCAACAGAGTGACTCCTATATACACTCTTCCTTCGGGGATTTAAATATGGTTCTTGAATATCTGGTACCAGCACGTTTCCGCTGAAGTTTTTATGTCAGGTACATGCACACGCAATGTCTGTGGTGCGTGAGTTCATTGGTCACACACAATTATTTTCATAATACCACTTGTCCTTCGTGGGAAACCTTTTGTCAGCACTTTGTCTGCTTCAATGGTTCTACATACCATACCAGCATATTATCCTTAATAAATAAACATGTTTTACCAAGTGAAACCTCAAAGCGAATGTCATCGCGTTCTTGCATAAACATAGGCATGTTCCTTATTGTCATCAGAACTATAAAATTGTTTTAGACACTAAGGCGCACAACCCAGCCCGTGTGCTTTTAAACACGTTTTATTAGTCTATGGGACATTGTTCCAACCAGGAATGTCCAGACGAAAACATAATTCTACTAAAAAGCGGGTTGTAAAATGATTGTATTTCAGGCTTTAACCAGTAATCGTTGTTTAACTATGCATCTTAGAGGCTGTTATTACCTTGACTCGCGTGCTATGCGTTTTTACAGCGTTTTCTAACTTTGGGACGCCCAAGTATCTGAAACATCGCTTTCATTTATTTTACAATTATCTCCCTTATGGACACCGTGAAACCCGTATGTTTCGGAATTGTATTAGCGCACGATAAGTAAATTGAAATAGAAGCAGACGGTGTAATATCGACTATAGCCTTCACCAGTAAGATTGTTTTGCATAATAATTCCAAATTCGGTTTATATGTAATTTTAATGTCATATTGTGTAAACATGTGTTGTTTTACACTCTAACAAACACATTTGATGTGTAAATATATATATTGGAATACTAATCTCTATATATCATTAATGTTAGATTTTCAATTCCAAAATGCATTAATTACACAGTTTCTAATGTAGTGCGAATGTAAATAATGTGTCGCTGATGAGGGTTTACGTTTTACTATACCAACTGCAGCTTATCTCTGTGTTTTTATCACTTCAACGACATCATGTCATTATTTACAACGTCGTAAGCAGATCGTTATTAAATAGAGTATTTGAATTGCCTTATCTATACGAAGATAAAGAAAAAAAGCACGAATATTTCAGTGATTAACCAGACAAATGCACATTCGTCACAGTAATTTCTGCTAAATTACGCGGATTATTTCCTATCGAAAGTACAACACATTGAAAACGTATTATGTGAATTTAAGGTGAAATCGATTTGTGAAGTAATGATACAATATCGAATAATGAGTATTTGTTAAGGGCATATAAATACTTCAGCTTCCATTAATTTTTCCCATTTAAAAAATAGCAATGGCTGAATTACTTGTAATTAACCAACGTCCGAATAATTAGTTGAACGCATGCATAACTTCACTTTCTGCAAAACCAAGCATATAGCATAAATTCGCCTACATGTAATATGCAATATCGATAGAAGTGTTTTTTAATCAATTGCATTGAGGCGTATTTACTCATTTACCGGCGTTAAAATCTAAGTCGAACGTGTTTCTTTTCAGTATATGATTGCCCATCTCAATTTGTTGTACCACGGCATTTAATATAATGGATAACTCTTTGTAGGAATGCTTATAAATTGTGCTGCCAAGTTTAGGTTTTAATACATTTAATCACTGTATTAACACGCTGCAAAACGTTAAGACGAGAAGACTTTTGGTTCGCGATGCATACATTTGTTTTTTCAAATTAACTCCTATAGAATGTTATCAAAATTAAAATAGAAAAAAAGCATGTCATAAAACGAAAACAGAAAAGTAATACGCATTACTCGTGAAATAAAACCATGATGATTCACTGGAAATGAAATACGGCTTCGAGATCTACAATTATCTTATTTTTGCTGAAAACAGTCGCATAAAATACTTAAACTTTAATACCCGTGTTAAACGCAAGAGGTGCAAAGATAAATGTTAACGATGCTTTAAACGAGACAACCAACTGACAATTATTTTTTCTTTTGATTGATTATCAAAAATACTTATAACTGTTTCTCTGAAGCAAATATATAATTATACGAAGATAAACTTAAAATCAACCTGCATTTGGCGTCCAAATACAAATTAAGAATCGGAACATCAAAAAATTCAGTATGTGCTATTCGAAATAAAAAAAGTAGTTTTCTTTATATTGACTGACAAAACTGATCGTCCGAGACTTTCCCATGTGAATACACAACTACATATAATCAGTACGCATTGCAGTGTGCAGGGACGAATACATAATCGCACAATTCAGTTAGCTGTATCAGAGTACTGTTGATTCAAACTATACCATTCAGACCATGGCACTCGTTATGCCATCCAATGTCAGCTAATGATAACATATTAGCTGATTGAAAGTATTCCTTAGTACAACTAAGGCATCTTGAGGGATATATGTTGTACTAATGATCATTTACACCACATACTTGGGGAAAATTGAAGCCACACATCTAGAAGAAAGTGCATTCGACAAACTGTCATTTCCTTCGTGTGTTATTATGCACGTCTACGGTCTATCGGTGCATATGACTTTGGTTCATGTGCATGTATATGCTATGAAACTTATTGTGTTATAGCTCGTTCAAATGGGTAAAACAGAGCGAAAAGAGCACTCTGCTAACATTTGACTTTACTAATTTGTAATGTTTATTTCTTTATTGTACATAAGGCTACATAGCATCAATAGCATATATTAAAGAACGAACATATTATATTTCAGTATGTTGATTTGACTTCATATCACATACAATTATTTATTCATTTATATAACTTTCCAGCGCACACGCTTAGTTATAAATTCCAAGTACGTCTTGAATTGTAACTCATTTATATTTATATCTACAACATTGATTCATGCCCCCGATTTAACTCTATTTTTTTCAGTATATGACAAAAATACAGGATACATCGTTTAGGTCATGACATGCTGAGAGAAGAAATGAAAATATTAAAGATATTGATGCATCATTAACTTTTAATAGTGTGTTACCAAAGAATTGACACTGACAAATGTCGAGTCTTTCCACGTTTTAAGACATTGATAAAATGTTATATTTTCTGTATGATTTATCCGTCAAAAAGCGTGTTTATTAAACAATCTTTTCAAAAATAAGCTATGTTTGAATATATCGTTGTTTGTACAAGTGCCTTTGGAAGTTTGTTTTGCAAATGTAAATAATTCGCATTTCTATTTCAAGTGCGCGGAAGACGCAGTTAAGGGGAACTTCATATACTCGAATAGTGGTAAGAGATTATACGATATGTAGTAAATATTCCAAACTGTTTACATATTATTAAAAATTTATAATCTTACGATACTTAATTTTGATAATACATATGCTTATACTATGTTAAAATGAACTCTTTTTTCTTTATACAATACATCTGCTCTTGTTTGTTGGACAGGTAGGGTTTAATCCAATCAAGTGGCACCATTTACACGATGTGTTCGATTTCAGATACCATTGACGCAACTCTATCGCTATATTTCAACTTTTTTCGATATCTTGAATTTCAAAGGTCATCTTGCGCTAATCTAATCCAGACATTTCGCCAGCTGAGTGAAGATTTTACGATTCTCGTTATGAGCCTAAGAAAATCTGGTTAGGAAAAACTCATGAAGCTTGCGTAGATAACAGATATCAGAATTTATGTTCCGATAAAAACAACATCGTCAGATTTATCTAATTTAGTATCACCTTCCGACTTGTTAATCGAATTTAGCCACCATTATATGATTGTTGATTTTATTGAAATAATGCCATTTTGAAGTTTTTTAAACTGAGCGTAGAATCAAGACAATATGAGATATTTCGATAAACACATAATTGCAAATATTAAGAATCATATAATCATATAATACTTTTTCGGGTCCGATCTGTTCTCTTTTTTTGTAAATTTTGCAAATCACACATTGTAGTACGAAATGTGGTTGTGATTTTGTATAGGGCTATATATAACAATATGTTATCGTTGAATAATAGCAATTATTTTGTTTTTAGAATAACACAGAACGAATTTCTTGACAATTATAACATTTTCATTAGAAAATTAAAACCATCAAAAATCGCCTAAATTTCCGCTTAAGAATATTTTACTGAATTATTTCGTCAACATAAAAGTAATCAGTCTCAATTAAATATTCAAAATTTACTCAATTGGTTGACGTTGTTTGGATCTTAAGACATCGGATATTGCAACACGTTCAGTTGACTTTAAAGGTAAATCCGTTCTTCAGCAAATCATATTACCTCTCAGGCGGTGATGCGGTCTCATCAGGCAGACACTACAAAGGCGTCATACTATAGAAGTAATGGAGGGATAATGCGAGGAATTCGCAAAGAAATACCAATCCGTGACTCGTTGGGAAATGTGTGCGTTATCATAACGGTATTTGCCTCACAAATACAAGTACACATTCACGAATACTTTCAAAATGCAATCGCAATTTCGTCTTAGTACAATGACAATTAGAAAATATTAACAGTTTAATGTCTATTTGTAAATACCTACCATACCCTCAAAAAGGTCATGCACAACCGTTAATAATGGTTGTTATCAACGGGAAAAACAATAACGCTGGGCAAAACGTATTACTCTGCAAAAACTCTCCACATGGTGACAGTGATATATGCAAAATATTTCTTGTTGTGTTACGCAGATTGTTCATATTTCAAGTTCCGAAACAGCACCCGTAACGATGGAATGTATGCTTAGCGCTGCCATGTTCTTTTAATGCAGGTGGAATAACATGTGTTTCGTAGTTTTTTGTTGTTTTTCTTTATTAGTAAAAAGTATAATACATACCATATGTAGGAGGACGACATCAATCCTGGATCTGACGTTCTGCATGGCAAGATAGTGCAAGTACCACAGCAATTATCGTCATTTTCCAGTCAATTATACCTATTTACATATGCACATGAGAAATGAGTTTACTAGCATATGCAGGCATTTTACATTGAGATTTAACAATCTAAATCAGCATACAAAAACCGTATTTGCTTAATGTATTTGTCATTAGAAATGTATTTCTTAACGACCGTTTAATTTGAAGCTAAAATGTTAATACAACGCGGACGAAAAGATTGCTACCTTATCTTATCAGTTTTGTATTTACATATTTATAGGGCAATTTGTACTGGAAGTTCGTAAAAACAAAAACAAAAAGTACATTAAGCAACAGTTTGAGGGGATATGTATATATTTAACACGTTTGATCAGTCTCATCTATAATGCATGACATTGATGGTGTAACGTTGAGGAGTTCTTTCATGACTTAAGTAAGTCCCGTCTGCCTTTGGTTTTATTTATAACTTAAACATGTATACATATGCGTGTGCAATTGTCAACGGAGGCTTTGTTATGTTATGATCGTGAATACATGTATCTTAAAATTGAGATTTCATAACAAACATCTAATTACTCAATCGAACTCTGGAATCCTATTTTGATTTCAAAATATTAAACTAGTGTTACTAAATATGAATTGTGTGGCAAATAAGCAATTACGTCCACAGTCATTCATCCATTACTTGTATTTAATGTACTTCCAAACTTTTAAGCACGATAAAAAACAAAATCAACATCTTTTCTGAAACTACCACTCCATCAACCGAAGCAATGTCAGTGCTGAAAACATATTAGGAGAAGAGCATTAAACTTTCGACCATTCATGCAAACTGCTCACTATACCATACTGAATTAGGCAACTGTTATATTATCCGCAGTTATAAAAAGTTAACACATTCAAAAAACATGTCATGCATTTGTGGTCGAAACAATTTGTGTCATCATCACTTGTCAATATCATTTAACTATTTTCACATATAAAGGTGTGTCTCTCCATTCATATATATCAATGTAGGCCTTCAGTCAAATTAGCTTTTTACGCAAATAAAGATCGTTCAAACACATACATGTCATGCATTATGTTATTTACGAAAACCCGTAAAAGCAGCATTTATATTTATGTTCACTTTGCTCAAATATTATTAGATATTTTGTACTGAGCTAAATAGTAAATGAAATCAAGAGTGCTTATGTAGAACTTAACTGTTGCTTTTTTCAATGTCAAATTATCATATTTGTGTCTTAATGTATAGTTTGTGCGACGAACTCTTATAGTTAAAAGCAAACGTAATAAGACTAATTGCACATTTTACCACAACATAAATGTGTATATGGACCTGTCGTATAATTGTCGAAAGTCATTTTCACAAAGAAACATATTATTTGTCATAATCGAACTCTCAATGTATGTATGAATTAAAATTAACATCCCATAGTTCCTTTTCACGCACAAAACCAAGTTCGTACTATGTTCGGAACATAAATTTATGTTACCCAGTTTCACTATTATGTGCAAATGTAACTAGAAAGTAAAGACACTCGTTAAATGCAATATATCTAGAAATGTTGCTTTCTTTTTCTCCGTTAAACGTGCATAATATTATACAAATATACAAACAAGTATCATTACCATGCTTATTTGTTACGCAAAAAGGATAAGATAATTAATTGTGTATACTATTCTATATTAGTTTCTATATTTTGTATGTTTATGACATGTATGAAACGCTTTATGATTACTTAAAATATTATATTTCCTAAAGAGAATACTAAGCAAATTGTGAACGTTTTGTGAATTATAACATAAAGTACACGAAATCGTATTCATATATACATACATTGTACACAAACTTATGAAGACGTATTGCACTCATGATTTGGAAAAACATCTAATGCATCTTTGCCTATTCATATAATAATTGTTTTCTTAAAACACACAATCCCACAATTTGGAATATAGCGACGTACACTCTTTTGAATGAACTGCATCAGGCCGATCCTCGTTGTTTACGTGTTATTATGCTGGTTATGGCAGCCTTGGGTCTGTCGGTACCTTTGGTTTTAATTAAAAGAGGACAAACTGTTCGAATAGAAAATTGAGAATGTAAATTGTAAATTAGCGAACAATATATCCCATTAGGTCTACGTAATCCGATTTTCTTGTGGCTTAATTTTAGCACATTATGGCTTGAATTTATCGCAAATGCTTTCCTAAATGTTCTAATTGTGAATTCAGCATATATCATATGTAAACGCACAGGCTTAAAATGTTTTTGCTGTCTTGACATTTGCAAGATTGCGACAATTGCGATCATTGACTTTGCAACGAAATGCATAACATGTTATTCGTTTCACTGCTCGTTGTGCTAAGACAGTGATGACACTGTTAAATATTGTATTGTTAAAAAAAACGTCATTTCCAAATCATGTCACATATATACTTGTCTGTACAATTAGTTTTGATGTTATACATGAATGTTATATATTTTGGAGGTTTATTAAGAAAGTTAAACATGCGTACAACAGCACTCATTTTATTTGATTTGCGTAACAAAATGTGACGAAAAAGACCTGAAAATAAATTATTTGCCAAGAGCAATGGTCGTTATTTTATTCATAGACTGTAATAAAAAAACGAATCTTCCTAAGTTAAAGTAGCCGTAAAAGCACTATACTGCTTATCATACATATTTTTGGGACAATATTATTCATGTCAAAACATATCTGCTGTGGCAAATCGCTTTCGGGATAATCAACAATAACATAACAAGCACCCGATTATAAATGGATAGATTATATTTATCATTCTTGTAGAAAACAATTAATAAAACTGCAATATCTTTAAGCTGTACATGGCGTTTTTGCTATATGAAACATAGTGTTGAAACGATATATTTTGTATAGTACAACCCATAACCCAGAAAACTCCGCCTTCTGTAAAACAAGTTGAAATATCTCCCAGTGTCATCTTGTAGATAAAATGCAGCATTATTTCAATTATATATCTCATTTTAATTAGTATATTGAAGTAAAAGAGTTGGAAGGAAATTATAAGACCGATCTCAATCGCATTTGCAACATCGTTACGCTGGTTATGATAGGCATAAGACCGCGGATCTGTTTGTGCGTCTGATTGTCTTTTCCATATGCAGAAATGGGCGAACTGCGAATATATAATATAGAACAGACGTTGCTATAGAACGATGCACGTTGTATTCTTTTTGCTCTGGGTTTTTAAATTTACCGAAATTCAACATTTACATGCTTGTTAAAATGATATCAGTTATAACCAAAGACGATTCCATACAAAAAACTATTTTATTTTTGTAAGAAATACATTTAATGCATTTAATTATATTTATGTTCGGATGCGTTTGTGGCGAATGCAAGTATACTGTTACACTTGTCACGAATGTAATGTTACTACTTTGTTTACTCCAGACGCATTGCAGCTTATTAAGTGTTCAGAAACTACACGATTAATACTTTTCTAATCGTTACTACTTGACCGACTTCGATGTTTTTTCTCTTGTATTTTGGTCGATAAGGTGCTGTATTAAAACGATTTGCACAGAGTATTCTTGAAAGTATTTAATGATTAAAACTTTAAACAATAAAGATATTTTTTTCAACAGCTTCTTTTAAATGGAGTGAGGCGTGTCACTCGGTACTCGTAAATATTTTCCATAATGAAACGCTTATTATTTGGCGTTTGTTTGTGAATGAATTTCCTAAAGTTGTTTAACCCGATAATTGATTTTAAAGTTGTATGCAAAGTAAAACAATACTTTTGTTCAAATGTTTTTAGTATTTGGACTCGTTTTCAAGAATGTCTAACAGCTATTTTAAGATTTGCATTAATCTCATTGTGGTCTTCCCCAATATGCGCATGCAGCTATACTTCCCCGACGACCAATAGCAACGAGTATGTCATATTATTTATACTAAATTATTAGGAATAAATGTTTGCAAGTTTGCAAATAATGACTGTTTTAGAAACATGTTTAGGTCTAATAATTGAATCCTTCGTCATATTAACATCGTGCATGTCGGTTAATGCCTTACGTTTCTAGATTCCAACAAATTAACGATAGAGCTCAATTTTAATAACAACAACAGATTTTAAGAAAGATACAACACTTATGTTTGTCTCCAGCGGGGCTAGAACCAGTGTCCTTTGGATTAAAAGGCTAGCACCCTCATCACGTGGCCATTCAGCCTGTTATGTATTAGCCCGCATTTCATACTTTGTATATGTGATCCACGTGTTGTATCAAAAATTAACGAAAAAAGCAGAAACAACCCAAATTATGCAATCGGTTCGCGTTTGCTACTATTTACAGTTTAGATAATTTCCAGTGATTATATTTAATGAACTAACATGTTTTTTTCTGCATGAGTTTTCGTATTAAGTATTTTTGCTCCTTGATAAAGTGTTCTTTTTGATTTTGTATCTGTGACAAATAGAAGGAAAATTGTCATTTCGCCAATCTGTTAAAAAGTGCCTTTAATTGTCGCTGTAAGGCTGGTTGATGGTCGCAGAAATGCTGTTTGACCTTAAAGGATTTTACTCTCTTCTGGCATAGTTCTAACGAATTCAGTAAATGTGTTTCCTGTCATTATGCATGTTTATTATATCTTCTGTCGTTTCTTTATACTATAATGAGCCCCATTATGGGTCAAACCTGGGCAGGTTAGTTATAAATAATACTTAATATAAATATTGTCCTCTATAAATATACATTTATAAGACCTTAAATTTGCATAGACGTACAGATGTTAGTTTTTCAATCGCTGATTGTCGAGCGCTGAAATAGCATCCATGGCAGAACTTGACTTAATTACATTTCAAAACTAACCGGGCGTCGAGCTTAATTTGTTACCTGTCCTCAATTACACAAATCATAATCTGTAGAACTCGCATGCTGAATATATTTTTTTTTTAATGAAAATGTTCAGGGCACCATTGCACCTTTATATTTGAGTCTTTAACCCATTCAGTGCTGGAACCGGATTTTGAAGGTTTTTGCAAACAGTTTGGATCCAGATGAGACGCCACAGAACGTGGCGTCTCATCAGGATCCAAACTGTTTGCTATTCTGATAGTATTCTTTGAAAAAAATCGAAGAAAATGCTAATTTTAAAAATTCAGCAGACGACATTTTAGCAGACGACAAATTACCCAGCATGCAAAGGGTTAATTTAGACGCGATCAGTGTTATTGCTGTCTGCAATTTGACGAATTTATAACATGTGTCGTTAAAGTAAATTTTCTGTCTGAATAGAAAATAGTACACGGCTTGTTGAAAACTAAATGAAAGGAGCGTCAACTATTCCCGAGGTTGAGCTGAACATGAGGTCTTGTTCAATTCGATTTTGATTTAATGCAACACTATTGTCTCGAACAATTAATTGTGTCACGAAAATAGAAACAGTTAGTCACATGAGTGTTGACCAGAATAAACTTAGGATTGAACTGCTGTCTTTTATATGGCAACGATCAAAGCAATGCAATTATGACGCATATGTTCCCAGGTTTAAAGAACGTTTAATATTATAAATAGACTAAACTATACAATAATATTCTGGCAATAACAATTCGACATATTATACTGAATGATGTACTACAACCACATACAAACAATAGTGCGTAAAGTACGTATAAACCAATATACAAACGTGTGCTGAATAAAAGATTTTCGATCATACAATCGATTTACAATCATTTGAACACCTATTTTAAGTTGTTGTAGTGGATTCCTGTATAATAGATATGAGCAAATTCGAGTATAAATAGGCTCAAGGTCTACTGTAAATACTGTTCACAAGCAGCGTTTATCACGATCGCAACTGTACCGCACAATTACCATAAACCATCCTTACTATCGCAATAAACCGTCCGATATATCACAGTGAGTATTGCTGTAAATGTCGTTTAAAAACTGAAAACTCATGCGGCTTAACTAAATGAGTATAATTTTATTATGTAAGAGCGAACATCGTAATATCAACTACTAAAACAAAATGTTTTACTATTTGACCGTGTTTGGACGTTGTTGTATGGGTGGGTGTCATGATACAAAAATATGTCAATAACGCATATTCAGATTGTAGGAACATTACTATGTTTTATTGGCTGTTATCAGTTTTGCAACTATAATGCTTAGAATATAATATACACAGAATATATGTTTTGTATTACTAAACACAATTAATGACAACATATAGATTGCATATTTGGGGGTATACGAATCAAACAGATATCAAAACATGTTGTTCACAGCAAAAGTACGGCTGTGATCATTGCAAGCAAAAAGTACGGCGAACATACTATTTATTTAGTCCATTTACTTAAATATGGCTTAAATTCCAAACTAACCACCAGCAATAAGAACAACTAAATCATTAAATTACCACGGATATTTCGATTTCATATTGGAAGAAAATGGAAACAGTGTCGTTCTGTATTTGACAGTCGGTCTAACCGCAGTAAAACCTACACGAACAAGCAGCCACGTTATCGGCGACGCACACGATGTGTGCTCATGCTAGTGAACGGTTTAGCTGCTGTGGCAAATCTAATATCTTATCCGTTTCTTATAGTGTTAAGGAAAAATACGTATGTTACGTTCAATGATATATTTAACAGCGTAGAAAGCGATTTGGCTTACTTAAAATAATAATTGTTTGATCTGCTCTATTATTGCTAAAAGCTATAAATGGTTATAATAATTGTGTTACTTACTTAAACGAGCATTAAACTTAACAGTAACAAAAACATGAATTTTCACTTGGAATGAACTACATAATGTGAATACTATTATTTGTGAGGTTTACTCCAATGGAAATAAAGTGCAGATATTTCTTCCAAGATTTTCTTTCTCATACATTAAGATAAACGCTTTATTTGTCAATAGCGAATATTATACCGAAACGTGCATGTGAATAAATTTAAGACGTCTAATTTTCTTTTGGAGTTTTCTCATTAAATGTAAGTTGAGAATGTTTAAAATACTTTTATTCTAGGAAATCAAATTTGTTTCTCTGCATATAAAAATATATTAAAAATTAATATAACAATTATGTATAGCTATAGATAATTTGTTGTTCATAATTTGACGTCTTATATTAAAGTAATTGATCAAATTTTAATGTTAATTTTATATTTGAAATACATATTTATATCAATATAACATATAATTTTTAATAAATGGTACAATATTTGTTCAAATCTGGCATTAACAAATCAAAAGTACACAATATATTTTGAACTTATATACCATTTGTGTGTGACGTCCGTGTTTCTACATTTCCACATCAAAGTACCACTGTTGAATTTACTATATATCAAAATCATCACATAAAAAAAATACAGCTCAATTTCTTAATTATATAATTATATTGACGATTAAGTACACAGCACTTTATGCATATCACACATGTCAACGCTTTTTATCACTAGCATGGTTTGCATACTGTGACACAATATACAAATTCTATAGTTTGTGTCTGAATTAAATATGTATTGTTTTCCTAATAAATGTTTAAACAAGAACGCTTATTATTTTCGTAACATGTGCAATTAATTATCTCGACCAAGTAGTCGTGTGTTGCCATATATATTGACTGTTACGTACCCCATGTTTAAATTCACGAACGACATTAAATAATATGTGGTTAAACATGCCTCCGTGCGAACTACTGGTATCGTAATAGAACGTCTCATTTGATAACGTTGGTATCGATCTTTGTCTTTGGCCTGTCCAATTTTTATCAATTTCTTCCAATTGTTTGCCATTATGATTTCTCAATTATGTGGATACGTTTAAACATTCTGCTAATTTATTACGTTTTATAGTTTGTTCTTGTTCTAGTATGAAAGAAGTTTTTTTTGTTAGTTATTCCAATTTTACAGAACAAAGCAGACGTCAGATTGGCAAGTGTTTTCACGCGTAACTGGAAATACCTTGACTCAAACATGTCATTCTGGAACTCCTCGTATGCATTTCAAACGACTATGAACGTTTCCATAGATACAAAGGAGACGGTAGATCCAAACCAGTTCTTGTTACCATGGTGGCAACAGACACTATTCTTCGTAGCTTTCGTGGCAATTTTGCTGATTTCTGCCGGCGGCAACCTTGTGGTCATCTGGATAGTTTTGGCCCACAAACGCATGAGAACGGTCACCAACTATTTCCTTGTCAACCTGGCACTGGCGGACTTCCTTATATCTGTGTTAAATCTACCGTTTACGTTTCTATAGTTGTTGTATCAAGACTGGTGATTCGGAACGTTCTTCTGCAAACTATCGTGTTTTATATCTCCGTGTACCATCTCTGCAAGTGTCCTCACCTTCATGGCTATCGCCGTTGACAGGTCAGTACGACAGTTTAACAGCGCATAACTTTAAGTCCAGTTAGCATATTCGCATTATGCAGGGTTTGGTATGTTGATCAATTGCCTGTTTGCACCTTTACGCAAAAGCTTTATTATTAATTTGCCCGATTATTTAGTAAACTTAGCTAGGACGACTATTTCGTAAACTCCAAGCAAGTGGAGTGTTAGGCTTTATTTGATTAACTCTCTGTGTGTCATATATTTTACACAACGTCTTTATATAAATAAAAATATTTGCTGCACAAATGGCCAATTAACATTTGATATTCGACAATGTATGAACGACAGTAGTATTGACCAGATTCTAACTAGCATAGGTACATAGGGGAAGTGATAACATATCACATAATAATGAATGCATCTATTCAATTATTGGGATACACAGCTACGTGCATAAAGTATTTCTCTTGTAACACGCCAGTGTGGTTTAATTATACAAATCAGCGAAAAACATGTTAACATTTGTTCACTTAGTTACTTGTGCGCACTTCGATGACAGTATTGTTGCAAATGAGGTTAGCAAAGTACTTGAACCAAGGGTCAGTGTGGGTTTATTACCAGTACACTGCCAATGTTCGCACATTTTCTGGAGACAGACCATAGTCTTGAGAGGCATACAAGCAGCTTTGAGGATACATTCTGACAATGCGCAAACGTTGAGGCTTATATATGTTACACAAGTCTGATAATATTCTAAAGAAATGTATTGAAGCAATATGTTAAAAAATGAAAACTGGCTGCTATAAAAGCATGCTGTAATTATGTTATATTGATTTTATATCAGACCTTATAATTACCCGTACGTTCATTACTGTAAGATAAGTTTGTTGATGTTGGCTATAGCAACTTTATTAAGCTACCCGTCGAGATGATAAAACCAATCATTTTGTTGTAAGGCATTCAATCCACAACTGTCTTTAAATCAGAAGGCTATGTTCATGCAAAACGTGGATATGGAAAACTCCTGTTAGATTCATTTATGCTCAATTTCTGATAGGTATGAATTTGCTTACACATATACATACGAAATAGTTTTATAAATTCATGACATGGTGCATGTGCATGGTCTCCATGCCAATATACGTGCTCCATGTTTACTTATTGTCGTCCTACGCTCCTAATTGAACAAAGTTTCGATATAATTACGTAACTATCTGAACCCAGAGATCGTTAGAAAATTCCACATCCAAACATGATGTTAGTAGTTTGACCAATGTATTATTAAATTTCAAATTTACGTTTTCAATATCTCTTTACCGATAGTTAATGTTATCTTACTGTAGGCAGAGGAAGCACATTAATTTCCCGATTCCTGATGTTATTACTTTTTCTCGGCAAATGTGATGCCTCGAGACATATTTCATATGAAGTATTAGGGAACGTTTTGGTCAATGCTGGTCTTAAAACAGTTGAGTTCAACGAAAAGCATTATTGCACTTGTAGATTGAATTGGAACTGATATGCGTTTTTATAAATGCCTCGGACGGAATTTACTCAACGCATACACAGTATTAGATCAGAAATAATGACAACTTTTGTGAAATTGATTGTTAAGGATCAGTTTTACATGTTAAATGACTGTTTTTCACGAAGCTGATAAATAATATGACAGACGAACGTCGTAATATCTAGACGTAAGTGTGTCTGGTAGTATTTCAAGATAAGAATGTCCTACATTTCATTATCGTAAGTTATCTATTGGGCCCGTTTCCTATATTCATTTACTGCAAGAACAACAAACCACTTTTTATCACAGCTATTAATGTTCGTTCATTCATCGGTATAATGTATAACAATGAACTTGTTCAGACCACTTTTAGACACGTGTTCACTTCTGTTGGCCAGCTTCCAATGCTCAGTAAATTCCGTATGCAAGAAATATAACAGCTGATCCACCTTAAGCCCTGTCTATAACGGAATGTTCCTTCACACCATGACAAATAAGGCAGTTTAATTTAAAAACCTAATTGAAAGTATCAAAGAAACATTTTTGTGTAAAAGTCACTTCACAATAAGCACAATACTTTCTTCACATCAACCTTAAAGACAAGTATGAATACAAAACAGATGCGAGTTTGTTCATTTCTGACGGATGCATCAACACAATATATTGGAAACATATTCCAAATATTCCCTTGAGTAAATTGTAATGTAATAATGAGTTGTCATATTAAAGAAAGACTAATGCAAAAAATCGATTAATAAAATTATTAAATAGTAAACCGCACAATCTGGACGAAATCAGAGTTTTCTTTCATATAACTTCATGGTAAGTGTTGAGACATTGATATTTATGTATGGAACAAATCGCTGTACCGGGAAGTGACTCTATATTACTAGAATCGAATGAGAAACAATCAGTACTTTCATCATTATGAGGTTAGAGTTTCGCTCCGAACAGTCCACGACGTATTGCTAGTATAATCCCCCATACTTACGCTTCACTTCGCATACCCTATCGACAAATAAGAAGAATGTAATTGGTTCATTATCCCTCCATTATTTCCCAATTACATTACCTTCGTCGGGTCGACCTTTATAGCCGACCGGTATTATCTGTATTATTAGGAAACAATTACACAGCCGAGTTAAGAAGGTGGATAGATACACAACTTAGTGTAAGCATTCGTTGCACTTATGTAAATCTTATAATTGCATAGCGTTTACTAAAACGTCATCCATTTTGTCTCCTAACAATGGCCATGAAAAATATTCATTGATTTATGTGTATTTAGACAGAAACATAGTTCACGTTACATTACACACTATTACCAAACTATTACCTATTGCGTATCAGTAATAACATGATTCCATTCACAAACATATGTTTCTGGTTAAAGTAAATAACTTTCAGAATTTCTGAATATATGATGAAGCCATTTGCAAGATATTTTGCTTAGTCGATGCATGCTAATAACTAATAACGTATGAATTAATACTATAATGTTTCTAACGGCGTTCATTTTCAATTAGTATGATCAAAACCTATGCAGAAACAAATACGAATGTTGTACTAATGAAACCAAAGCCTGCGTAAGGCTTCATTTGTCTTAATTACATTAACGGATTTTACGATGTATTTTTGGATAAAAGCTATCTCTCAATACCATAAAAGATATATGAAAGCTGACGAAGTCTAAGTGTTATGATGCGTGTTCATTTTTGCGAATTCTACGTAAATAATGCAATATGTGATATTATACCTGCCATACTATTGTATACAAATGTTTAATCTATTTTGAGCCGAAGATCTTGCGTGTAAAATGCTGCAATTCAGTATGACTCGGGCAAGTTCGAAGGTACGTTCTTTATCGCCGTTACTCACAGAAGCATTTGTGGTATACTGTTCGAATCAAAGAGGCGGTCCGTTTATGTCATAATAGCGATATTAATTCCAAACGCCGCACTGGTACTTGTATACCTTCGCATATACTGATAATTGTGGTATTTGGTGTTGAGTGAGAACTTGCGATTTCAGCATGTAACATTGCGGGATATTTGCTATGGGCCAGAGATCAACCATTCTTAACCATTATATAATTAGGTTCTAGTAACGCTTGTAATTAGTAACGCTATTCAAACACGTATTCCGTATTTATATTATTTCCATAAATTTATTACATTCGCAAAGTGCATGCCTTACGAACGTTCATTAGTATCGTAGGAATAAGGCATATTTATACGATGTGCTGCGTGTAAGAGAAGCGATAAATTATATGCCGTATACTGGTAAAAATTCCAATGGCATTGTTGGCTGTACATCGTCAGACCAGGTTGCTAACTTTGATATGGTGTGTCATATGTCAAATTAATGCCAAAGATAACAGTTTGTTAACGTTATAATTGCAGGATGGTTTCCCAGGATCGGAGGTAGTAGAACATTGATATGGAACCATTCATCAAATTAAATATAACAGCAATTTTATTAAATATAATAGGCAATAATATTTATTATAAAAGGCATATATAGTATATAGTGTTTTATTTGATTTAAAGTCTTAAACGTACCAGTACATATACGATAAAGGACGCATTTAACAAAAAATCAATACATATTACCATACATAGCATATACACATTCCAATTATAAATTACATTTCTGCCTGTTGAAATAGATTTTCATAATGCGCCTATATGCGGATCCTGCTGCATAAATTGTTGGACATTATTCTTCACGAAACAATTCAAAAGCAATACATCATCTCGCCTTAAAACGTTAGAGAAACGAATGAGCAGTTCAATTGTTTCTTTAATGGTTTAGCACTTTCTAAATATCTCATTAAAATATTTACATTATATTTTATACGTATTTGATTAGTATCACAAGTGTTTCAGACGTTCACATTGTCTGATTTGATATATCTTTATAATTGTACAAAAGTCTCACAATCGGGAATGCCTTCTCGTGTTAGTTTTCAGATTTAAGATGTATAAAAAACACAACAGATTAATGCTAGAAAACGCATCCTTAAATGTATACAAGCATAATTATAATGAGATTGCGTTCCTACTTAATGTATTTGATATGTATAGTTTTTCCTTATGAACATATCATGTATATTTATTGGGTAAAACTTCGTTTCATGCTTCAATGTACTAATGAAAATATCATATCAAACTCAAACATTTTGCATTTCCTGTTAAAAGGTCAAATGCCAGTGATCAATATTTTGGGTAAAGGCATGATGATCTAAAATATCTATTGAGAGTTGTCCTCTATCCGATACAGGCTAGTTTGCTAGACACTCTTGCAATGTCCGAACAAGTTTATGTTCGTGCAACATAACAGTTCCTTCATTTCTTCTAATAATTACATTACTTGTAAGACAATATTACCACGCATTGACATACGTGTTATAGTTGTGTTGTCATCTGCATAATACACGGCGTCAACCTCCTGTATGACGCATGTTTTACAAAGTGTTAGACAAACCGTCACATCTTTTAAGGTGTAAACTTTGACTTCAATAAATGCACTACATTCCATTACCTTAGCAGATGATGTTCTGTGGAAATTTACAAAGACAAAAGAAAACTCATATCTTCAGTTATTGTATCAATAACGATATTGACAGTTCTTTTTGTTTGTTTTCGTGTATGCTTGTTTTTCACCCATACATATCATAGTTGATGGAATATGTAACGTATTTCTTAACAAACGTGTTTATCTGTTCAGACTTGGATCACACTGTTGAACACATGACGCATCAATACCGCGCTAAGTATACATCACATTTGATTGTTTTCTTCCAGAGTAATTATATATTTATTTTTTATTTTAAACAAAGATTTCCACATATATGATCAGGAGAGACACACTTGCCGAAATCCGTACTGCCCTATTTAAGGCAAGTGGCCGATGTCATTTAAAACTGATTGCAAAACTTATTCAATTTTATAATAAATAATAAAAAGATTCAGTGGAGAGCTATTGCGATGCATTGTGAAACGCCATCCAATATAAATCTATTGATTGCTCATCCACGAGCCCCAGGTTAGCTGTTTCATAAGAATCCTCTCAAGAAACCATCACAGTACGTGTCTGCACGCTTGCAAAAAGCACATTCTGTTTCTCTATATTTCATACTAAAAATACGAAAGTTCGTGTTCACGTTCGCGTGTTGTTTTATTCTTATAGAATAACACGAAGCTACAAGAATGGGGAAAGGAAATATGTACGGAAAAAGATCCCATTCAATATGTTACAGCCGCTTTAATAATCCTATAATTCAAGAAAGACTTGGTGTAAGAAAATGCAAACCTTTATTGAACATACTCAAATGTTGCCATTCAAAGATTGCAAGTTTAATAGTATGGTACGTTTAAATATCAACAAACGACACGTTTACGTTAGGTCTATTTAAAAGCTTTATACGTAAATTTGTATCTGTGATTTATTTAATATGGCTTTTTATAAACGGCATTAATAACGTCATTGGTGCGATCTAACATAAAGCTAATGACAGGTTTCGACAATTACTATAGTTTAATATCCTTATTATAACTTAGCATCTTTATTTTGTATCAGGTAGAATTCTTCAAACGTTTGTTTATCATGTTTACATGTAGTTATGAACGCCGTCTTATATAGAAACTGGAGCGAGAATTATTCTAACGATGTCCTTCAATAATTTATATAAGTTAATTATAGTACCAAAATCGTGTTAATAATTTCAATTAGAATCGACACGTTCTATTGCCGTTCTCATGAATGAACAAATACTATTGCTGAACACAAAATGTAAAAAAATATGTTGATATCATTTCAGATACATTGCCATTCTTTATCCACTTCGACCAAGGATTCTTAAACGTTACGTGATTGTGGCCATAATCTTCATTTGGCTTTTCTCCATCGCATTGGCATTTCCGAACCTAATTTATTTTGAAACGGCTCCTTACCCTGCCTGTTCAAAATGCGATATCACGTGGTCAAAAGAAACAGACCTGGCGTAAGTAGACTGTTGATTTGCGTCTTCATTAGCATATCCAACCCCTGTTATTAAAGTGGTGAGATGAGGTCAATCGTTCATGTCTATTTAGTTAATCGATATTAGTGCATTTTTGTCTTAGCGTTGTTTATAATGAAAAACGACTTATTTAAATTGCGCAATATATCTTTATGAATGAGTTTTTGAATATAAATAACCGACATATACTATTGTGCCAAAATGAAGGAAATGGGATTGTGAAAGGGGAAGCTTGATTACATTAAAGTAGACATACAACAGCAAAATGTGGTATGCAAATACCAAAATGAGCTTATGCGATTTTCACAGATTTCTGTAGTTTTGTAGTCATTAACTGTTCTTATGCACTCTGTATACCCACATTCAAACTTTTTCTAAACATTTTGATAGACAGCATACACCAACATCCTTTTTATGCGCATGTCCTTTACACTTGTTAAATAAAAATCAGTTTTATGGAGGCTAATTCAGTCTTATCGTACATTATTATACCCCTTAGGCTCCCTATTTTTAATAGAAATATACAGCTAATATTTGGAACATCTTCATTAGAAGGATGCTACTGTATGACAGTGTTGTAATTTGTAGAAGTTAATGTCATAAGTTTTATAAATATTATAACTTTAGTTTGTGTTGTAGTATTTGCTTTCTTGATTTGCTATGCACAGTCTTTTGTCATTATATCGGAAAATGCTTCAAGTCCTATAAAAATCATTATACAGTGTAAGTGTATTATGGTATAGAATGTTTTTATATGTCATTCATGTTATTTTGTGGACGTGGAAAACAAGCAATTAACTTGATTCTTATTAGAGCAATACTGAACTATTTTCAGTGACATGACATTAATTTTGTTCTCTTTGGGGGTTTCCAATTTAATGCCATCGGAATTCAAAAGAACCTCATTATTTTGGTGATGCGGCGTCTTTAAAAAAATAGCTTTACAAATGAAAGCTTGTTTTCTTTTATTTAATTCGTGATGATAAAAAAATCGTGATGTAACATATAACATTCGCGATAACACACACCAATCAGCAAATATTATGAATACATCTATAATGTTATTTCATCCGACGTTGCTTTCACAGCTTCACTTGCGCAAAATCTGCCGCACACTTTTCAGGTACCACTACCTGCTTCTTGTGCTGAACTTCCTGTTCCCGTTGCTAACGCTAGTCTCCGCCTACTCTCGCGTCGGGATGGAGTTATGGGGGAGCAGGGTTATCGGGGAGGAGACGCCCATCCAGACAGACAGGGTCAAGTCGAAACGAAAGGTACTGGGGCAAACATTTCAAAGAAGCATACGTACATTTAAGTCCTGTTGTTAATTCTATTACATCAACAATAAAAACAATTATGACGAACGCTAAGAATGGCTAGGTATATTTATGGAAAAACATGTTCAAGGCTCTTTGCTAATCAAAACATAAGAAATGATGATATTGACATGGACTTTTATCATTAAAAATGTGGGTCAAGTCTTACCAAACGGTTTGGTGCAACCGATAAGGACGAACATCTCCTAAAGACAGACACAAGCCGAAGAAAATGTATACTAAATAAGGCCGACATGCACAAACAATCTCTAGTCGACAAAACAATAATGTGACGATAAAACTAAATGAACCATTTACTCGGTAATATCGAATGATTTAACATTGCAGTGATAACGTCTTCAAAAAAGTTCTTAACCAACGTAGGAATAAAACATTACCTAAACCACGTAAGTTAAGTCATATATCAAACCCCTTTGTTAAATTGTTACAGGTGGTGAAAATGATGATCGTGGTGGTCCTGATATTTGCTATATGCTGGCTTCCAATGCATACATACTTTCTAATGACCAGTTACTACAAGTATATTACCGAATACCAATACATCCAACAGATCTACATAATCATCTATCTGATGGCCATGAGTAACTCCATGTACAACCCGATCATTTATGGTTCACTTGGATGAATGCAAGGTAAGGACTACTTATTAACAACACAATATATTATATAAGAAAACTGGCACGTGTGTTTTTGTCATAATTTATTAGGTTACAAATAACAGCGGAGATTGTGTTTCTTATTTTATGCACTTTCACACATATACCGTCTTCTTGACAAATGACAAATTTAACAATCTAAGAAACAATCCAACAGAAATATCAATATACAATCCAGCCCAGCAGAAAAACAAGTCTTTAATCTTTTGACGAAACTTGTGATACAAACATATTTAGAATTGACATGACCTAACACAGCAATGTATCACGATATAATCTTAAACATTAAACCATCTGATGCTTTTGGTTCATATTGGGATTTTGATTGAGGTATGAACTGATGAGCTTGAGAAAAAAGTCACGTTTCTGAACAGCACTTTTGAAATATCCATTTTATTGGAAATTGACGCATTAATGTCAAATATATATGTTGCTAAATTTGGTATAAATGCGATGGCTGCATTGTTCCAATTGGTTGTAATTTCCATACCAAATTTGTATTCAATAAATGTTTTCTTATGGCATTAGGACTTGTAGCCGAAGGATGTATGAACTATATAGAAACAAAACCATAAGTTATATACAACATACGTGTGCTTTCTGTATACTCTAAAATCTCTGCTGAAGAAGCGTAACAACGATTTCCAAACTTTACTTTTCACTCAATCATGCAAATCAATATAAAGCGTTGCTATTTATAATATCATACCTGAAAACGAGGATATTATCATAGGCCGTTTAATGCTAATATATTAGTTTGACTTTATAATGAATAATGACTATAATTTAGGCTGTTAATCAGCATATGTAATCGCTATTAAATATGCTGCATTTTTATAAACTGGTTTATAACTTTACCTACCTTTTGTATAGATGAATTTTAAAAATTACAAAAAAAACAGTCGTTACTCCTGTTACAATAATTCAAACTCTGGAATATTCAATATTTAATATAATAGTTTATGTACTTTATATTTAAGCCCATATGAATTGGAAAATGCCAGGAAATTATCATGCAAAACGCTTCGCAAAGATAACAACAACATATGCAAGAAATTAACGTTTACGTGTTTGCATATTGATATCATTTGTTTTATTGGTACATCGTATAGCTGCCATAAACATTCCAGCAAAATAAATACTAAAATATACGAATCTCACTATTTATACTTTTTTACTCCTTATGCAATGTGCGATTTTTTGTTATTTTAAATTTGGTGGAAAAGAAGCTAAAATTAAGATTATTTGTGTTTAATATTCTTGGCGTCATGTCAATGGATCATACTCAAATCATGTTTACAGTCTCAATTAATTTGTAGACAGAAAGTTACAATTTAGGATTGTTTTTTTCCATTTGGTACGTCATTATACGTCTCTTATAAGAACTAGTGTAGGTTTCAGTAAAGCTTATACCAGAATGATTATAGATGTTGTGGGAAACACAATCAAGTAGTTATGAAACACAATGCTTTAATATATTCAAATATCTAATCGTTCTTCTTCCTCAGCCATATTACAGGAAAATTTAACCCTAAGGGATACTTGTCATCCTCTAAAATTAGTGTTCCTGGATGTTAAAATAGCTTTCAGTATACTTTATTGCATCCCCGCACACAATTGATCAGGATTATAAATGGTGTCACTATGTTGGTCGATTTTGTCGGTCGGTCAGTCGGCATAAGTCATTTTAAGTTCAGTTTTTAAAATTTCTTTCACATTTCTGAAGAGCATACATTCATAATCAATTACCGATATGTTATCGCCGTAATGGGTACATGGACACGATTCTTGTATCAACCCCAGTGATACAAACTGTGGTAGGAATATATGGCAACCTTGAATAAATGGAATACATAAAAAATATTTCATTAAGCATATATAACCAGCAATTCCAAGTAAACAATTAAACATGATTTTTGTAATTTGTTTGTTCAGTCTCCGATTAAAGATTATCATTTGACTCATTTATCAACTGTTGTTTATTTATACATATAGTTACACTTTTATAAATAAAGATATCGTTTCATGAAATTGTTTTCTTTTGCTTTATATTTTGCATTTTAACAATAATGTATGTTGTTTAATGTTTCCTAGATTTAAAGAAAAGTAAACATAAACTGTATGTACTATTGCATATATGTGTAGTTTCCAATCTCCAGCCTTCTACTTTTAGATTCCGCGAGGGGTTCATACACGTGTTCTGTTGGTGCCCATGTCGCCGTTGTAAAAGATCAAGGACACAGTTTCGATTTCGTCGCACGCTCTTCCCACCCACAGCGAGAGCAATGTCCAAGAAATATGGTTCAGATCGAAACGGTTACTTGATGCACACAATGACGGAATACATGGACCCGGCATCTTACGGCACTCGACGCACTCGACGCAGCAACCAAAGAAATACCACCGTCCGCCGTGGATCGCCTAGTCGGATGGAGCATGCTCTGTAAGGACTTCGTGTCAACCATAGGTGCAACAGCAATCAATGCCAAAGCTAAGTTCAACGTATGTCACCTAGATGGACAGAGCTCACGATGTTAAGATCGTGTTGCAATAGTTAGTCACATATTCTGCGGCAGTGGATATTCTGATTAGAAAAACAGTAGTTTGATGCATATTGATTTGATGAACTAACAATTTTCAAATCGCGGTTGACTGATTAATATCAAGATATGTTTGCAAACAAATATTCTGACGAATATAGAACATTTGACAATGTTATCAAGGTTTGTTTTTTTCCCTTTATTGCCAATAACATTTGCATTTGTTAATTATACAGTATGTTTGATTTTCATCAAATTGATGAATTGTATGTGTGTATAATGTGAGATAATGTATTGTGCTAAATAAAACTATTTAAATCAAAACTGATGCTTACATAAGTTATTGTTCAACTTGCACACAATTATGAGTATTATGCAAACTGACCATGCTAAACTTACAATTATACTTGTAAATTTAAAGTGAATTTGTTGCAAATACCATGATACACATTTTATTTAAATATCATTTAATGTTATTTAGTAACTGGGGAATAAATCTACAACAATTAATGTTTTGTCTTATGCCCAGTTTAATTCAATGATCATTTTGATTTCATATCCTGCTTTCAATTTGACACGAACATGGAAGATGGCCCCGTGTTACTGTCTTAGTAAATGACATTAATATAAATTTCGATCCGCTTTGTTGCGAAGTTGACAGACAATACTGTCTTTACAAGAAAGGCAGCATTTGCTTAGCTCAAATTTCGATTTTTTACCATTGCTGCTTGACTTTATTAATGCCAGGAGGCTTTTAAAGCAATAACCTTTATAAAAACAAACATATAAAGTAAAGGTTTTCTATATGCAAGATACTGCCATTAACACACATTAAACCGACATTGACATGGATTTTATGCACGCTAGACATTGTTTGAACCTGTTTCGTTAACTATTAACCATAAATTAATTTGTATTGCCTTCTAAAATATTGGAGCATTAAATAATTACACATTTTTGCAAATATGGGAACGGACGGGGATGCCATGTTATATAAGCATCTATTGTTTATTTGTAATGGGACTTGGTCACAGTTTTGCAAAATAACAATTTTCAAAAATATTGTGATAGATTTATAAAGAAATATATACATTAAATTAGAACAGCAAAATAATAATTCTGGCTAGGAAAATTATCGGTTCGTTAATAGATAATTTTCATCCAAAATCTAAAAAATAATAAAGCGCTTTACGCATTACATCGATATATTTCAATACACGCATTTGATTAACACACCGTTTACAATGCGTTGCTTATGAAGTTAAGTCAAAAGCCTGAACGGCGTAGTGATTACAAGTAGGTTTTTCTTCCAGAGGTCCCGGGTTCTTGTCATTTGGAATGCAATATTTAGATTTTTATGTAACTGTTGTCTTTCTGTTATAACTTAAAATAAATATCAAATATACGACACGACATGCTCGCCGTCTGTTAATAAGAAATCTCATACATTCTTCAGCAGCGACATCATATATCCAAGCGTCTCCATAATTTACGCACTTGTATCCAAGAATTATGCCGCTAATTCTTTTATAAAGATCTCATGCTCAGACATTGACACACATTTTTAAACTTCTTTATAATACAAGACAATTGAGAATTCAACGACAAACGTATTGTAAAAGAAAGTATGTATATTAAATTCGAGCATCAACACATATTAATTTAATGATAACTTCATTGCCCTGTTTTTAACCGTTTCAATCAATTAATAAGATTAATACAAGTAGCATATTTAAAATTTGATGTACATAGAAATATGCATAGGGTACACTTATCTTAAATCAAATCACTTTCGCATGCACACGAACTGATAACGATAAAGCGACAAAGTGGATTTCCGCCGATATGTCACTTGTATGTATGCTAAACGATTTTCGTTTGTATAAGCCTGGAGACTTTCCAACCAATTACAGATAGGATATTACATTATTATGTTTGTACAATATCCTTCAGGCACAACAGCTTGATACAATATTACAATTTTTTTAACGCATTACATAAACGCGGTTTGTGAAATATGTATCCCCAAATCGCAAGCATTTTCCAAACATAAACATAAAACGTCGTTTCTAATGAACATGATCCAGGCATAACACTGAATAACCGCAATAGAACATAAGTAACATAAATACCGTATTCGTATAATAATAAAAATCGGATTGTGTCTGCAGACGAGTTTGCTTGTGAAGCCACTGGAGTTAATCCGAGTATACTCGGTTCGCAGTAAGAGTCCATAGTCTACATCCCAATTTCGGGCACAAACAACTTTAAATCATTTTGTTTTATAAATTATATATTTTTGCAGTGAAATTGTACTTCTAAATTGCAATAAAAACGAAACAAACAACATTTATTTTGATATTTTTATGGTGTATAGGTGCTTTATGTTATATTGTTTATTAAAAATTGAAAAACATATTATTATTGATTTGCATTATTTAATATGTGTTATATTTCTGGACAAGAACACAGCGTGTTGCAATACTTATTCCAATGTTGAGACTCAAAATTTAATACTTTTTCTGAGTTATGCACGATACTTGTCAGAAACAGTCTTTCCCCCTTGATAATGTATGCGAACATAAAATAAAATAATGACAGCATATGTCGTACGGTCTCACCCCATCTGATTTTCCAATAAGGGCAATTTTTACGTGACCCCGATGCCAAATTCGGTATGTATCGCCCTTCCTTCAAACAATAAAATATGAGTCTAGGTTAATCAATCAAATATGATCATAGGTTTAATTGAAACCTCGAACTACCATGCAGAAACGAGCTTCATCTTACTAGCCCCGTTGAAATTGACCTTGACCATGACAATTGGGCTTCAAAATCAATTGATCAATTATTTTATCCAGAAGTTACCAACATCACGATTTGGATAATCTCTGAGATATGTTCAATTTATATAAAAACTTATTTCGGACAAAGATTTGAACAACGCCAAGAAAAATCAAAATCATTTATAAAACAGTTTTACGGTCCGTTCTGTAACTCCTATAACACTGTCATCCATCGCACTCCATCAATTGGTATGCTTATAGGTTTATGTTTATCGTCACCTATTTGTTTTAAACGGACTATCTATGGCTATAGCTAGATGATCTTAACGGTGTCGATCAAAGTATGTGTTCACGTATTTACGTTTCTATTGCATTTTACGAACACTTGCCAGCAATCACGAACATAATACATTTCATACACTTGACTATCTGCACTATGGGTAGCCAGTCCTGAGACGGCATATATTTGAGTTGAATCTAAATTCAGTTTTCATGACGTATGTATAATAGCCACCTACAATTTAGCATGGCAATATGTACTGTGTGTGTGACCAATTAGCAGGGCAAGTTTGTATAACATATCCATTTTCGTCGCATGTCATCAAGCATGTGAATATATACTCATTTATGTTGTAACTTCTAATCGGTTTCGAATGTCTTTATTGCATATAAACCATATTTCAGGCACGTTTTAATAAGTGTAGGAGAAATTAAGCGCTATATTACAGGGCACTCCTTATGCGTTGTTAACTATGCGTATTCAATAACATGCCCTTAAACGTTTGAACTCCTTAATAAGCAGTTTCAGAGGTCTTAACGCACGCAATTAGCTCCAAAGTTCCGCTGGTAAAACCATTCTTTGTTATATCACTAACGAAAAAACGTATAATTAAAGTATGTAACATATTATTGTTATTACGTTCTCTATTTCATTTAAACAGCGATAATTCTTCCAATTGTAAGCTGCGTTCAACTTGAAATCGTTTTCTCAGAAAGTGCCGTTAATAACATAAATTTAAAACCATTGGATAGCGCCTTGGTTCAATCCTGCAAATAGCGGTTCGTTGCTATTAAAGTACTGTATCGGACTAAGCAAACATGATTGTTATCATCCTATTTAGAATCGCTCACTATTGATCATACAAACCTCATGAATCCCTTAAAGTGCGAGGCAGAGATACCATGTAAAACCAGCCTTTATTTTTTAATAAATTGATTCAATAATATAGAAACTTGACTTCGATAACTTTATTTATCAGTTGAACTCGAAATATGCGATGTTAACGAGTCCTCAAATGAACACTTTTTGGGCACATTGTACTTATCAAGCAATGCGTAAAACGGGTAAACATAAGAGAGATGTTTAGGTAACTGGACATTAGCAGGTAGGTTTGAACGTATTCAGGTCTTTCAATAATACTGTTCTCACACTCATTAAACATCGATATAACTCTCCAAAGGTTAACCAATAGCAGTGTCTTCCAGATTGTCTAATACGTCCTTAGCATAGCACATGATTTTTTGCATGCTAGATAGAGTATATTATGATTGAAAGGAAGATATAGAAAATATTTGTTCATGTCAGTGTAAGATCGTTTGTTATTTCACGAGTGATCATAGAAAATATTTTTCTATGATCACGAGTGAAATAACAAACGATCTTACACTGACATGAACAAATTTTCTGTTTCTTTTATGCCCCTTTTTCAAGAAAATAATAAATTATAATTTCCCTTTCGCAAAAAAGTGACCCTCTCTCCCGTGGCGTGCCTCAATACATTGAAATGACGTCATTTTTGACGTCATTTGTTGACGAAATGAAGTCATTATTCCAGGGAAATTCTTCAGTTAAACTCTTTTACAATGTAAATAAACGGTAAAAAAAGCATAAAATTAAAAGAAAATAAGTTGGATTCGGTGGATAATCGATTTTATTTTACTCGTGATCATAGAAAAACATATAAACAAGGATATAAACAAGGGAAGTACATCTTGTTATGATAATCTAAAAATAGAAAAAGAAATTCCGAAAATGTGTTCTTTTCACCGGTGAAAAGAACAATTTTTGTTTCTTTTCACTGCTGTTATTTCATTGCAGAAATGTCATATTTTATCATTAGGTATAAAAGAAATTTGTGTTCTGTCCTTTGTTGGGCCATATAATATATTATATTTTTCCACACAAATAATTTAGGTTCTGGATAATTGTGTTTTCATCTTGCCATTTGTGTTTTTTCGCCAAAACCTACCAAATCAAACACCCTGTCGAAACGACATATAAGTCTTTCCCGTAAAATGTATAACTATTGGACTTGTCTGTTAGTCTGTAATGTTTTATGGTCGATATAAAATGTATAATTAGTCATTAACATAGAAACAGTACTAAATAAGAACTACATAAAAACATAAAACGTGTAAGAAGAACATAGTATGCCAACACACGTCAAAATAAGTTGATATATTAATAAATTATACTATGCATCATGTGCATTTGTCAATTTTTATTTGATAGAAAGTATTTATAATATGTTTTGTTTTTGGATAATCAGACCTCCTTTTCAGTGAATTGAAGTGTGTACCTTTACTCTCAATGTCTCATTCGTAGTTAAGTTAAATGCTTTATTACATGTGCATAATCATTATGCGGTCATTTAAACAAGTAAACCGAAAAAATACTAGTGTATAGGTATTTAACTACTTTTATAAAATCATGCACAAAATATAATAAATATAAATGCACAAAATAGTCACAGTGATTTCTCTGCCAGTTTCCAATTTGCGGACGGCTAGAATTCAGCAAATTTGAGAAATTTCCCTAGTGGCTACAGCTGTCTCTAATGATGCCCATTCATTATTATGAAGACGGCCGCTTTACTAATAAATCCTCGCCTTGCGCCTAAAATGTGCATTACAAATGCAGATTTACTGTATTCTCAACTATTATAAAACAAAAATACATAGAACACTAGTGGACATAACCTACAATTTACATTTAATGTTAATAAGAATTAACTAATAAACGAAAGGAACACATGACATATTAAATAACAATCACGATAGAGCTAGGAAGCGTCTAATACAGAAGCTTAATTCAAATGTAGTAATAATACAATTATAACACTTTAAAATAACTTTTATTATGATTATATGTGCGCGGTGATGAGGGCGGGGTGAGGGGGGAATATTGAGTTGGTAATATTACTGCATTATATTTGTAATTGCTTAAACAAAACAACATCTGTTTCGATTGTAGAAGACTGACCAAAGTAACGATTAATGTGCATTAATTTATAAATAACACTATACATATAACAGCTAGGCACAGCATGAATACAAACTCTTTGATGCTTCTTTTTGTAATTTTTATGTTCGCAACATATCATTTAACATTGATGCTTGTTTTGCAGTCAGTTATTTTCCCGGGGCCTCAACTAACCTGCTTCTTCTCCTGAAATAACTGAGCCAGTATCTTGATTAAAATGAATTAAGTAAGGACCAGTTACATGCATTTTCAGGTTTTTAATTGTGCTTATTATTTACTCAATCACATGTGTTTATGTTATCAGTCTAGCTTATCTGCCGATGAAGTTGTTCTTTGAGTGCCTAGGTACATGTTACTAATGAAACTGAACATGCGCTTAGGAAAGCGCATATAATCTAAACGCAATTTTAGGATGTAAGTAAGTATAATATTGTATTAAAGTAATAATCGTCTTACAGAAAAAAAAGTGGAATAACAATTCCGGCGGATGGACTAACCTGCGAATGTCTTCTATTCTTCAAAATAATGAGCATAACCAGCATAAAGACGTCGAGATCAATTCTGATGAAGTTTGCAATGCCTGCGTATAAACGTTTTTTACCACGCTTTCAACAGAGTGACTACAATAAACTTGCGGGGGTATAAATATGGTTCTTGAATGTCTGGTAAGAACACGTTTCCGCTGAAACTTTTATATCAGGTACATGCACACCTAATGTCTGTGGTGCGTGAGTTTACTGGTCACATACAATTCTTTTCATAATACCACTAGTCCTTTGGTAGAAACCTTTTGTCAGCACTTTGACTGTTTCAACAATTCTAAATGCCATACCAACATTCTATCCCTAGCAAATGAAAATGTTGTATCAAGTAAAACCTCATTGCAAATGTCTTCGCGTTCCTGCATTAACGTTGACATATTCCTAATTTGCATCAGAACTTTTAAATTGTTTTAGACATTTAGGCGCACAATCCATCCCGTTTGCTTTTAAACACATGTCATTAGTCTCGGTGACATTGTTCCAATCAGGAATGTCTAGACTTAAAATTATGCTACTCAGATGCGGTTGTTTAAAGGATAATATTTCATGCTTTACCAGTTATCTTTTTGTAGACTGTTATTACCTGACACATGTAATAATTTGATTTAAGTGCTTAGAGTTTAAAAACTTTTTTTAACTTTGGGAAGCCCAAGTATCTGAACCATCCCTCCCATTTATTTAGCAATGATCTTACTCCTAGGCATCGTATAAACAGTATGTTGCGGCATTGTATTAACGCACGATAAGTCAATCGAAAGAATGGCATACGGCGTTATATCGACTGTAACTTAAACCAGATGCAGTAAGATTTGTTTGACTAATAATCCAACATTTCGCTTATATTTAATTGTAATGTCATATTTTGTAAAAATGTGTTGTCAGCTGATAGCATCTGAATCTCAGACTAGCTCTTAAGAAGATGGTGAAAAGCTGGAAACTTGCAACACGAAGAGTGAGGGGACTGTTGTGGTCATACACCGAAAAGAAAAAGGGGGCCAAAACTTGTCATAACTCCAGAACTTGCAGCTGCTCTAGACCGCACAAACGTGGCTGGCCACAAGGCTGTATTTGTCGTAGCAGAAACAGCAAAAAGCTTGGGGCAAAACATTAATGAACTTTCTCTGAACAGAGACTCGATTCGCCGAAATAGAATCGAATACAGAAGACAAAGAGCTGCAAACATTCAGGCCAAGTTTTAGGGTAACACTGCTCTTGTTGCTCATTTGGATGGGAAACTGATTCCTGATCTAATTGGGAAGAAGAAGGTTGATCGTCTCCCTATATTGGTTTCAGGACAAGGCGTGTCTCAGCTACTTACAGTTGCCAAGCTTCCATCTGGCTCAGGCTTCTGCTGTCTTTGGAGTCATTCAAGACTGGGGAATAGCGGATAGGATCCGGGCTATGTGCTTTGACATTTCAAATACAGGTCGAATTGCTGGAGCATGTGTCCTTCTTGAGCAGAAGCTTGAAAAGGAGGTCCTATTGCTGGCTTGTAGGCACCACATTACTTCTTCAAGTTGTTGAGGAACATCGTAGGTTGTATCCCGATAGCAGGAAGCAAACTCTGTCCGGGCAGCCATGAATGCAAAACAAATCTAGATTTCCCTGGATGTTGTAAGACTGAGATTATAATTTGTTGTCAAAACTGAACAAGGATTCACTAATGTTATGTTGAAAGTACAAACTATGTTATTTAAAAAAATTCAGAGAGAAACTCATTAACCTTGTATATTTTGTTGATTTTTTACCATTTTGATAAATTTTGAAGCACTTGAGCTACCCCTGAACACAATAATTTATTGCTCAAACTTTGAATAAAGTGTTTGTATATGATATCGAACAGATTAGGGGGTGAGATTGGCAAAAATATGTCTTTATTTGTTTTAGGTTTTTTAAGCTCCACCCTACAGCTTAATTTTAAAATAACCACGGATGTTCCGCTTTCATATTGGGAAAAATAGAATCAGTGGTGTTATGTGTTTGACAGTCGAAGAATCCGCATCAAAACCTACGCGGACAAGCAGCCACGTTATTGGAGACGCAAGCGAATTCTGCTCATGCTAGTGAACGGTTTGGCTGCTGCGGAAAATCTTATCGGATACTTAGAAATACGATTGGGTGTTAAGGAATAATATTTATCTTACGTTCAGTGATACAGTGAACAGCGTCGGAAGCGGTAAGGCTCAATTACAATAAATAAGTGTTTAAATTTATTAATTTTCGGTAAAAGCTGTAATGCTTATACTAATAGTGTGACTTACTTAAACGAATATTAAATTAATTAACAGTAAAAACATACATGAATGTTCACTTGGAATGAACTACAGAATGCGTGAATATTATTGTTTGTGAGTTTTGCTTCAATGGAAATAAAGTGCAAAGATTTCTTCCAAGATTTGCGTTCGCATATATTAGGATAAGCTTGTGAATAATTCAAGACGTCTAATTTTCCGTTGGAGTTTGCTCATTAAAAGTAAGGTGCGAATCTTTAATGTTCTAATTTCATATTGGGAATAATAGAATCAGTGGCGTTCTGTATTTGACAGTCGAACTATCTGCAGAAAAAACTACGCGGACAAGTAGCCACGTTATTGGAGACGCAAACGATGTCTGCTCATGCTAGCGAACGGTCTAGCTGCTGCAGCATAACTTAAGTCTTATCCGCTATTAGGAATTCAATTTACTGTTAAGGAATAATACGTATCGTTCGTTCAATGATACAGTGAACAGCGTAGAAAGTGGCAATACTTGAAAAACAAAATTGTTTTATCTGCATACTTTTCTCTAAAAGCTATAAATGCTATAAATGGTTATTCTAATTGTGTTACTAACTTAAACAAATATTAAAGAAATTAACAGTAACAAAAACATTAATGTTCACTTGGAATAAACTACAGAATATGCATATCATTATTTGTGAGTTTTGTTTAAATGGGAATAAAGTGAAATGATATGTTTCACGATTTGCGTTAGCATACATTAAGATAAACACTTAATTTGGGCAATTGCGAATATAATACCGGAACGTGCAAGTGAATACATTTAAGTCGTCTAAGTTTCCTGTGGAGTTTTCTCATTAAAAGTAAGTTGAGAATGTTTAAAGTAATTTTATGACAGGTAATCAAAGGTGTTTATCTGTATATAAAACAAATTGATTTATTAAAAATATATAACAACTATGCATAGCTGTAGACTGTGTGTTGTTCAATATCTGACTTTCTTACTTTGTTGTCCAATTTTACTGTAGATTATATATTTGAAATAAACATTTATATCAATGAATGTCGTTTTAGTAACAAGTATATTAATTTTTAAAACATGGAGTTTATTACAATTACTGAATATATTTTCAACTAATATACCTAATATAACTTATATGTGAAGTCCGGGTGTCTACAGTTGTTTACATTAGAGTAAAATTGTTAAGTTTATTTCATATCAAAACCATCACATAGAAAAACCATACAGCTCAAATTCTGAATTTAGCAGTAGTTTGGCAATGTACACTTTAGTACATGATCGGGTATGCAAAGCACACATTTCAACACGATTTATCACTAGCAATGTTTGCAAGTCATGCAAAATATGTAAATTATATAGTTCGTGTCTGAACTAATTATGTATAGTTTTCGTTATGAATTTTTAAACAAGAACGCTTATTAATATCGTAATATGTACAATTAAATTTCTCGACCAGCCAGTCGTGTGTCGCCATATATATTGAATATCACTTACGTCATGTATTAATTTAAGAACGCAATTAAAACATATGTGGGTTATCATGCTTCCGTGCAAACTATTTGTACCTTAACACAACGTGTCATCAGATAACTATGGTATATCTCTTTGTTCATGACCATGCCAATTTACACTTATTGCAAAGTCTTGTCATTATGATATCTATATTATGTGTACATTATGCTTATTAATTACGTTTTATTGTTTGCAGATGTTCTATGAAAGAAGGTTCACATGTTAAGCCCGTAGCAAAACAGTCTTAGCTACTAGTCTTCTAACACCACAATAATTCCGATTTTACAGATTAAAGCTGGCATCAGATTGGCAAGTGTTTTCACGTCGTTACTGGAAAGTATTGCCGTTCCTTTTATATCACCGTGGCTCAACCATGTCATTTTGGAACTCTTCATATACCTGGCAAATGCCTATCAACGAATCCGAGAGTACGCAGGAACCGGAAGATCCCCACCAGTTCTTGTTACCGTGGTGGCAACAAACAATATTCTTCGTTGCGTTTGCGGCAATTATGCTGATTTCTGCCGGGGGCAACCTTGTGGTCATCTGGATAGTTGTGGCCCACAAACGCATGAGAACGGTCACCAACTATTTCCTTGTCAATCTGGCGCTGGCGGACTTTCTCATCTCTGTGTTAAATCTACCGTTTACGTTTCTATACGTGTTGTATCAAGACTGGTGGTTCGGAACGTTCTTCTGCAAACTATCGTGTTTTATTTCCCCGTGCACCATCTCTGCAAGTGTCCTCACCTTCATGGCCATCGCCGTTGACAGGTCAGTACGACAGTTTTACAGAGCATATTTTTAAGTCCTGTAAGCATACTCGCTTTATGCAGGGTGTCCAAACAAGAAGAGTTTTTATGCTTGATTTGTTTATCTCTGTCTGTTAATTATTTTACACAATGTCTTTATAAGATATTTGTACAGGATTATCTGCGACGGTTCGGAATTGGCCAATAAACATTTTATACTCTTATTCTCTATCATATATGTACGGCAGTAGTATTGACCAGTTTCTAATGGGAATAATTACATAAGGAAGTGGTAACATATCACAGAATAACGAATGCATGTATTTAAGTATTGGGATACACAGCTGAAGTGCTTAAATTGTTCCCCTTGTAACACGCCAGTGTGTTTTAAATTATAAAAATCAGCGCAAAACATGGTTAAATGTTCTCAGTAAGCTACATGTGCGCGCTTTGATGGAAGTCTTGTCATTAACACAAGAAATAAGGTTAGCAAAAGTACTTGAGCAAAGGGCAGTGTGGGTTCATGACCAGTACACAGCCAATGTTCGCAAATTGTTTGGAGGCAGGCCAGAGTCTTGAGAGGCGTACAAACAGCATTGAGAATAACTTTCGACTCTGCGTAAACGTTGAGAATTATATATGTTAAAACAGTCTATATGATATTCAAAAGAAATGTATTGAAACAATATGTTAAAAACAGAAAACTGTTTTTTATTAAAGCATGCTGTAATTATATCATATTGATTTTATATCAGACTTAATCATACCTCGCTCGTTAATTACAGTTAGATTTGTGTGTTGATGTTGGCTACAGCAAATATTTTAAGCGACCCGTCAAGATGATATGTGGAAAATTAATAAAACAATTTGATGTAAGGCATTCAATGCACAACTGTCTCGTTATCAGAAGGTTGTGATCATGGAACAAATGGATATGAAAAATGTATGTTGATTCGTTTGTGCTCAATTATTGATAGGGCTGAATTTCAACCCGAAATGTACCACACTTGATTTGGCATAAATGCTTACACATATACATACGAAATAGTTTTATAAATTGATGCGTGTGCGTGGTCTCCATGTTACTATACGGTCTCCCTGTATGATTATTTTGTCCGTACACATCCAGTTGAACAAAGTGTCGATAAAATAACATAAGGATCTAAACACAGAGATAATTAGAAAATTCCACATCCAAAAATCATGTTTGTAGTTTGGCCAATGCATTATTTAAATTTCAAATTTACGTTCATTATTTCTATGCCGATAGTTTATGTTATCTTACTGTAGGCGGCGGAACCAAATTAATTTTCCGATTCCTGATGTCATTATTTTATACTCGGCAAATGTGATTCCTCGAGACATATTTCATATGAAGTATTAGGGGACGTTTAAGCCAATGCCGATCTTAAAACAGTTGGATTGAACAAAAAACATCATCGCACTTGTTTGAATTGGAACTTTTATGTTTTCTTATATGTGCCTTTGACGGCATTAACTCAACACATGGAAACTTTTGTAAAATTGATTTTAAGGTATCATTGTTACATTTTGAATGACTGTTGTTAACGAACCTTATAAATAATATGACAGACGAACGTCGTAATATTTAGATGTATTTGACCAATATTCAAACAAAAATGTTTGGAAAGCATGAATCTATGTTATGGGTAAAGGTTTTTTAAACATTTTATTTGCAATGACTTTTTCTCGCATATGGACCGTGGCTCTACTATACATGTTTTCATATTGCTAACAGACTAAAACCTTTGGACAGGAGTAAAGTTTTCACCTATGACCGAAATCGAACGGTTTTTGTTCTTTTTGTTTAATATACTTTTAAGGACTGGTAATTTATTTACTTCACTATGTTAAACATGTTAAAAATGGGGGTAAACATGTTCTCTAATAAGTGTGTATGTGGCTGGTAAAGCATATAATTATTTGTTTGTACATTGCAGGCAAAAACATATAATAACACATACTTATATGACAACAACTATACAATCACGAAATAAAAAAACATTACGAATGTAAAATACTTGACATTATTTATTCGAAACAGAAACAACAGTCCCTGCGTCCTACACTTCTTGCATTACGAGGCGTTGATTGTTATTAATACATACAGGTTATTAGACCATTTATATTCTGAACAATACGCCATAATTATAAAAGGTATACAATAAGACTCAAATAATTTACCCTTTACGCATTTAACGCTTTCAAACACGATACAACAAGGTGTCAGTACATGTCACAAACAATATTCCACCTTTTTATATAGTATTCGCTACGTAAGTCTTGCAATTATTAATAAAGTATGTGGATGTTGCGTAAGTATTATTATTTTACATTTGATTAATCTTCTTTTAAAGAAAACAAACTACTTATCAACAAACACTTATGCTTTAACAATAAAAAACAGTAAACAGTAATTGACTTTAACTTTTCATAATTCTGTACTGAAAGGAAAGGCACTGAACTACAATTACTAATTAACTGCATGGCTTCTGTCCTTCAAATTGAATTATAAACAACGAATCAAACCAAGACAATTGCACTACTCCTGTCCTTATATAATAACAAAGAAATAAAATAACTAGAACATTGCATTAATTCTGTCCTGAAATTATAAACTATGAAATGAAATAACAAGAACATTGCATAAATTCTGCCCTGCATTTTATGACTATTGTACGCATATACTGGAACGTTGCAATAATTGACTGTTATTAACGATACATCTTTGATAATAGCGCTTATATGAAATTATTTTGAAAATTGTCTAGATATTGTATTCATGATGACATGCTGCTCCGATAATACGCAATTCACGTTTCGTGCTAATGTATTATGGTTTGATTTGACACCATCTACATAATAGCTCGTCTTAAAGAAAACTCATTAATTAAAGATTAGAATTCTGCAAGAGCAACACAACACGTTTAATCATAGCTATTAATATTCGTTCATTAATCGGTATAAATTATAGCAATGAACGTGTTCAGACCACTAGTAGGCACACGTGCACTTCTGAATTTAGAACGTTTAATAACGGAATGTACCTTCAATAGTGGCAAATATTGCAGTTTAAATTAAAAACTCATTGCAATTACGAAAGATGCATTTTTTGTGTGCAAAAAAGCACTTCACAATAAACACAAAACATTCTGCACATCAATCTTGAAGACACGTAAGAATACACCACAGATACGAGTTTGTTCATTTATTACGGATGCATCAACAAAACAATATTGGAAACATATTCCTCAAATCTTTGAGACAATTTTAATGTCATAATGTATTGTCATATTAAATTAATAATCATTAAACAGTTCGGCTAATCGAGTATTATTATCATTACATATTAAACCATGCATTGTGACGAAATCAGAGATTGCGTTCATATAACTTCAATGTAAGTGTTAATACATTGATATGTATGTATGGAACAAATCGCTTTACCGGACTTTGACCATATATAACTTGAATCGAATACGGAGCAATCATTACGTGAATTAGTATGTGATTAGAGTTTCGCTTTGAAAACGTCCACGGCGTATTGCTAGTGTATTCCCCCTAACGTACGCTTCACTTCGCATACCCTATTGGTAAATAACAAGAATGTAATTGGTTCATTATTCCGCAATAATTACCTGCGCTCGGGTCGATCTTAATAGCCGACCGGTCTTATCTCTAGTATAAGGAAACAATTACACAGCCCAGTTAAGAAGGTGGATATACACAACTTAGTGTAAGCAACCGTTGCAAATATGTTCAACTCACGATTGCGTAGCGTTCACTTAAAGGTCATCCATTTCGTCTCAAAGCAATGGCAATGAACAACATTCATTAATTAATGTTTTTTAGACAGTAAAACTATTTCCCGTTATATTACACGCAATTACCAAACTATTACCCATTGCGTATCAGCTATTACATGATGCCGTTCACATGCATATGTTTCTGGTTAAAGAAAAAAACTTTCAGGCTTTCAGAATTAATGATGAAGACATTTACAAAATATATTGCATAGTCGATTCATTTTAATAGCGTATAAATTAATGATATAATTATTCTAAATGCGTTCATTTTCCATTATTATGATCAAAACCTATGCAGAAACAAATCAGGATTTTTCACTTATTAAGCCAAAGCCTGCGTAAGGCTTTTTCTGTTGTAATTATATTACCGGATATTCCTATGTATTTGATGATACAATTAAATACCATTAAAGGCAAACAAATGCTGACGAAGTCTCAGTTGTCTGATGCGTGTTCAAGTTTATATCTGCCATAATATTTTATATACATGTTTAATTTATATAAACCAGAAGATCTTGCTTGTTCATTGATGCAATTCAGTGTTTGACGTGGCTAAGTTCGAAGGTACGTTCATTAACGCCGTTACTAACAGAAGAATTTGTGGTATACTGTTCGAATCAAAGAGGCGGTACCGTTCATTTCATAATAGAGATATTAATTCCAAACGCCGCACTCTTACTTGTATACCTTTGCATATACTGATAATTGTGGTATTTGGTGTTGAGTGAGAACTAGAGATTTACGCGTGTACAATTGCGGAGATTTGATATGGGCCAGAGATCAACCATTCTTAAACTCTAGATGAATGATTGCTAGCAAATAATGTTATTCATACAAGTATATCACATTTATTTGTATTATGTTCCCATAAATGTATTACATTCGGAAAGCGCATGCCTAACAAACGTCCATACGTACCGTCAGACATATTTGTTTCGCTGCACTGCTAGTCAAAGAAACATCAAATTGTATGCCGATTACTGGTTCAAATTCCAAGCGAATTGTTAGATTGACATGGTCAGACAAGGTTGATAACTAAGATATGGTGTGTCATGTGACATGTTAATGCCAAAAATAACAGTTTATTAACAATTTAATTGCAGGATGGTTGCTTAGGAGCGGAGATAGTAGAACATAGATATGGAACCATTCATCAAATTAAATCTAAGAGAAATGTTATTAAATATAATAGGCAATATTATAAACTAAAATAGGCTTATTATTCTACTATCTCAGTTCTAATACATAGTGGATTATTTTATTTAACTTTTTTTAAATGTACAAGTAAATATACGATAAAGGACGCACATAACAATTAATCAATATTAACATACATAGCAAATACAAAGTCCCATTATAAATGACATTTATGTCTGTTGAAATAGATTTCCATAATGCGTCAAAAAGCGTATCCTGCTGCATAAATAGTTGGACATTATTTTTCACGAAACAATTAAAAAGCAATAAATCATCTCGCTTTTAAACGTTAGAGAAATGTGTGAGCAGTGAAATTGTGTCTTTAATGGTTTACCAATTTCTTAAAATATTAACATTATAATGTATACGTATTTAATTGTTATTCCAAGTGCTCAAGACGTTCAAACTGTCTGATATGATATATTTGTACAATTGTACACCTGTTTCATGCATTCTCGTGTTAGTTTTCAGATTTGAAATTAATGATTGGTTTAATTTCTTCTCAACAGATTAACAGATTAATGCTAGAAAACACACCCCGCATTGCATACAAGCATACTAAATTAAATGTTGAGATTAAGTTCCCACTCATAACGAGAATCTGATCCGGTACAGTTGTTGAATGTATAATGTAAAATAAATTAGGTATTGTCATTTTTATCTTTTAAACATTAATTGCGACTCTTTTTTTTGTTAAAGAACACTTGGCGAATTGATTGTTGTCACTTACCGAATACCAAAATAATTATTTAAATTATATAAAATGTATATATATAAATGGAATGCAGGCGCTAATCTTTGTTTTCGTTTTGTTTTTCGAGATTAAGGTGGCAAGAGGATGTGTTGTCAAAATTTGCAGAGAGGTCTGAAGTAGCATTTTTAATATTTTTTAAGAAAATAGTTAAAAATATCGATTGTCTTAAAATAATGAAGTGTTCGTTGATTACGATTGCATGTTTAAACACGCAAGTGTTTTTATTTCATTCCATTCAAAATGATTAACCATTGTTTCGCGAATAAATATTTGTGTTATAGCAAATGGTAAACGTCTTCTGCTTATGGCGTTGGCTGATCATTTTATGCTATGTTTTCGGTAGGGTGTGGTGTTTGCATTCTTGCATACATACTTGATTAAGTGGTAAATTTCGTCAACATAGTAAACATTGCTTATGGGGAACCTATATGATCGTTTTGAATGTTATAAATTCATTTTTTCCTTTGAATTGAACAGTTTAATTGCAAACGTGTAAACAGAAAGTTAACAATTAAGCAATATTATACAAAACAAAAAATCGCTACTTCCTACAATAAAATAACCCATGATGTTCGAAGACTTTGTACTTTCAACAAAGAACCAATTCTTCCCCTGAGCAGATTAACTCAATATATGTATGATAAATATATACGGTTTTTGGTGACAGTCCTACAATACGTATAATTACAACCACAACATATCCGCAGTACTTGCAATTATTGATTTTTATGATAAGGCTATATAACTTCAAGTGCGGTGCTCCTCGGACAATTGCCGTAAATAATGATAGGTGGCTGAGGACATTAACGTTTGATTTAAGCGATAATGATAGGAACGATGATGGTGCATAAAGAAGGATACATTCGTGACCTTTCGACCTTTCAGGGTTAAAGAACGTAAGCCTTGACCATAATTTTACCTTATTTAGTGATACAATGTATAATTTTTTGCATGAACTTCCATCAATGTGATTTGCATACATTTAAACTTTCATAATAACACCTATTTTAATCTGGAGTTACCATAAAGCAAACGACATCACACACGTTATATAGCGCTTGACTAAGACCATCATCGTTCATGCCATATAAACAATGTGTGCATGTTTAATGGTACCATATGAATTGCAGTCGAGGCCTTAATGGAAATGCTTAGACATTGACAAACTCTTTTTGTAACCACCCTTTTTGTTGAATAATTACATCGGCTTCCGCATACGTCAAACACAACAAAAACAGTACAACTTAATTTGATTGTCAATTATATATAGTTTTTTTTACGTTAAGAGTCTAAAATTGTGCACAACTGATATAATATGTGTAGAGGCTATGTTTTTATCTACATATATATATAGAGTGAGCCAAATGTTTTCTAAATTATTACACTAGTTTTATACATGTTTTACTGTTATTGAACATGTTTATTACGCCTGCATCCATAGCCTTAGTTTTGGCAACAATATATACACATTGACAATTTTATTTTTAATATGAAAGCCAACTTTGGCGAATAATAAAATAATATTCACTAGGGCATATGCATTTATGTTAATACAATTTGGAGATGACACCAAAATTGTCTTTCTAATTGGTTTATGTGATCAGTTAAAGGGGAAATTAATCAGGAACAAGTTTGAGTATTCTCAAATAAATAATTAATCATTCTTCGAAACAGAACATTACAATTAGTAATAAATAAGTTCGCTTAGACAATTAAACTATTTTCTGCGATTGCTTATTTTCAATTTGCTTACATTTCTCGTGAGACCCCCGTAGTTCTACCAGATGGCACCAAATATTACACAACTTATCGTTTCGTTCCCTGTGTTATTATGTTCAGTATTGCATATGTGCAATACATTTGTATTTACGATATCGTTTTTATTTGTAATGTTTTTCGTAACGCTCTTGAAATATATACATATTTTTGTTTAACTTTTAAAAATATGGTTTAATCGAATATCGTTTGAACAGAAAACAATACGCACAAAACATGAACATGAACACTATCAATTAAGTTGTTTTTGTTTGTTTTCGTATATACTTGTTTTCCCTCAAACATATCATATTTTATAGAATAGTAAACGTATTTCTTAAACTGTATGAGTTTAATCACACGCTTGAACACATTGTGCATATGTACCGCCTTTAGAATGCATCACATTTGCTTATTTGTTTCCAGTTTATTTATAGATATTTTATTTAAAAAAAAACAAGATTTCCACCTTTAGCAACAGGAGAGAAAAAACTTGCGAATACCATACTGCCCTATTTATGGCAAGTGCCCGATGTTATGTATAGCTGAGTGCAAAACATAAATTGAAAATACGTGTCCATTCTATAATAAATATTAAGAGGATTTGATGGAATGCTATTGCAATTCATTGTGAAACGACATCCAATATTTATATATTTGGTGCTTATCCACGAGTCCCAGGTTTTCTGCTTCATAACATTCCGTTCAAGGAACCATCAAAGTACGTGTCTTGCAAAAGACACATACTGTTTCTCTGCATTAATATTAAGAAAAGAAAATTCGTGTGCACGAGTGTGTTTTTCCCTTATATAATGCGACGAGGCTACATAAATGGTCAAAGGAAATATGTACAGAGAAATAGCTCATGCAATGTGTTACTTACTCTTTAATGGTCATGTAATTCAAGCAAAACTTCGTGTAAGAAAATGCAAACCTTTACTGAACATAATCAAATGTTGCTATTTAAAGGTAACAAGTTACATATAATGCAACGTTTAAATAGAAACGAACGACATGTTGACATAACGTCTATTTAAAAGCTAATTAAGTAAAATTGTATGTCTGATATATTCAATATGGATTTATATATACGGCATTAATAATGTCATTGATGCCATCAAACATATAGCTAATGACAGATTTCGACAATTACTGTAATTGAATATCCTTATAATAACTTAGAATCTCAATTCTTTATCAGGCAGCCTTGCCACGTTTGTATATTATGTTAACATGTGTAAATGAACGCCGTCTTATATAGAAACCGAAGCGAAGATTGTTCTAACTATGTTCTTTAATAATTATTATTAGTTAATTATAAAACTATATGCTGGTTAATAATTTCAAATTGTATCGATACGTTTCATTTTCGTTTTCATCAATTAACAAATAATGCTGTTAAAAAAAAATATGTCAAATATATGTACAAAAAAATATGTTGATATCATTTCAGATACATTGCCATTATATATCCTCTTCGACCAAGGATTCCTAAACGTCACGTGATTGTAGCCATAACCTTTATCTGGCTTTTCTCCATCGCATTGGCATTTCCGAACCTAATTTACTTTGAAACGACTCCTTATCCTGGCGGTTCAAAATGCGATATCACGTGGCCAATAGAAACGGACCTAGCGTAAGTATATTGTTGGTTTGAGTCTTCATTAGCATATACACTCCCTGCACTCCATGTTATTAGAGTGGTGAGATGAGGCCAATCGTTCATGTCTATATAGTTAGTAACTATAAGTGCATGTCTTGTCATGGCGTTGTTTATAATGAAGAACGACTTATTTAAATTGTGAAATTAATTTATATGAATGCATCTTAGAATATTAATAACTGACCTATACTATTGTGGCAACACGAATTAAATTAGATTATTGTATGGGAGACTTGATTACATCAAACTAGACATACAATGGACACATGTGATATGCCCATATAATATGCACTTATGTTCACAGATTTTTGTATTTTGGAAAACTGTCATTTACTGTTCCTATGCACTCTGTATATCAACATTTAAACTGTGTCGATGTATTTCGATAGATAGCACACGTCAACATCCTTTTAATGCGCATATTATTTACAATTACATAAAAATTCAGTTTTATGGAGACTTGTTTATTTTTATCGTACACTTTTTATATCCGTTTGACTCCGTTTTTTTAATAGAAATATAAAGCTCATATTGGAACATCTTTATTTAAAAGACTGCTACNCGTTTAAATAGCAACGAACGACATGTTGACATAACGTCTATTTAAAAGCTAATTAAGTAAAATTGTATGTCTGATATATTCAATATGGATTTATATATACGGCATTAATAATGTCATTGATGCCATCAAACATATAGCTAATGACAGATTTCGACAATTACTGTAATTGAATATCCTTATAATAACTTAGAATCTCAATTCTTTATCAGGCAGCCTTGCCACGTTTGTATATTATGTTAACATGTGTAAATGAACGCCGTCTTATATAGAAACCGAAGCGAAGATTGTTCTAACTATGTTCTTTAATAATTATTATTAGTTAATTATAAAACTATATGCTGGTTAATAATTTCAAATTGTATCGATACGTTTCATTTTCGTTTTCATCAATTAACAAATAATGCTGTTAACAAAATATGTCAAATATATGTTGTTATCATTTCAGATACATTGCCATTATATATCCTCTTCGACCAAGGATTCCTAAACGTCACGTGATTGTGGCCATAATCTTCATCTGGCTTTTCTCCATCGCATTGGCATTTCCGAACCTAATTTACTTTGAAACGACTCCTTATCCTGCCGGTTCAAAATGCGATATCACGTGGCCAATAGAAACGGACCTAGCGTACGTATATTGTTGGTTTGCGTCTCCATTAGCATATACACTCCCTGAACTCCATGTTATTAGAGTTGTTAGATGAGGCCAATCGTTCATGTCTTTTTAGTTATTAGCTATTAGTGCATTTCTTGTCATGGCGTTGTTTATAATGAAGAACGACTTATTTAAATTGTGAAATTAATTTATATGAATGCATCTTTGAATATTAATAACTGACCTATAATATTGTGGCAACACGAAGGAAATTAGATTACTGTATGGGAGACTTGATTACATCAAACTAGACCTACAATGTACAAATGTGATATGCCCATATAATATGCACTTATGTTCACAGATTTTTGTATTTTGGAAAACTGTCATATACTGTTCCTATGCACTCTGTATACCAACATTTAAACTGTGTCGATGTATTTCGATAGATAGCACAAGTCAACATCCTTTTAATGCTCTTATTATTTACAATTACATAAAAATTCAGTTTTATGGAGACTTGTTTATTTTTATCGTACACTTTTATATCCGTTTGACTCCGTTTTTTTAATAGAAATATAAAGCTCATATTGGAACATCTTTATTAAAAAGACTGCTACTTAATGACTGTGTTGTAATTTGTAGAAGTTTAGATCTTATAAATAATTATTCTAACTTTACTTTATGTTGTAGTATTTGCTTCATTTATGTGTTATGCACTGTTTTTGTCACTATATCGGATTTTGCTTCAATAACTATATGATTGCATTATATATTGTAATTGTATTATTGTATTGCTTTATGTGTCATTAATGTTATTTTGTGGACGTGAAAAAAAGCAATTAACCTGATTCTTATAATTGTAATACTGAACTATTGTCAGTGACATATCAATAATGTTGTACGTTTTGGGGTTTCCCATTTAATGGCATCGAAATTCGAAAGAGCCGCATTTTTTTGATGACGTGGCGTCTTTTTTTTAAAAACATTGCTGTTTCAATGAAAGCATAGTAAAGGCGACAGCTATACTAGAAATACGTATGGTCGATTTTTTTTTTTTCATTCGTGATAATTAAACAATCGTTCTATAAAATATAAAAATTGCGATAATGCACACCAATCAGCATATAGTATGTATACATATTTAATGTTATTTCATCTGTCGTTTCATTTAGAGCTTCACTTGCCTTTCCTTCTCCGCACAATTTTCAGGTACCACTACCTTCTTCTCGTGCTGAACTTCTTGTTCCCGTTGATCACGCTGGTCTCCGCCTACTCTCGCGTTGGGATGGAGTTATGGGGAAGCAGGGCCATCGGGGAGGAGACGTCCATCCAGACAGACAGGGTCAAGTCGAAACGAAAGGTACACAGGCACACATTGCAAAGGAACTTTCGTAGTTTCAGCCTTGGTATTCATTCGTTTACATTGACAAAAGCAATAACGAAGAACTCTAAGAATGTTTAGGTATATTTATGGAAATAAATGTTCAATATAAAGAAGTGAAACTCCAGAAGGTCCAGCAGTAATGCATTTCTATTATACACACCTTCGTATTCCATTATTTATGGTAGGGAACCAATTGCCAAAATAGTACAGTACGGCACAAAATCAAGGATCAATGCTTGTCAAACAAAATATAAGATGATTTTGCTATTAGACTTTATAGTGTACAACGTTTGGATAGAGTTTTTCCAAACGGTTTAAAGCAACTGATTAGGAACTACATCTCGTAAACACAGAAAGAAATGTATGCTACATGAGGCTGGAATGCAAAAGCAGTCTCTAGTCGACAACAAAATATTGTGACGATCACAGCAAATGATTCATTTACGATTAGACCAAATAATTCACCCTTTCAGTGATCAAATTCTCAAATTTGTTTCTTAGCCAACATGCGAATAAAACATAACATTAAAAACGTATGTTTAGTCATATATAAAATCCCTTTGTTTAATTGTTGCAGGTGGTTAAAATGATGATCGTGGTGGTTCTGATATTTGCTGTATGCTGGCTACCGATGCATACATACTTTTTACTGACCAGTTACTACAAGTCTATTACCGAATACGAATACATCCAACAGATCTACATAATCATCTATATGATGGCCATGAGTAACTCCATGTATAACCCGATCATTTATGGATGGATGAATGCAAGGTAAGGCTACTTTTTAACAATGCAATGAATTGTATAGGAAAAGAGTGACACGTGTGTTTGTGTCATAATGTATAAGGTTAAAACCAGCAGCGAAGATTTGGGTTCGTCATTTATGTATATATACATACATTAACATTTTCTATGACTTAGTGGTGAAGGCGTGCGCCTACTGAGCGGTAGGTTGCTTAAATAGCAGCTAGTTAAATCGCGGGGTACCGATGGTCCTACTGCAAAATGCCCGTAATAGTCATAGTTCTTTCATGTGCTTTTCCTTTGCATATGCATTTAACAATCTTAGAAACAAACAAAAACAAAACAAAAAACGACCAAATGCATAAGTCCCTGTATCCAGTAGGATAAAATAAAAACAGAAACGTGCTCAAGAGCAAACTGACACAGAAAGATCAACATTCAGCCCATCCCAGGAAGTTATTGCTATCAGAAGCTTTAATCCGTTGGCAAAACCTATGATACAAAGAATTTTACATATTGAGATTTGATATGACATAACGCCAAAACGTATTACGCTTGAAGCTTAACCTTTACACCATCTAATGATATTTGTTCATAATGTGCTTTTTGCTTGATGTATGATAAGATGACCTCAAGACAAAATCACGTTTCCGAACAGCACTTTAGAAATTTCCATTTTCTGTGACATTGATGCATACGTGTCAAATATATGTGTTGGTAAATGTGGTGTTATTTGATGTTAAAGCAATTATAACTTTCATTACCGGTACTCAGTATTGTAACACCTATTATAACGTTTTCGCTCTATAACTCCTTACTCATTTTCCGTTTTAGAATGTTCATGGTTAAAGAAAACATATTTAGGCCAACATCTTTAACTTAACTGGAATCACTCTCGGTAAAAAAGTGTTCATTTTACCAATACTTTCCAAGCCAACTTGGTATATTATTTATCGCGCATGTATTAGTAAGCACATAAAAGACTGGAAATTATTTCTATGATAACATAATAGTATATATATTTGTTGAAATACTTCTTTTTTAGTTTCAAACTAAGTTTTTTTCAATTTGAATTATTTAGTATTTAATGAAGATGTTTGAACTTTACTGTTTAACATTTTTGTTTAAAACAAGTTGTGTTTTGAAAAAAAGTTGTGTCTTGAGAACGAAAACAAATGTGTTACATTATGGCTATATGTGTACGTCATCGAGACAGTCAACTTAATGATATTAGGACCCGTTGACATGGTGCCATAATTTTAAAACATAATTATAATTTGTGTTATCGCCATAATTTTCAAACACTGTTCACATTAGCCGATTGAAATATTAGTTTTTATTTGTATACAGACACTTACAATCCTGTTGCTATAGTTTGCAATGATCATGATTCTTTGGAGTTTCATTTTAACAGTCGGTACCTCTCTTATATGAACTAGTGTACGTTTCTGCAGAAATGCACCCAACAGAATGATTATAAATTGTTGTGTGACACACAATCAAGTTGTAATAATACAAAATGCTTTAACGATCCAACAATATACTCCTCCTACGTCCTCAGCTATATTACAGGAAATTTGACCGTAAGGGATACTATTAATCCCTTACAAATATTGTTCCCTGATGTTATATCACTCTGAGTATGCTTTATTACATCGCCGCAAAACGGAGAAACAAAGCTCTGGTGTGGGAGGAATAAATACCAGACTGGAATAAAAAAAAAGCATATACAACAAAAAATGTCCAGTTAAACGTAAACAAGAAAAAAACTATTTCACATTTGAATATTGTAAACATAAATAATTAAATTTGATTTGTTCAATCTTAGATAAAAGTTTATACTTTAAAACGTTTTAAAACTGTGGTAATTTTTATTCAAATTGTTATACTTTCATAAATGCAGAGATCATTTCCTAAACTATTTTCTTTTTCTTTGAATTCGGAAGTTTAAACAAGAATTCCTCTCCTGCACAAATGCAAATCTGTATGCAGTCTGATTATTCATAGATATAAAGAGAAGTTAACCCAAACTGTACTATTTCATATGTATCTACATGTTTAGCCTTTAATCTCCAGTCCTCTATTTTAAGATTCCGGGAGGGGTTCATACACGTATTCTGTTGGTGCCCATGTCGCCGTTGCAAAAAGTCAAGGACACAGCTTCGCTTTCGTCGCACGCTCTTCCCACCCACAGCGAGAGCAATGTCCGAGAAATATGGTTCAGATAGAAACGGTTACTTGATGCAAACATTGACGGAATACGTAGACACGGACTCCTACGGCACTCGACGCAGCAACAAAAGCCAAAGCACCGTTCGCCGAGGATCGCCCGGGCGGATGGAGCATGCTCTATAAAGACCTCGTGGCAGTCATTGGCAAAACAGAAACAAATGCCAAAGCACCGTCCGCTGTATTACCTAGATGGACAGAAAACGCGATGAAAACACCGTGTGGAAATCATGGGTTACATATTGTGCAGCAGTGAATATTATGATAAGAAAATACCTTGTTTGATGCGTTTTGAATTTGTGAAGTAACTGTTTTCAACTCGCGTTTGCCTGATTAATATGAATTTCAAGCGAAAAAAGGTTCTGCATGTATTGAAAATTTCACAATTTTATCAAGTTTTCTACTTTGCCCGTTAATGCTTTTTAGTATCTGTATGAAGAGAAGTACGATTGCTGTTCATCAAACTGACGAATTGTATGTATATAGTGTAAGATTATGTAAAGTTCTAAATAAAAGTAATAACCAATCAAAACTGATGCTATATCGTGTTATTACTCACATTGAACAAAAACGTGAGTACAATTCAAAATAACAATGCTGAACTTACACAAACTATTTGTAAATTTATTATGAGGATTTCACAAATGTATTAAAAATAAATGTTATTTAATATTATTTAATGTTATTTAGTAACTGTGGAATAAAAATACAACGCATTATATTTGATCGTATGTTAATTTTAATTTCATAAAACGTTTGATTCTCAAATTGTGTTTTCAATTTGTCAAGTAAATTGAAAAGAACTAATGTTCATTTAAAATCAATGATTTCCACATATAAATGCTAGAGGTCTGCTATACAAAGTACAGCCTTTTTTGTGAATTTCAACATCAATTTGGAACTTTCTTGCGAACGCTAGAACATGAAACATTGCATGCCTTTCCATAACAGTGATTATGGTCTCATACAAAAAAGCAGAGTCCAGCAAAAAGTGTAAAATCCAAGACGGTTATCCACAACAATCTAGGCCTTAAAGGGGCCCTCCAACAGATTTTGGCATGTATTGAAGCTTGTCATTTAATGCTTAAAATACTTTATATTGATTAATTTAAACATTTGAACTAAAAATCTCCAGTAAAAAAACAAGAATACAATTTTAAAAAAGGAAAAAAAGTAACCATCAACAGGGCTCGAACCACTGACCACTGGATTCCTGAAGTTCTGGAGTAAAATGCTACCCGCCCAGACCGCTCGACTATCCACGCTCATGTTTATGTCAGATGTATTTTTAGCTATCTAAGCAATCCTCGTAGTTTCCCAAAATATCGTTTTTACGTCGAACGACGCTTTATCTGTTGGACAGTCCCTTTAAGAAACCGTAATTTATACGGAATACTCTTGTCATATAAACGACATTATAAACCACTCTGCTTTAATCAGATATTTGAACATTGTAATTCCGTTCCGGAACAAAAAATAACAATAGACACACAACTAAAACCAGTGTAGTCAAGCGTTTTAGAGAGAATATATCAATTTGCCAATAAGACAGCTACATGTGAATGATCAGAGAGCTAGCACAGAGTACGCGGGATTTGAAAGTCATAATATTGAATGGCAATACAATCTTTTCTCGTCAAGTCAATTTATATAACGTGTTCTTCATCTGTTACACAAATACAACCATCTATTGATACTATTTCATATTGCTTTTCTGACTGAACTGCGCTACGGAATGTATCGAGCCTCTGCCTCGACATCACACTATCATCATGATAAAGTCAGCCTTTTTGAAAAGCGTACGTTACATTATGATAATGTTGTAATAAACTTTTTGGTTCAAACACGTCAGAATATAAAACTTATTCAACCAAATAATGCAGCCTCTGAAAATCAATCTAAAGTAAGATAACACAATACATGACACATGAGAATTAATCGATAAACGTATTGTAAAAGAAAGCATGTATATCAAGTTCTGGGAAGAACACATATTAACTGACCGATTACTGTATTATTCTTTTGTAACAATTTTAATCAATAACCACGTGGCATAGATCCATCAGCAGCAAAGTTGACGAACCTGTTTTTAATCTATGACTAAGATAACTACTAGTAACATATTTGAAATCAGATATAAATAAGTAAATATGCATAGAAAACACTTATCTTGAATCAAGTCAATGTCTGTATATACACGAACTGATAAAAATAAAGCGACAAAATGGATTTTCGCAGATATTCCACTTGCATGGATGCTAAACGACAACCGTTTGTAAACGCCTGGAGAAAATCGCGAAATACAATAGTACAATGACTTTAACGTATCACATAAACGATATTCGTGACATAGTCCTACTCCCCAATCGCAAACATTGTCTAAACATGGTTATACAAATTCGATTCTAATGAACATGATCCGGTCATAATAATGAATAACTGCAATAAAATATGTAAAAAATACCGAATTCGTATTATTATATAAATCGTATTGTTTCTGCAGACGAGATTGCTGGTGAAGCCACTGGAGTTAATAGATTTCGTAGACTCGGATTGCACCAAGCGTCGATACTCTTTATACCAATTTCGAGCACATATAATGAACTAAATTTAATGAACTTTTTATAAATGATATATTTTTGCAGTGAAATTAACATTCTTAATTGCCAGTAGAACAAACACAAGAAAATATGTAATTTGAATTGTGTTCGGTGTACTGGTGCTTTATGATTTAGTGATTATTTCAAATTGAAAAAGCAATATTATTATTGATTTGCATTACTCAATTGGTGTCATATTTATTGACAAGACAACGTAGAACAATAATGTTCTGCATTTTTCTTTCCAATGTGGCAACTTAAAATTTATTTATATTGTCTGAGCTATGCACGATTCTTGTCAGTAACAGTATTTTCCCGTTTGATACTATATGCGAACATAAAATGCGATCATGAAAGCGTATGCAGTACGCTTTCACCCAATCTGATTGGCCATAGCGTATGCAGTACGCTCTCACCCAATCTGATTGGCCAATAGCGTATGCAGTACGCTCTCACCCAATCTGATTGGCCATAGCGTATGCAGTACGCTCTCATCCAATCTGATTGGCCAATAGCGTATGCAGTACGCTCTCACCCAATCTGATTGGCCAATATGGGCTCTCACCCAATCTGATTGGCTAATATGGGCTCTCACCCAATCTGATTGGCCAATATGGGCAATGTTTAAGTGATTCCGATATCAAATTGGTATATATCGTTCTTCCTTCAAACAATACAATATTATTCTATGTTAATCAATTAAATATGATCCTAGGTTTAAGTGAACCCTCGAGCTATCGTTCAGAACGAGCTTCATGTTACAAGCCCCGTCGAAATTGACCTTTACATTGACAATTTGGATTCAAAATTCTATAGAAGGCTTCTTTTCTCCAGAAGTTACCAACATACCATTTTTGGATAATCTCTAATAAAGTCTAATTTCGGACAAACAAGTGAACAACGGCAAGAAAAATCAAGATCATTTATAAAACAGTTTAACGGTCCGTTCTCTAACTCCAACAACACTGTCATTCATCGCACTCCAACCACATGTGTCCTGCTTAAAGTTTTCTGTTTTTCGACACATATTGGTGATGAATTGACTATCTGCTTTATGATTTTAAATGTGGCGTTTATAGTATACGTTCACAATGGTGTCGTGTTCTGAGAAAACTGGGCAAAAATGCTTGTGCGTAAAATGTCATCCCAGATTAGCCTGTGCAGTCCGCACAGGCTAGTCCGGGACGACACTTTCCGCCTAAACGACATTTTCGCTAAGAAGAGACATCATTTAAACGAAAAATTCCATAAAAGCGGAATTGTCGTCCCTGATTAGCCTGTGATGACTGCACAGGCTAATCTGGGATGACAATTTACGCACAAGAATGTTGCCCAGTTTTCCCAGAACACGACACAAATGTGTCGTTCATAGTATACGTTCACAATGTGTTTTCTCTTTACGTTTCTATTGCACTGTATGAGCACTTGTATTTTATCACGAACATAATATATGTGGCGTGTTCTGACAAAACTGGGCAAAATGCTTGTGCGTAAATTGTCATCCCAGATTAGCCTGTGCATTCAGCACAGGCTTATCAGGGACGACAATTTCCGCTTTTATGGAATTTTTCGTTTTAATGTCTTCTAATTAAATCCTCAAAAACAGGAAAATGCACATCAGGCAAACATTAAGCGCTACAGCAGTCATGCCATGTAAATAGGATTGGCCGATATATTGTTAACTGCTTAGAAATATATGGGCATAAACATAATCATTTCTAACCAACACAAAAGGCATAACATGAGCTCCAGCATATTAAAAAAAGAAAAGTATGTATATATCGTGAGAATTTTTGTGATGAACTAATCACAACTTACAAATCAACAAGTTTTGAAAGTGTGCTTAATGTTAACGCGAATGAACACATAAAGAAAAAAACAAGCGATTATTAGTTATTTCTAATTTATTTTAAATGTATGATACTTTTTAATTTATGTGTTTGTATAAAGTCGTGCATAATATTAATTATCATGAAGTGTCTAGGGCAGAGTTGCTAAATCTTTTTTATGGCAAGTTAAGCTTACATCCATTACCTTTAAGTTCAGCTTATTTATGCATTTAGTTGTAAATTACATGTAAGTTGAGAACAAGCATACATATTAAAATATTTTGCACATGTATGAGAAGAATGTTTTATGTTATATACATTTTTTTAAGCTAACAAGTTGTAAGCCTCATGTTTTCAGCAACCTGGTCCAGTGCTACATTTCAGACTTTCTTTGAAATTCGCTATATGGCAACAACAAAAATTCATGTTTTGTAATAGCATCCCTGCTATCCAATGCAGTCAAGCGCCAATCTGCGATATTTCGGTTACATTAAATAACAGTTAATCTTTCTGTTTCATATGGATTTTTGGTAAGCCGACCACATTCTACTGGCAGAAAATGTTGATTTCTAGCAACGTTTGGCCGTGTAAGACGATTTTGTGGAGATTCGTCTTAAGCAATACGTGACGGACCAAAGGTTGTCAGCTAAACAAACACTGCTAACTCCAGCTTTGTATCCTTATCTTAGAGCAAAATTGATTGAAGGACATTGTAGCATATATGATGACAGCAGGAAGTCAAAACGAAGTACATAAATCAGCCTCGTTGAATAAAAGCAACTGTTTTATTACAGTTAATTTAAATTATTTAAATCTTAAAAAAAATAGTTTGAGAAAGTGTTTTGGTTGAAATGTATCATGTTTTACATATTGATATTTATGTATTTAATATTCTTCGGAGAAAATACAAAATTGCACTGAAAACAAAAGAAGATATTATTGATACAATTGTTTACCATATATATGATTCTGTAGCTCATTACTTGATATTTTAAGAAACAAAAAGGATTGTTACCAAGTGACAAACCCAAATTTTAGTGATTTAAAACACTATCAAAACGTCAGTTATGTCTAAAACGACAAAGACATGGTATTTGTTTGTGTCTGTGCAAGTACATTGTAATATCGTATCAAAGAAGTTCGTTTCGTTTTGAGATGAGTGCGTGACAATTGACACAAACATAATTAGTTTTGAATAAAACTGTATCAATATTTCCTACCAACGAGATGCAATTACTAAGATTTATATAACAACGGGGGTTTTACGACACTCGGGTTCATTAATTACTCGCAGCTGTTTAACTAGAAATGAAAACAATTAACTTTTCTTACATTTAATTGTTTAATACAAAGGTTTTACCAGCTGCTTACTAATTAAATTGGTCCACTGGAATCTACATCTGAAATCTTCAAAATACAAAACGTTTTTGTTCTACCCGGAACAGTAACCAATTAAGCAAGCATATATTATGTTCCATCCTTTTTTTTAGCCGAATTAAACTCATGCTCAAACATATAAAAATATATATGGTGATTGTCGTTCTGCCTTAAAGAATAAAATAAAAAATAAATAATTGTGGTTTCAGATAAAAAAAACACTTAACGTAGTAATAAGACAATTCAAATGCACGTAAATACACAACACATTTAAACAATTATTTTAATTAAAATGTAACCCATAGCAAATACTCGATATTTATTATGGTATTCGTGTACTAAATCAAAATAGAATACATATGTAAGGCTGTATAACTCGGAAAACAACAATCAATAGTGAAACACATTTAAATAGTTTGGTGTGTAGAATACAAATAAAATAATTAAAACATCCAAGTATATTTAATAAAAAATATTTCAAAATAGTTTTTTTCTCGTTATTTGTTTTATTTATTTTTTATCAATAAATGCATATAAATACACAAAATAGTGTTAGTGATTCCTCGGCCATTTTCCACATTTGCGGAAGGCCTTGAATTCCGTCAGAAAATTTGAGAAATTTCTCTGATGGCTAAAACTGTCTTTAATGATCCCCATTCATTATAATGAAGACGGCGGCTTTAATAATAAATCCTCGCCTTCGGCCTTACGTGTACATTACGATTTCAGAGTTAATGTATGATTACCTATAATACAAACACAATGCATAGCACAATAGTCGAAATAACATAAAATTAACATAAATGTCAATTAGAATAATTATAAAAAACGAACAAATTAAACACAAAATAACCATCCCGTTAGCGCCAGGAAGCGTCGAGTACAGAAGCTGAACGATAAACATTTTTGTTCAATCATTTGTCATAAGAATTTGCACAGATTGAACAACTGTTCCAAGCTGCATTCAAATCAAGCAATGGTAATTTCGGACATTATTTCGCCATATAAATGAACCGCCATACCAATCCCTTCATGCGATCGTATATTCTTGGAATGATTATAATTTGCTGATTTTTTATTGTTTGTGGTTAGAATATCATTGCATTTTTGTCATTACCAATATTTTTAGGAAAACTAAGCACGTACGTATGTATAGGTTTATGTATTTATGGATTCATGCATTTATGCATGTAAATTGGTATATGTTGCCTCGGCATATTTTTTTTAATATTTCGCTTTAAACGGTTTTCATATTGTTGACACAATCCCTGGTTTTAATGATTTCGTGCTGCTTTACTTAATAATAAGTGTATATGTCACGTATAGGTCATACTATTCACAGTATGTGTTCTTAAAATGCTGGTTAATCAAAACATTAAAACAAAATGATGCACGCAAATATGATGAAAATAATACAATCCGTGTATAGGTCGTTTCAGTCTAAGATGTTTAATTGCAGACACATTTAACCACATGGTATTGCACTGCTGTCGGCCACCAAATAAGAGAAGCCATTAAAGCAGTCTCAGGGTCAAACAATTGTTGCAAATAAATTTAAATAAAAACGAAGGCATACACTCAATACAAGTCGTAACGCACCAATGGACTTTCGTTAATTTTTATATAAGTTATATATAGTTATAACAAAATTAAGCGTGTTCTTATGTATATAGTGTGGTCATGGCAATCATGCCAATCATATTATTATTCTGTATTTTGTCAGATGTTATGAAAGAAGCATAACTCGCTAACTCGCGTATAGTATAAATATCCATAGAAGGCATATGATGTTGAAACAAAAATTCCCATCATTTTTAATACATTAGTTAAGTTTTCTTTAATGATTGTAAGTAAACAATACTACACAGTCGGTGGTTGTTACTTAGAAAAGCATATCATCACAAGCAGAGAAGTTATTCATTATTTGTATGAGCGAGCTGCCAAATGAAAAAAAAACAACACACACTAACACACTGTTCTATCTAACATCGCATATCTCGAAGAACTCTTTGTACTATTTAATAACATTTAACATTTTGAATTCTAACATCACATCCGATTTTAAAACAAAAATTCATGAACGTCATTTACTGCACCAATCACCAAAGTTCAAGTTCAAATTTTTGCAATTTTAATATCTGTGCTTAAAACTTATTTATTTGTTGCTGCAATAATGTTGCTCCGATAAGAAAAGCATAACTGTTTTGATTTTATCCCACTTTTACAGCGAATTCGGTTGATTAAAGCCCTGTTTATTAAATTTCTGCTATAATACACGGCACGAAATGACGACATTGTTTCGACAAAATGACGGCATAATTCCAACGAAATTATCCAGTTAAACTTATTGTGTTTAAATAAAAAGGTTTACTGAATAAAAAGTGGGATAAATAGAATAATAGGTTAGTGTTGATTATAGATCAGGTTTATCATGCTCGGCACAAAAACGAAAAAGCACTCGCCAAGGCTCGTTCTTTTAGTTTTCTAAGCCTCGCATGATAAACCTGATCTATAATCAACACTAACCTATTATTCTCCATGTTGTTTTTTCTGTTATCCGAATTGCAAAACTGGTAATCATCTAAATCATTGATGGGTCATTTTGGGTTAAATACAGACACCAATTCTATAAACGCATGAATTCTCTTGATTTGATAAATGGGCTAATACTTCATGACAATTGAGAATGAGTGTTCGTGAATGACAAGTGAGTACTGTGTCTTAATTAAGTAGTCTCAAGGGTGACCGTAGCATTATTGATCTTGAACCGAAGTTAAGAACCATATTCTGTTTTTGACATTCGTATTGGTAATCGTAGCAGAAGAAGCAGTAAAAGGTAAAGTAGTAGTAGATTTCGAATTAGAACTAGTACAAGTAAATACAATAATAAAGAAAACAAAAAATGATGCCGCATTTACCATATTCCTACGATGTATGGTATACAAATGATAGAATTGGTAGAATAGTTTATGGTATTTTCCTGTTGCGAGAGTTCGCTTGAAATTTGACAATGTCTATTTTCAATATGCATAGGTAAAATATCCAGCAACATTTATACATCTATACAATGCGAGTTGTTTAATATTAGCATTGCGTGCGATTATTGGTAAACGTAACTGTTTTGTAGCCAGAGCTAGAGCAGATAAGAATAAAAGAAATTGATTTCGGTGCGAGCTGTCAAAATATGTCTTATCTTACTGACGCTGCTAATAAGTGTATGACAGTGTGGTTTTTTGCTACACGTTAGCATGTTTATTTTGTCTAAGCTCTTGAAGCAAAGAGGAAAACTAATTTGTTCGCTATGACATTTGTACACAAATCTGTGAATACATCTTGCATCACGGAGGTCCAGCGAAATGAAATCTTTGTTAACTAATCAGTAAAACATATACATGATATATCATTTCATAATAAAAACATAACATGAATACAGAACATATGTCGGTCATATATAATAAACCGAGTATGATCCATAGTAAATATATATATATATATTCCAGGTCGAGTTTTACGACATGTTCGCTACATTCGAGTGCATTGGCAAATGTAACTTTGCAATGTAAAGAAATATATCATGACAGGAGATTTGGAAAATTTCTGTCGTTAAGCATCACTATTACAGTTGGAAACAACTCGTGTGTAGTAAAACAAAGGGTTTACGAAAACTATATTTCGACGACTTAAAAACCAAATTTTTCGTAGATGTTAGGGGACACAATTAATTATTTTTAGCCTAACCTCATTTGGGCTCCACATACATCTAAGGTTTACTGATGCTATCTTTAACTTTGGTTTATGATTCTTATTGGCAGTTAAAAATATCGCCATTCTATTTAAAAGGTGTCACAATCATCAGTTTATATTTTTGATATAAAAGACATCAGTTGAATAATAAAAACAGACAATTCGGACGAAGTTGTAAGCAATAATAAGACACGTGATTCTCTCTTTGTGTCATGGATTCATCTGAATTGAACTACTTAAAAGGATTGGTCTGTGAAAGCAATAGACACGATGATTGTCAAATGAACATGCTTTGTTTCTCGGTATGTGTTTAAGATGTAAATTTACATTTACAAAAGTCAAAAAATGATTGAAGACATGTAATATAAAATAAAACTTGAGTTCCTTGCATGTATTTAGCGTATTAATAGGAAATACATTAAATATATACAAAAATGATACCAAATATGGTAGCGAAAATCGTATCCAAAATACATCTAAAATGTACATGTATTTATTCAAACTTACAAGTTCAGCAGAATGCACAGAATACATAAATTATTAACCTTGTT
>VMBQ01000232.1:165779-220024 GCA_007657795.1 Dreissena rostriformis | reverse complement strand
ATATATACGAAAAACTGTAAAAACGCATCAATGTGTGCATCATACTACTTATGTTAATAGTATAACTTATTTTATCACGAACTTGCAATACTTTGATTGAAACTCCACTTGGTAATAATTTACATAATGAATTCATCTGAACTATCCATGTTAATACTTTTAACAATGTCACTCTTTATTATCATGATCATTACACTTTATAGCACTATATTGCTATAATTGTATAACCACACCCTAACTTATCAACTTAGTGACTCGTTAGCCGTTTATATGGATGGGTACTTCAATCTTTTATAAATATATTTGTATATATTATATATATTTATTGATTGTATTTTTTCTGTAAATTCCAATGATTGTCGATGTACTATGTGTCACTTTGATAAAATATACAACTACTACTACTGCTACATACAACACAACATTAAACATAAACTACGAGATAAGGTTAACGCTTTAAAACGGTAAATGGAAAGCAGGGTGGGTTTAAACCAATTACAATAGGGCGCCGGACCTCACACGCCCCTAAATTAATAAAAACCCGCACTCTGGTAAATAAACATAAACAACAATTGAACACCAAATATTTGTCCCATGAAGGACATATGGCAAAATATCATAATTTTCTTATAGTCCATACTGATATGATATAATCGGCATAAATGTACACTGCCTTGTTCAATTAAAGTTCATAAGAAATGTCTCCCTAAACATATTTCAAAAGACATAAGCTTGTTTAACACGCAATATAACTTGTGCCAGACAATCAATACATTTCTCTCTGGTGCAAACGCTTGAAACAACAACCCGTACTTCTTCAATATCGGGCGCGTACATAGGCAAACATATAAGGGTCATGGCATTCCTGATTTGTCTTTGGTTTATGTATCGAGTTGGTGGCTACAAAAGGTATAATAATAAAGCATTCCCTTAACAGGCGAATGTTCGAGTCTACGAACATAAAGTTGTCGTTTTTATGTTGGCCCCATGTGTTTTTCTTTTTTACAGAATAAATTAATCTGTGACGTTAGTATATTTATATCAAACAGGAATATTACATGTACGTACGTGCAAATAAGTTTGCCGCGAAGGAGATTATGAAAAGTGCGCTTATGTGAAGTGAACTTTCTAAACAGGACGTTTTCGCCTTAAAGCCCCATTAACACTCAAAATCAACGGCAATTAATACAGACGTTTACCAGCAAGGCTGTTTATGCCCCCACGGAGTGTGAGGCATTAAGCATTGAAGATGTCCGTCTAAAAGTACCACCGTACATCCGTGCGTCAGTTCTGATGTGTAAGTCCGAAGCTTGTGTTTGTAACACCGTTTTAACAACTAGATAAATATTGCTCAAACAATCACATTTGAATGACCTTAATGTGTGTACGATCGCTTCAAAAAGAAGTTTAGCTGATATAAGGTTTGGCATAATTATGACCCTTTGTCTTTTGTTTCCAACATAGAATATATAATCGTCTGAAGCTTCTGTTTGTACTTTTCTTTTATTAGTATATGAGCGTAACGAAACGTATTTGAAACGTAAACGTAAAATACTTATTGTTATAACTAACAAAGTTTGTGTAATTGTTTTGTATTTGTTTTAATTGTTCTTTTGTCATGTATATGTGTTTAAAGAAACTTCATACTTCAATGGATACCTGCGCAATGTTCTCAAATATTTTTTAGCGCTGCATGTCCACAGATTTGTAATAATATATCAAACGAAACTAAGTCCACTGTCAGAGCGCGATACTACGATGCTATGTCCCAACAGCTGTCGTTTCTGGTAAGTACATATGATGGATGAGCCGATCTACGGAAAATAAACATACAGGTTTAAACGCCTAGTCAATATCTGCATAATGATAAATTGCACGTTTATCGATTTTCCTTTAATAAGCATGTTTGCGTCAAACATGTAATTTAATTAGAGCGGATACTGACAAACGATCGTTAACCCGAGGTTACTGATTCTCTTTCATACGTGTAAAAAATCAAAAAGGCTGTATTCAGACAAATATTGTAATGGTCCCAGTTATGAAATTTTATACATATACACATGTTTCTAAAACAATGGGTTGATCAATATGTCACAGTTGTTTTGGCTAGTAAACTTTACTTAACTAGTTTTGTATATAAATAATTGAGAAAATGCATTCTATACAAATGGGCAATTTCGTCTGAGCATGACAATTGTGCGTTAATTTGTTATAACCTTAATGGTGGTCGCAGCAATTTTAAGAATTAATCCATCCAGATCGTTATAGTAAGCGCTAACCGTTTATGTCGCTACTATGATATACTTGTTTTACCCATTTCATATACAAAAAATCTTTCTTTCCTTTCTCTTATATTAGCAAATTGGAATTCCTGACGTATCAGCAGAAAAGAAACCTTATCGTAGCACATATACCTTCATTTAATACAATTGATAAATTGCCTAACAGTCTGAATCAAGACAAAAGCACTTAACACAGGACGAGACAATAACCAAAAGTATTATATAAGTGACGAAGTTTATACGTCTGTGGCAGAGTGATAAGCGAGCATTGGATATAATTCCCTTCCGAATATGTTTTTGGGAATACTGATTGTATTTGTATGATAAGGGTTAAATGTAAGTCCAACTTAATATCCGATAATTACATACCATTTGAGATAACATGATGTTTAAACGTTTGTCAAATTATTATAGGAACATAAGGCTATTTATATAACACGTTATATTATAATTTTTGACTTATTAAAGTTGTGAATGTGGTATTGGTGCCATCTTTGCTTTGCATTGACCGTTTCAATGCGATGATCCCAGTTTTGATAAGTTTTATGTATAGTGTGGTGTTGGGGGAATTCTGTGAATGTTGTTTGGGTGTCATCTTTACTTTGCATTAACCGTTCAAATGCGATGATCCCAGTTTTGATAAGTTTTATGTAAAGTGTTGTGTTGGGGGAATTTTGTGAATGTTGTTTTGGTGTCATCTTTACTTTGCATTAACCGTTCAAATGCGATGATCCCAGTTTTGATAAGTTTCATGTATAGTGTTGTGTTGGGGGAAATGTTCAGTATGTATACTCAAATAATATATGTTGAATTTAACAAAAAATAAAAAAAGGGAAAAGACTAGGCTTTCTGTCTTTTGAAATTGTTTCTGAAGTAAGTAAGTAAATTCAAGTTGTACAATCAAAGTGGTGTTTCGTTATTTTTGGTGGTGGTAGTTGTGGGGTTTGTTGTGGTAGTTTTGTTTGCTTTCAAATAACGATATAAAAAATTGTATTTTAAACATAGATATTACGATATTTGATTAATTCATGTGTTTCTCCAGAACGGTGATTATATTATCACGGTGATTTATCATCATGTATTCGCACGGAATCGTGAGAATAAGACCAGCGTAAAATATGAAATCAAACCTAAGATAATCCTTGGGAAGTTAATTGTCTTTCAAGTCCGAATACCTTTCCAATATGTTTTACCACTAAAAACAGTTTGTCTTCATATCAGAAATGTATTAAATATTATTGGCCTATTCCTTTTTATGATTAAGTTTAAAATGTCTACTTCTCTAATACGAGCTCAGATGGTTTTAACAGGTCATATTCCGCAATCATAGGAAAGTCAGATGGCCTTGACATGAAGAGTAGTGTCGTGATATAAAGGTTATGTGTTCGAATTTTTAAGTTTGAGGCAATAGACACATTTCCTAGCCAAAAAAGACAAATACAAACAACATATGCAATAAATCAAAGAAAACTGGATAGTTTTTACTCGTTATTCGTCCTGTTTAAGACGACAAACGGGATAAACAATTTCATTGCATGATTTCTTCGTCTCGCTTACTGATATTTCGTACCGTAAAAGTGGAAAAATAATCCCCAAGAAAGAAACAATCACTAGTTTTATATTGTTTAATAACCAATGGAAGATGGTGGTTAAATTGGCTTAAAGCTTACATTCAGTTTAACGTCTTCCATCTTGCTTACAAACCGGAAACTGTTTAGCTAAAATTGAAGATAAGTGAAGATCTTTCTCCAATGACCATCTTTAATTGCCCAGAAGTTCTATGTGAAAACTCAATCATTCAGATAAACCAGAAATTATTTAAGCTATTAGTAAATATGGTAATTCTACAAAAACCATGTTTTTAACGCTTTTTTACAAACAATTTCGCAATCCAATCCAAAATCAACATGTTATGTATTGAGCGGAAACCATTTACTGGAAACCCTCTGATTGACCTTCGCCAGACCGACAGCCCGCCATACCTCAACCATGATTTTTAACTTGAAGGTGTGTATGATAGAAATGCAATACTGCTCTAGCTTCTGGAGTTTCACTTCTTTATATTGTTATAAAAACCTGATTTTAAAGGAAGTCTTTTGGTCAACTAGAAAAGAATTTGACAACTTACACGGGGGAGTCGTAAGTTCGAATCTTATTGCAGCATTGTGACAGCAATATAGTATAGTCATGCTATGTTAAATTCACAATAGTCTAGGTACATGACTTAAATAGTTCGGGGAAAACATGTTGGTTGCCGTCTAAATTAGCACGCTTTACGACGAAGGCTAGCACGATTTGATTATGTCAAAATACAAGGTTTATTTGGTCATTACGTAGTAATTTTGACGATGTAACGGTAATGATCATGTAAGACGTAAACTCTTAAAAAGTCCTGACTGACTTGCAAAAACGTCTAGACGCATTGATTAATTAAATTGTCCCTGAAACGTTTTATAATGAACGACTTGCTCAGAAGTGTTCTGATTGAATCTGTCGTAAGCATTGACAGTTTAAGGGTCCCCTATATAAGTTTTTGTGCATTTTTAAATGTCATCGATCTTTCAGTTATGATAATAAAAAGCATATGATTTCTACTATGCTCGCTATATTTAATTTGCTTTTAAACGTAATTACCCACCGTCCGAGTTGCGTTAAAGCATCGTTTTAATGACAAATCGTTCATAATATAAATTAATAGTATAATGAAATACAATTCTTCAATATAATGATTTACAACGATGAAGAGCATCACTCTGGGTGATTACTGGTCCTAAATGTGATACAGTTCATTAAACAAACGGGTCGCGCAATAAATGAAAACTAGGGCACCTAATTCAGAGATACCAATACTCTTAGAACGGTTCTACATTTTACGGTCCGTTTTTTACTTGAATCATATACCTTTATTTACGAATATATGTTTTCCCGAATCATATCACTCATGCTGAGAGCAATACAGGGTGGAAATCGGTGCCCCTAATTTCACTAGCTGGTGAGTAAACATTTGACCATGCCAAAAGGAGGACTGTTGGAACTCAAACCTTCAACCTCATGTTTCGTAAGCGAATAACCAAAAAACTAGGTATCACAGGCAGTTGTTCAAGTGTTTTTGCAAATCTTGAAAACAATTCTCACAAGATGCGAGTTCAACTATATATTTATATGAGCCTTTCCTTAATAATAAAATATATATAGGTATGATAAAAACAGAAACATCTGGGTTCGACCGTCCAAATAATATAGCCAAAGATATGTGTAATATGTATAACAAACAAGTGCTGCACTTTAGTCGCTATGATATAGAACGGTCCCGTTTGCGATACGCATCAAACAGTGGTACATGTATATATTATGCAGAGGTCCAACTTTTACCGCAGTTTAGACGAAAAGATTGACATCAAGGCAGTCTTGTCCAGTCGAAGCTATACGGAAACGTGGCCGACCTGAGGCGAACATCCTTTATCGATATGGTTGGAATGTCGTTGAAGAAGGGCAAACTAGAAGCAGAAGGATTGAGTAACCAGTTTTGTTTAAGTTGGAATCGACAGGTTTCAACAGTGGTGTCAGTCATCGGGTTCATGTTCATAGGTAGGTTTAAAACTCAGAAACACTTTGGCAGTTGGCGTATCATACTTTAAGTGATCTTTGAACGGCAAGTGACGTTCTTCAAAATAGTTATATCTTCCAATGCAATGGTAATTGGTTAGAGTATATTGTCAGTCATAAAAACAAAACAAAACACGATAATCTTTTTCTGAAAATGCGTGGTGATACATTGTTATAAATGTCACATTATTTAAACGTGGTAAAACGAAAAACGACGTGTTGACTTACAATGCTTTCTGTGCTTTGTGTTAAATCAACATATTTGGCCTCATCAAGTGATATGTCACCTTTATTTGACTTGCATAAGTTAATTTTACCACCAGGAAATAATGTTCGTTCCTAATACAATAAGGCCGTGTGTTTCATTAGAAGTGTGAACAGAATATGTTATTGAAATACAACGCATACCGATAAACAGGGATAAACACAGGGGCATATCTTTGCAAAGAGTTTCACTGAAATCTTTTATGAAAACCGGGTCCGATCTGTGTTTTTGCAAAACCCAAAACAGGTTATACGAAATTTGGATGCGTCAATTCATAGGGGAAATTATAGGAGATATATACTGTCGATAAATAACAGTAAATCGTTATAAAATAAACGAACCATTTCCTTTGGAGGATAACATAAAACGAGTTTAATGACAAGGTGAATATCTAAATAAAAAACTTGAAATTGGATTCCTGTTGTAGACTAATTAAATTGATCCAGACTGACATGGTTTAAGCAACACTAATATCCTTTCATTTTCCTTTATAAAGCGGATGAGATATGATATGAACAGTAAAGCAAGTTTTTATTTATAAAGCATACCAAAAAAGCATGAGTATCAGGTATTTGGTTAAAATTGACTATCGTTACAACATGTTTTATTTTATGTACAAGTAAAACATTAACACCAAACAAGCCAGCAAAAGCGTATAAATGGTATATTATTTAGTTATACTTATCTGAGTGTGACTATTACAATTTGTAACAGAATTTATGTTATACTAAAAATATTTGCAGTTGTAAGTTGCAGTGGTAAAAAGGCAACTGGAACCCGTAAATAATTATGTATTATGTGTGTGCTATAACACCTATATATATAGATCTTCGATCACCTATTCATAAAATGCTTCTTTAAATAATGAAGATATTTTAAGTTGGTTTATCAGGCATACCTAAGCGAGATATTCATCGGGTTACATGTTCATCGTTTTGGAAAGGGACTAAACGTGTAAACATATAATCTATGAATTTTATAAGTTGTAAAATGCCATATATTCTAAAAATGACAGCTTTTGAGCAAGGTGCAATAGTGTCCATAAGCATTTATACATGTACTTATCGTTTTTCGGGATTAACTGATAAGATACTAAAACATTGTATGCCCATGTGCGCATCGGGCACTTAAGTGTTGTTAATGTTAATTAGCGGGTTTGCCAGATAGACGCGCATTGATTGTCTGTCCTCAGTTGTCTTGCTTCTCAAATTGTTATTTGGGAAGCTTCGATTACACACATCGCATGCTCGTTTGAACATATTTGGGCAGACGATTGCTTTTACGTTTCGTTGAATTTGACAGCGTAAAAAAGTGTTCATAAAATATAATACTAGCGAAAGCTATAAGACAATTGACTGTTTGAGCCAGACGGCTTCAATTGATGGTCCTTATATATTCACGGTGTCAATTGTTTTGCAAGACCAGACTTAAAAGTCGCTCAGTTCAGATCAATTAATATATCATGCGTCTCGTGATTATTAAGATATTCTTCCCAGCAATCAATCAAGGTTTTTCTCCTTCATTATGAGATTTCAAAAACTTAACAAATTACCTATTTGTAACAGTTGAAGGTTGAGTAATTTGTTACCTACATATCAGGACCACGGACAAAAGACAAAGTTGGCATCAGTTGTGAGTATTGCAGTGTATTCGATTTGTGATGAATGAACGTCAACCTTTATGTACAACTTCCGAGGTCCTGCTTTTTGGCATTCATGATTGATATTTGAATAATCTTCAGATGGAAATGTTAATACCTGTCAGAACATGCTTGACGTACGAGGAATGTCGTTTTAAATTGAAATCAAAATACTAAAATAAAAACACATTTTTAATCAATCTGGGAGCGGTCTAAACAAACCATTGAAACTAAATTCACCGTGTGGTATATGTGTTCTTCCTTACTCTGATTTTGTGGAATAATGAAGGTTCTTCGTAGATGTTAATTTGGATACATACCAGATATATACCAGGATACATATATAGTTGAAGGGAAGATCTAGAGCGAAACAGAAGTGATGCTGTATCCTTCTCCGTTTTGCTCCCACTCCTGCTCCCCAAGAAAAGTGTGACAATCTTTGGAAATAATTTTATACCTTTACAGATGTTAACAATCGATGAAAAATCAAAAGACTTTGCTGTCATCATACTTGTACGGTTCTCCAACATGTCATTGTTTAGTAGTACCCTTGGCCCTGTTCGGGCTCCAGATCTTTCCCTAAAAAGATGATGTTTTGTTATGCTGAGAACACAACACAGCACGTAACCTATACATTATGATATATCCACTGGAAATGGGTCTCATATTAATGAGTTATGCCTTATCACGCAATGTATAACGTTTATATCCTAAATTCTCCATGAATATTGTCTTATCTTTGATTAGTGCAGGACCTCGGTAATAAATGCAAGATGGTAATCAGAGATGTATTGCCTCACGTCATGGAGAACAAATTAGATTTTCCGTTCGCACTTAACAAAATTAACATGCGCATGTGTAGAAAATACATAGATGTCATACACTTATTAGCAGCGTCAGAAAGATAAGAAATATTCTGACAGTTTTGACCCAAATCCAATTTCATTTTTCCCTTATCACTCCAGGCTTCACAAATCAGTTGTTTTGACCAATAGTCCGTGTTATACGACTTATTTGTTGTAGATATATATATCTTATTGCCCTGGATCTCTGGCATTCAATGTCGATCGCAAATAGAGCTCGCCTGATACCAACCACTGCGTCAACCGGAACACAATAATAGCGCACAGACGTCGCCATGTATTTATTGTAAACGCGGATATTCCAGTGCGATATTTTTGGCAGAATTATACAGGTTTGTTTAAAATTTACGTCGATGACTAAAACTAGTACAATAGTTTGTGATTCATCCGCACATTTATTAGTTGACGTTAAAGGCGATTTATTATCGTCTAATAAGCCTTACTCATTCATATTAAGCTTTCCGAAAATTATATTTCAATTACACATATAGAACACTCTACGTAAAACTCTAAGGACCTCTGTTTACTCAAACATTATAACTTTATTCAGTTTATCTTAGTTGTTTTAAACTAAATTACTGTTTTTTTCCAGTAGCTTAACTTGTTCGCAGGCGTACAGCTAAGGACGTTACTTGTGGATCATTTATCACCAGAATTGTTTACACACTGAATATGGTTATATTCTTACTTTCTGTGATGATGAAGACTTAACTACTGGCGCAATCAACCTTGGAATGAAACACAATGGCGACCAACTAATCATTTATCATACACGATGCATGATGTAGCTCAGCTATCGGCATATTTATCAAACTTACAATAACAATGCAAGTCTTTAATAATTGTGTCTGTCTTTCTCTGTCTTTCACAGTATGTCTTGAACAGGGGTTACTTTTCAATTCCTTAATAACTGACCTTTCGATCTTTTTATTGATTGATGACACATTTTATTTCCAAATTTACTTTTTAAAAAAAGTGCAATAAAACACAAAGCAAATGCAGCTAAAACCCAGCAAATTATTACAATTACCATTGCATTCGTAATGCATTCACGCGAACTTAATAAGCAATAGTACAGAATGCGTAGACACATTTGCGTATCATATCAACTATATTTACACCATAAACAAGTTGCTTTTAATTAAATGTGTTTGAATTATAATTATGACTATGGTTATAATTATAAAATAAATTCTCTCGATGACCAACAGTTTTCATTTGCTGATAAAAGTGTAAATACATATATATACCTCCTATCAAATGATTAAGACCAATGGCTATTTTTTAAACGTTTCTTGAAACTCGAAAACAAGATTTATCAACAAAGCTCACTTAAAGCAAGTTTTATTTGTCCTTAATTGAAAAGATTACAAAAATATTCCGTTACATCTGGCAGTAATCCAAATAAAATATGGAACATGTTGTTTATTAGGACGATGCTAATTTACTAGGGTATCGCCTTTTCTATCTACTTTAAAATGCGATTATTTTAAAACTTCTTTTGTTTCTGGAGACAAATTATTCTAGCCACCAATTAATTTGTGCGAGTTATGCATACAATGGTAGAATAGAAATAATTATGTGATTGTGAATTATGTGATTGCCCCCCCCCCTGGTACAGTTGAACTAGAGAACAAAGCATGTAATATTACATATCTCAAGAAAGTCCATTGGTACACTATGACCTGTATTGAATGTATGGCAACAAATATAATGCCATATAATGTCAACCATGTTCTGTCCTTGAGATAAGATGGTTTTTATGGTCGCCATAGAGACTCTGGCATTGATGGCTCACAACAGTGATAAACATTGATGTTACGTTTGTCTCACATAATGAATCATGCAATTATGTTTTCATTGTTTGTATTAAGTATTATTTTTTTGATTTTCAAAATGATTTGTTCTTTGTTTCATCAAAAATAAATTGTAGAAAACACACTCCGAATACTATGACGTATTGTGTGTAAATAAAAATGATTTATTTAAAAAATAATACTAGTGTAGGGCATGAAATGAAAACCGGTCTATATGTAGGTAGTTTGAAAACACCGCACAGCAAACAAATTCAAGATATTGACATAAGAAAAATATACCAAAAACAAGTTAACATGTGTACATCTTTCTTTCATTTGACTTATTTAACTGTGCGTGGTAATAAACTATTAGTTTCCACTATTCATAGAGAACATTTAAGCGGCATCAGTAAGATAAGAACTATTAGATTTTCTATTGATGTTGGTTAAGAAGCGAACAATATAAATCAATTATGCATACATACAAAGAAAAATATAAATGTTTACATTTTTGACAGTACACTTAGACGGTTACATAAATGTTATTATCGTTTTTGCTAAAGCATTTATGTTTATTGGGAATATAATACATAACTTTTTAATATCCGATCACACCATTACGTTTGCTGATGTTTCACAACCTTTCACATAAAACAATTATACATTTAACTTCTGCTTCAAGTGTTTGTACTATTTCTAGAAGCAAACATTACCATCCCGATTTCAAACATAACAAATAACGCTGAAATAAAACAAATAAGTATGTTAAACAATAACAATATACATTGGATGGCATTATAGAAGCACCGATTAAAGTATTCAATAATACCACGACAGATTAGAGCCGGACAGACGGTTTACTAAGACGTATTTACATGTACATCGTCTTTAATGCAACGACCGATCTAGGTTTAACACACTTGATGTACATACATATTTCACTTGTCATACACAAATTGTCGCGATGCAGCCCGACAATCTATCCATTAATCAATGTTCAAGAAAGTACAAAGCTTTACATAATTCATATCGGTCTTTCACAGCGAGTCTTGATGTATCATGGCAGTTCATTACCAAAGATTCCCGACCTTGTCTATCATTTTGATCAATCGCCAAAAGTATATATGTATTGTTGTAAACTGCTTTTCTGTAGAAAGCAATCAAAACAACAACAACCAAATATGGTATTAAAAAAGACGTTTTTTTAATATTAACAAAAACGTTCTGAACCATTTGCCAAATGTATGATGTTTGTGTACTTAAACTAACAAACAATACATCACTAAGTGTTCAATGTAATGCTTATAATTCCGTTTTTATATACTATACACAGAACCTTTTACACGTATTATTGACCCATTCTTCATCTTGATTCCTTTTTTCGAGTTATCCTGTTTAATCATTGCCATTTGGGTTTGTCAATATGTTGTTGTTTTTTTTAATAAATACATTCAAATCAAACAGCCATTAAACGCAAACAAGACAAATCATCTAAGTTCAGAATAATATAAGAGTTTTCACAAAACATCCTTTTGTTAAAACGTATTTTAACCTATTATCTTATTCAATTTAGTTTTGTTTAACATTTTAACCTTGAACCAATAAACAGCAACAACAACGAAAACAACAGTGTCTTTCGGGGTCAGCAAATATGTTTATGTACTTCGATTTGGCTTCCTGTTGTACAGATATGTTAGCTCATATGTAATGGTGTGATTTAATGACTCTCTGTTCTGAATATGAAAACACCCACATACAATATTACGTATTTCAATCAATATAAGTATGCAAATCAGAAGATAACAGTGTTTGCTCAGCAAGCAATATTGTGTACGTCAATTATTGCTTAAACCATATCTCCACAAAACGGTCTTAGAAGGCAAAGCTTTACACAAGCCATTTCCCCCCCGCCGTATAATTAATTAGAAACGTTAACCGCAATGACTTGCCATTGTTGTGTCGTAGTTTCGATGTGGCTTGCATCAAGTTCGTTTGAACAACAGGCACACGCTTAGATGCATTTACCAAAATACGACTTTTTGTTCAGGCCATATAGCGCATTTCATGGGAAGTCCTAAAATCCTTAATCCTAAAATTAAGGGCTGTACGCTTAACTTACCATAACAGTTTGAGTAAGTCTGCAGTAGAAACTCCGTGATTAATGACTTTTGGATTACTTTTCATATATTATACACGACGTTATAGTTAAATCAAAACTGAAATATTAGCAAACATTTAATACACAATTGCTTGTATGTTTCTTTGTTGATTTGCGGAAACATCTAGCAAAATTGTCAAATTTGATGATCGACGAGATGTAATTACTTCCTCGTCAAACTTTCATCATGATGCATAAACACAATAATTTATTTTCAGCAGGCGCTCCGAGGAGTTCCGTTTTGTTGGTTAGACAAATGTCCATACATTTATAAGGGGCTTACAATAAATCGGTCAATCCTATTAAAATGGCAAGTACTGAATATCCGCTTTCAGTGCCTTCTCATGTTTTTTTAAGAAAGGGATCAGATGACATTTCTAGATATATGTGAATATCAATTTGGTATTGACGAAACATGCTGTTTACGGCGACTGTTTTTTTATTTTTTAAAAAATCACTGAGACGAGTCAGTACATTTCTTAATCTGATTGCAAAAACTAAAGTACAAATATGTGTAAACCGATATTTTTGCAAAGTATATGTTTAACTAAAAATGGACGTAAATAAAATAGTCATGTTATCCTGACGATAAAGAAATCTAAAGGCTAACAATCGTACAACGTAAACGACTTACAATATAGTTTCATGTGATAATTTTATTATCATCTTCATTATATATCGTCAGTCTATATTGTGCATTAAACACTTATACGTATATACTTGTTTATAATTGTTTATAGTCTCGAACATCTTTCGCTTAGCTTTTGATTTATAATGTAACGCTCGATAACAACTACATCGCTTAATATAACTTTGGATAGGTGATGCAAATTTTGCTGGTAAACCTTTGGAGAGTTTTCTTGATTATCAATTAGTTTGAGAACAAAGATATTTAAAATTCGAATACTTTCAGAGCTAATAGGTTATGCCCAGATATTTGCCGATCTATATTATGTGGACCTTTATTTACATCGTTTTTTTTTATAATCAATGCAACAAATAAGTGAAATATATGTTTGGGGACACCAACACAGAACAATGTGACTCAACAAAATCGGTTTGTATTGCCATGCGTTTAAGAATTGCACAATAAAACCAAAACTAACGCGGTAAGTTAGACAACAGATATGATTGTTTTTATAGTTTGTATTTAAAGTTTTAACATTTGTTTGAATGAGCACGTCATATATTGACGCAGGCATAGTTTGACCGTGACATGTATGCAATTAATAAGCCATTTAAATCCGAATGATTGGATTGTACGATATTGTACATTAATACACAATTACTTGAAAAATAGCATATATTTTAACATAAACATTTATGCACATTATCAAATATATACAAAATCATAAGAACTCAATAATTTGTTAGCGTTAACGCGTTTAGTTTAAAGAGTGCGTATTCAACCAATTTCAATAAGATATTACTTAACGATATCTGGGACAAATGGTTGATGACCTCTTGAAATCTACTACATCCCATCAATTAAATTGACATTTGCAACCCGAAGTCCACATTTTAGATTTATTACGTCATAACGGAACACTAATTGTAAATATTCGAGTTATCCTTAAGAGCTGATGTACGTGTAATAATGATGGGTAATGAGGCCATTGGAATACTTAGACAACCATATAAGATTTACAAAGTCAGTTGTCATTGCTCACTGATATTGCTGATTTCGTTAAACAGGGAATGTTTGTATAATTTAGACTGGAAATTCAAAAAATGTTAAATTTACATTTTATTAATTGATTTACCGTATGATATGTACGGATATTAAAAATATGTTTACATATAAATATTTCGTATTTCTACTAGAAAACGTACGAGTGTGCATTATTTGGCTATTTTTACTTAATATACACAGATAAATATATTAACATTTAAAAATAACATAAATAATAAATTGACAAAATGCGATTAAAAAAAAGAACGACTGTAAATATGTACTGATGTGCTCTGATGGCTTCTGTAGGAGAAGCCAAACTCAGACAAGTATTAACAAATTCAAAATTAGTATCTATATGACACATATGGTAATTGCTATTATCTACAACGTTTTCAGAGGAAAAGAGAAATAATTGGAAGGATAACCGCTGTTACAATGTTATACTGTCATATATTTTAATTCCACGTCTTCACTATAGAAATATAACTCAGTATGGTATAACTTGAGGATTTTTCAAGATAATTGCGTACGTGGAAAAATCTATTACTTTAGATGGTTATAATTTTAATTGCGCGTTAATATAGACATGTACTGAACAACGCTAAAAGAGTTTCCAATATGTCTTCTATACAGTATACCGTGGTAAATGTCCATTTCACCAAGTAAAACATGCCTAAAATATGATGTATACAAAAGAAAGAAAATTAAAATCTATTAGGAGAAAGTATAATTATCTCTTAATCTTAATACATGCCCTTACTGAAACATCAGTTGGTGGGGAGACATGCATCGTTAAATTACAGTGTGCATATAGTGTCAAAATGCTAATTTTGTTTGTAAAAAATTCATAGATCATTCAGAATACGATACAATTTTGTATTGCAACATTGGAACGATCAAAACAGAATAGAATATGTAAAGTAGACATGTAGAATGAAATGAGTTTACTATATGGTGGCGTGTTCTGAGAAAACAGGGCAACATGCTTGTGCTTAAATTGTCATTCAAGATTAGCCTGTGCAGTCCGCACAGGCTAATCAGGGACGACAATTTCCGCTTTTATGGAATTTTTCGTTTAAATGATGTCTCTTCGTGGCAAAAATCCAGTTTAGGTGGAAAGTATCTTTCCGGATTAGCCTGTGCGGACTGCACAGGCTAATCTGGGATGACACTTTCAGCACAAGCATTTTGCCCAGTTTTCTCAGAACACGCCACAATTGATTTATTCCATTGGTATCACCAGTCGTCGTGTGTGCAGAAACTATATGATTAATCATATAATTAGAATAACCACAAAACGTTATTTATTTTCATTTTCGTTGTTAAGTATGTTGTCCGTTTCGATATCCATTAGAAACGATCTTATATTTTAAGTCTTTGGAAATATTCATGATGAGAAAATAAGATTCTTATATATAGTTACGCGGTTTTGCCGTAAGGAAATTCTGCAAAACAGATTGATATCATAGCCTGTCTGTAATTGGTTGGAACGTTTACAGGCCCGTTCATAAACGATAGGCGTTCAGCGTCCATACAAATGGCCGTTTGCGGAAGTCAAAATGTGCATCTAATCTGTATCTGCTATTGTACCAGACAAAGAGATGTGAATCAAATTGAATATAAGTGTACACAATGTATAATTACTTTTTTTCATCTGAATGATAATAGTATTCAAATTTCTGCTACTCAAAACGATCTTATCAATTGATGCAAAAGTTTGTTTTGTTGATGGATCGATGAAAATTAATTAATTACAACTATTAACAACGATTCGAAAAGTTATACAATGTCTCGATGCAAATCGTACAAACCAGAGCGCTGTGATGTGTACGAAATTGATATTAATAAATGTATGTTCGTTAAACTGTACGCTAAAGCCTTGTTTGGTACAAGCTGGACAGCATAATTAAGTTTGCAGTTTCGATGCAAAGTAAAAAGATAATTTTATATCTGCGTCAGTCATTAGAAGCATTCAAATTAACTTATGTTAAGCATTTCATCACTTGAAAGATTAAAATATCAACGAGAAATATGTTATTATATCATAAGGATGTGATGTAATTGTTTCATACATATATATATTTTGCTTTTATCCGCTTTGGTTAAATCCGGTTCGATTTCCAATGGACTTCATTCATATACCACTGGGTATTAGAAATATTCGGATAACGAGCAGGTATGGTTTTGTTATCAGGATCTAACCGTCTATGATGCTCGACGTCCAAATACTGGTCAGTAAACTATAGCAAATGCCCATTTAAACAAACGATATTCATTAGAGAATCACAGTGTGCCATGCAAAATAATATATGCATATTATAACGCGAATCACAAAACGGGTAATGTATACTTCTCACAATTTATTCCACATCGACGATTATTGTGAACCCCTCAGTGGAAATTGAGTGTTTGAAGTAACATAAGGGTAAGGATGGATTTAATCGGTTTTACCTTATGACTTATTTCATTTGGACACGTAATCTAGTAATGTTCATGCCTTTTTTGTACTTATACTTCTAGATGGCGTGTACAACGTGTAACGAGAACCTTTCGCATAAATGTATGGTGAATTATATATATATTTCGGTAATTGCGAATTGAACAATCTCAGGTCTTCTATATTGTGTTTGCCCAAATCCACTTTTTGAAAACCCCTTTGTATATATGTATTCATCAGTCATTCTAAGTTTACCTAACTGTTCTAATTAAAAATATCTGTATTTTATGCAATCATCACGATTTAAATAACACATCAACCATCATTATCTGGTGTGGCGTCATTTTATGTGGTTTAAAGTCAAGTTTTATACCGTGTTTTTTTTTCAATCTTAGGATCTCAAATGATCGTTCACTACACGATCAGAATAAGATTCTAGTGTATATCCAGTCGTCATCTTGGCGGAGCTTTCCGCTGTTATTATGCTGTCGCGGTGTTGATTGAACATTAAGACGCCCTGCATACGGCTTTCTGACAATATAATTACATAAACGAATACAGATTATAACATTAGATGTAAAAGCATAGTACACACACAGTGTGCATTGCGTTTGAAGATCCTCAATATTTTGGTTATTATTTTTAGTGTACAAAAATGAATAAAAATTCATATACTACGGGTCCATCAGAACTATTCGGCACAAAGACTATGTTTGCATGACACATAGAATAACATTCTTCATTTTGAACTTCTGCAAATTTAGATGTCATTTTAAATGTTAAATAAGACGGATACGTATTTTTCTTCTTCCCATAAGATATTTTACTAAATGGAGTAAGATATTGCACTTAACGCTTAACGGCACACACTAATGGATTAAATTTCATCATAAGCTTTGAGATCTTTATCCTTAATATTGCATTCTGAGTTCATCACAGCATAAGAAAACAATAAGTTTGGCAATTGATGCCTACCCTTAGAGTTTTTATTATTGAAGACGTACAATGATGCATATTATATAATAGTTTGGTATAAATGTATACCGTGAGTTTTAACAATAACTCAGCTGCGAATATACATTTGCAGGTAGAAATGTGACCTTGACCATAAATATTTATATTTAAACATATTATGTGAACGTGACTATGTACCTGATGATCTTGAGAAACTTAAATGCATAACACAATAACATATTAGGTTTGTTTTATGACATATGTTTGAGATTGTTTTTCCGCTTGTGAAATTGTATCTGCATTCATTCATTAGTATATTCATTAGACATACTGTGTTATCAATTTGTAATAAAACATATGTATGTCGGCATGAAGTAAAAATCATTGGAAAACCAAAGACTGACTAAGCAAAAGGCATTAAATCTAATATGATAAAATATATGACTATTACGCTAATTTATATTGAGTAAAGCAGTAAATAAGGAGTGTACAGTTTATTACAAACAACATGTTTACATGCAATTACTTCGAATGACTTTTTGTACCGTTTGCAGTGTTTATGTGATACATAAATGTATTTTGAGTTTGAAATCAATGTATATAATGTAAAAAAAAAACAAATGCAAAATCTAATCTGAGCGGACGTTAATGATAATGTTTATAAATCGTTTCTATATCGTTAATACTAGTTTTACAGCATTATATGATTTAAATGAAAGAATACTTGTGAATGTGATATTGAAGACGCTTAAAACTTCATTAAATTGTTAATATACAGTTGCTTGGGGAATTTATACAAAAAGTCAATCATAAAAAATCAAGCAGATTATGTCTGTAAAATGAATAAATGTTTGTGCTTATAGTAAAACTCATATAATGTACTTCGTTGTTATATTTGAAAGCCGTGTACCGAACTTAAGAAGTTGAATGAAATAAATGTTTAAGTCTGAACAACAACAAAATATCTACGGACCAGCCGACCGAAGATCCGATCAACAGACGGAAATGTGCAAAGCCATATAATTCCGCTTCTTCTGAAGGCCGCAAACTGACATAATATATTTTCCACTTAACGTTGCTAGGTGACGACATTTTTCAAACAAAAATAACTAAATAAATTAATAATAAATGCGTTTGTCTCGTATGTATCGAACTTTTTAACCCGGGTTAATTTGTTTAATGGCGTTCAGTCTGAGATGCAATGTTATTCACCTTTTGTCCTTCTCCTTTTGTGTCGATGCGCCTGTTTGATAATTGAACCACCGTTGACTTACTTTTTGGGGGATGTTCGTTTGACATTCGGCGTCGCGTTCCAGACAAGAACGTAGTATGTCTATACGTATGTGGTTTATGCTTAGATTATTGGCCAGTATGTATTTTTGTTTGATATTCGGATTGTTTACACGCCTGGCAGTTGGTTTTCGATGTTTATCTGTATTGTGACCTAAACGTATAGCCTTACAAAATGTTGACACTTTGTGAAAACATGGTTTAATGCATAAGCGTAAGATATGGTCCCAGATGAGCCTGTTGAGTCCGGCTAACCAGAGAAGACACTTTCCGGTGATACATAATTTGTCTTGTCTTTTACTAGTCGCACCACATGAGTCATGTTCTGTTTTTAATTTTATTTTTCAAATTTTTACATTTTATTACAGACATAAGTTAAAATGTCATTCTGCCAAATAACTTATAAATCTTATATTGAATCATTTTGATTCTAAATTCAATATATGTATTTTGAGCTCGTGTTAAATATTAATCAAGCCATTTGAAATGTACATGCATTATAATTAACGTGATTGGCGTTACTTCGAGTGAAAATCAGTCCTTTTTAAAATTGTTATAAATGCTTCCTATGTTTGGTATCAAGCGGTTCCTTACAATCTCATGTATATAACAAAATGTCGGATAACATATGTATGATTACCCGTTACTAACAAAATTAGTAATTTAGCGATTTCGAAGCGAAATTGTGTATTCTGGCTATTAACAACGATTTACGAAGTTAATGTTTGAACATATGTTAAACTGGGCTGCTAGTTTAATACATGATTTATTAAAATAATTATTTGCATGCGTATAAACCATTTTATGCAAGAATATCTAAGGCCAAAATATGACAAATACTGGACTATTTATTGTCATAAAAGAATGAAATTAATAATATTTTTCTCAAAGACAACTCTTATGATAACAATTCTTTTCTAAATGTGGTGCGTATTGTGTTTTCCATATTTACATTTGTAATAAGTGTAACTATCAACGTATCAATCATTTTAAATTATCTTCAACAATTATTGAACTGCACGTAACGGACCAATTCTTATAATATAATGATCACGTATTACTTTACAATACCTGTCTCTTGAGTATTGCAAATTTCAATTAGCCGTGTTTATTTGACGGTTATATGCACTTGAAACGGTCCTCGGGAGAGACCTATACAATTGCCTTATGATTAATTATCTGACATGAAGGCAATAAATGCACATACCAAAATGTTAATCAATCCATATAGCATAGTGAGAATATCAAAGTTCTTCTTTAATGTGGTTGAGATGCCATATTTTGACTCCAAATTGCAACCGCTATCTTATTAAGTGCATAATTATACATATGATTGGTATCGATGGATGCTTTTGTTCTAAACATGACACTTTCCTTCATGAAGCAGACCCGAGTTAATAACTTTATGTCATAAATATTTAAATATANTTCTAAATTCAATATATGTATTTTGAGCTCGTGTTAAATATTAATCAAGCCATTTGAAATGTACATGCATTATAATTAACGTGATTGGCGTTACTTCGAGTGAAAATCAGTCCTTTTTAAAATTGTTATAAATGCTTCCTATGTTTGGTATCAAGCGGTTCCTTACAATCTCATGTATATAACAAAATGTCGGATAACATATGTATGATTACCCGTTACTAACAAAATTAGTAATTTAGCGATTTTGAAGCGAAATTGTGTATTCTGGCTATTAACAACGATTTGCGAAGTTAATGTTTGAACATATGTTATACTGGGCTGCTAGTTTAATACATGATTTATTAAAATAATTATTTGCGTGCGTATAAACCATTCTATGCAAGAATATCTAAGGCCAAAATATGACAAATACTGGACTATTTATTGTCATAAAAGAATAAATAATATTATTTTTCTCAAAGACAACTCTTATGAGAACAATTCTTTTCTAAATGTGGTGCGTATTGTGTTGTCCATATTAACATTTGTAATAAGTGAAACTATCAACGTATCCTATCATTTTAAATTATCTTAAACAATTATTGAACTGCACGTAACGGACCAATTCTTATCATATAATGATCACGTATTTCTTTACAATACCTGTCTCTTGAGTATTGCAAATTTCAATTAGCCGTGTTTATTTGATGGTTATATGCACTTGAAACCGTCCTCGGGAGAGACCTAAACAATTGCCTTATGATTAATTATCTGACATGAAGGCAATAAATGCACATACCAAAATGTTAGTCAATCCATATAGCATAGTGAGAACATCAAAGTTCTTCTTTAATGTGATTGAGATGCCAATTCGACTCCAATTGCAACCGCTATCTTATAAAGTGTGTTATAATACATATGATTGGTATCGATGGATGCTTTTATTCTTAAAATGACACGTGCCTTCATGAAACATACCCGAGTTAATAACTTTATGTCTTAAATATTTAAATATACAATCGTTAAGTGCGGTCCGTGTTGTATATAATTATCTGGTGATAACAAGATATCTTCGTTGTTTTTATTCTACCATGACTGTTGCTTGTTCTACCATGACTTTACTCAATCAGACAATAACAAACACGCATATGTGCAGTAACGGAAAGTTTACGATACTACTGCAAAACAGATTCGCACATATGAGGATATTAATTTACGATCAAAACCAAGAAAAACACCATTACTATTCTAAAATATATAGGTAAAATGCTTAATGATCTGTTTTGCTTTAACGGAGATTTGTTTTATTGTTTAACTTTAAAGTGCCTCATGTCTTTACTTGACGATAGTATTATAATTATCAATTTAAATAACTAGCATCCATAATAAGTCATTATACACCATACACTGGCAGCGAACCAATCTGAATTTTGATGTCCTTTGCGTTTTCTTCCAAATATATAAATGTATGAAATACATTGTTTGCTGTATTTATGACACAACTAACAATAAACACACAATAAATACAAATAAAACAAAAACTAAATAAAATACAAAATATAGTCAATTATGTTGTAGGTTTGGTATCGTTTTTTGTACGCATGTCACATTTTTCAAGCACATTGAAGTATTACAACAAAAACAAATAATATGTTTTCACAGCACACATTGTAATACACATTATATGTACAATGTTCTGGTATGATCATACTTACATTTAATGCACCAGATATGTTGATAAAACTGTATAGCTTTAATATGTGCATTGTCTACAATCACAAATTAATTTATAATTCGTTTTATTTCACAATATTTCTTTTTCAAATATTCAAGCTATGATCAAATACATACATATGTAACTCATCAATCAATTTGATGAACAACAAACGGCCCTGAGAAAGATATAAACATAGTTATCACTGTAAGGCTAGTCAGTTAGCGTGATAACATCGTAAACAATGTCGTAGAATAGTAAATGTTTGTCACAATATTCCGTTTATTTTATTGAAGATATTCAGTTCATTAGCATGTGTCTTTACAATGCATGCTTCATGGTGGATCAATTTGAAACGCGAACCTGTTCGTGTAAGCGAACTTTACAGTATACTATTTTGAAATCAAAATATTCACTTTCCCAGCCAGGTTCTTCACAACGCATACTCTGTCCGTCTTGGAGATCCTCGGCGGAAGTTGCTATGGCTTTGGTTGCTGCGTCGAGTGCCGTAAGACTCTGGGTCCACGTTTTCCGTCAACGTGTGAGTCAAAGAACCTTTTCGATCTGAGCCATATTTATCGGACATGGCCCTCGCCGCTGTGGGAAAAAACGTGCGACCCAAGCGAATTTGGGTTCTTGACCTCTTGCAAAGGCGACATCGATACCAGAACACGTGTATGAACCCCTCCCGGAATCGGAAAGCAGATTTGACCTGGAGGGTATTATCCTACATATATCGACACACACATACAATTTGGAGACTTTTTAATAATTGTGATGAACTAAAAATCAAATATTTTGGTCTCCATGTCAACACAAACATACACAATTGTTTTGTGGAACGTTTGGTAAATATTCGGTAAAAATTGTACGAATAAGAGAGCGAAAAGCCGCCCGCCAATCCAAAAGCCCGCCCGACGATCGTCACATTCGTAAATGTTGTTCTCATAATACGTCTCATCAACAGACGGGCATTAACAACTGTCTTTTTAGTTATATTGTTGATTTTTTATGACAAAAACATTGTATTGATTTTCAAGCACACTCAGCGATGTAGAAGAACTGTGGATCATAAGTAATATTTAAAAGTTTATTATACAACTATTTTGTAGAAAGTGAAACGTATATTGAAATCATGCATTATTTGGATATGTTGACATTTCTGTTTAGTTTTCGTTTTGCCATCGGTACCAATACCTTGAAGCAAGTATGAGTGTTGAATTAACGACAATGAAAACTAACGCCGTAGCAACAGGTTTATTATTTATTGCCAAAACATAGGTTTTAGGTGTCATGTAATATTTGTTTGAATTTATATTAGTTAACGGTTTGCATTTGGACGTTTAATTGTGTATAAGTTCGCGCACGTGTATCCATATCTTAATATCATTAGCTACTGAGATTGAATTGACAAATTTAGTTCGAACATCAAAATGGTATCGTTAAAGTTTCATTTAGTTTTCTACATCACATTTATAAATATTAAATGTCCACATTTTAAGCTTTCAACATCATTTGACATGCATTATTACATTACATTTGTACAACATTCAGTATAACACGTCCAAGCATGCAAGTCACGTATGGCACGTATCTAAGACGCAACTTGCTGTAATTGACTCTTTCTATGAATCGGGCAAGCAATTGAAACAAAAAGACAAAAAATGCTCTAAGGAACTTCTCACTAAATAAACCAAAAAAGACTAAATCACTGTCAGAAAAGTTATAAATGCATAGCGGGTTTAAAGCCTATGTATGTTTTATAATCAATATGATGTTTATGCAAACATGCCCTTTGTTTCAAATAACACCTCCAAAAAATTGGGTAGGAATTGCGGCCAATATCAGTGTTTCCTTATTTGTAAGATGCGCGTGAACCTTCCAATTAAATAAAGGTCTTGAATGGCAGAATTCTTCCAAATATGTGTGACGATATTTTTGCTATAACTCTAAATATTGATGTTTTATATCTAAACGTGGATTTAGAAAATATGATTGAATATAGCGAAACAGATCGAAAACTATACCGGCCCTGTATTCACCAACCCATTCTTATAATTAAGAATATATACAATACTTTGCAACAATTACTTCTTTTACACTTCATAATTTGAAAACATTTATGCTAAAAATGGTGCTTAAGTCATGAACACATTGTTATAAAATGACGAAACATGTAATTTTAGGCGTAAACCGCCATGTCAGACATATTTGTCAAGTATCTTAAGCACATTACAGCTTTAAGAATATCTCTTATTTCAAAACTTATAATCGTTTAATGAATGCGAACCCAAAAATACTTTAATAATTTAGACAGAAAAGATTAAGGATCGATCAGGTTAGGGAAAACTTTTTCCGCCTTATGTTTATTTAATTAAAAAAAAAATCTTAATACGCAGCTAGCTGTAACTTCATAAATTATGCATCATACATTCGTGCCAGACTATGTGTACATGTTGCATTTGTATTGTTAATCAGTAGCCCTTACCTTGCATTCATCCATCCATAAATGATGGGGTTATACATGGAGTTACTCATGGCCATCAGATAGATGATTATGTAGATCTGTTGAATGTATTCGTACTCGGTTATAGACTTGTTGTGGCTGGTCAGCAGATAGTATGCGTGCATTGGTAACCAGCATACAGCAAGTATCAGAACCACTACGATCATCATTTTAACCACCTGCAAAAATGAATTGCTCGTGTGCGTTATTTTGAGCAAAAATGCGTCTAAAGTCATTTTTTATCATAAGTGAATCCACTGTTTAATACACTTGAAAACATGAGATTTGTAACTTTTCAAAATAACTAAACTTTGTCATTATTTCAAATCTGATACTTTTCCGTCGACTGGACCATGTCTTTCTAAACAATATATATCCTTATCATTCTTATCACAACTTTACTTTTCATATGATCATGCGATTTAAAATATACATAATGGCAATCCATCATCATTCGTCCACATTTATTCTATACCATATGACACTGTATTTTCTAAAATAGATAGAGCCTTACATATGTTTCAAATCAATATTTCCTTATTAAACCTGTCTAAATAAAAGATAGAGGGCCCCATCATTTGTAATGTACGGTTCTGTTTCACTTGCCCTTTGTCTTACCAAAAGATAGAAGACATTAACTTCTGTATCATACAAGACTGTTCAACTAGACGCTTCCTTTTCAAAATATATATAGGACCTTATCTTCCTTAGAATATCTTGCTGTTCTAATTGAAACTGACTTTCCAAACGATATAGGGCCTTTTTCTTATCGTACCTTTCTGTTCAACATGACCCAGTCTTTCCAAAAAATGTTGGATATTACCTTTAGTGCTTTATGATTCTTATCTATCTTTCGGACTTTTCCAAGTCTTTTCTAAAAGATTATACTTGTACTATATGCAATTTCAATGGTCTTATAATTGGCATACTACCTTCGTTTCGACTTGAGCCTGTCTGTCTGGATGGACGTCTCCTCCCCTATAGCCCTGCTGCCCCATAGCTCCACCCCAACGCGCGAGTAGGCGGAGACCAGCGTTAGCAACGGTAAGAGGTAGTTCAGCACGAGAAGAATGTAGTTATACCTGAAACACGAGCGGTTAAGGTACGGCAATTAAAACTGCGAATGTTCCGTCAGAAGAAAACACATTAACGATATAAAAAGAAGATTTGCTGATATCGGTGTTTAATCGTTATTGTTATATTTTTAATCACGAGTGTTTCTATTATGCCGAGTGAAACTAAAACAGTTAACACCGAAAGCAACATATTTCTAAATAGTTGTCCTCCTTAGGTTGCTTACAGTTTAATGACTATGCTAAACAAAGACGCAACATCATCAAAAAACATTATCTCATGGAAAACATTTTGATATTATGATACTAAGTGGCAAATTAAATTTCAGATCAATTCGATAACAAGTAACATGGATGACATTTAAACGCATTTGAACACAAATAATGTATAATGCTATGGTATTTGATGCATTTTCCGAGATAATTACACTACCAGTTAATATTAATTTCGATAAGGAAACTACTTCAACACGAATCAAGATTCATATAGAAATGCATAAACGTCGTTCTACATTATTAACATTGCTATTGAAAGAACGGCACATTATTTAGCTTCGATATTGATAGACATGAACGATTGACCTCATCACACAAAGTTAACAATAGGGATTGCATATGCTAATTAAGACGCAAACCTACAATACACTTACGCTATATTCGTTTCAATTGGCAACGTGATAATGCAGACCGTACCGGCAAGATTAGTCGCCGTTTCAAAGTAAATTAGGTTCGTAAATGCCAATGCGATGGAGAAAAGCCAGATGAAGATTATGGCCACAATCACGTGACAATTCTACCATGAGATAACCGATGACGCAATATTTCTTTGCAAAACATGAAAAATGAAAAGATCAATAACCAATAATTAACTAAGAAACATAAATTCACTTGTCACGTTTGTGAAAAGATTCAAATATGTGTATATTATTGACAGATTTGGTTTCTTTGGGTGCATTATTAGTAAATGTGTGTTTAATGGTTTACTACCGCGCGGATACTGCTTATAAGATTTTAAAGACCGTTAACTCATTTGCGTGTGTAAAAATGTGCGTATATTTTCGTTTAAGCTTTTTGATATGTACATATTGATGCCAAAAAGCAAATGCACCACCTTAATTGCATCGGTAGTTTTGATACATGCATACTGAACTATGGTGCATATACCTCTTTAACAAATTGTGTATATACATGTGACTTTACAATATTACAACATAATTATATCGAGCAAGAAATACAAAAAATAACACGAAATGACGCTACACTGTATTTAACATTTAAACTGGAATGAACGTCAAAACAAAACTTTGCTGTTAAACGCACAATGGACTATTTTTAATCATCAAATATAATCGAAAACTGAAAGACATCCACATACGATAACGTTACGAATACTTGTTTGCTTATACCAAATAGTAGCTACGTGTTTTTATTTGTCTTGTACAGTTTGATCGCGTATTTCAATCAAATTTAAATGAAAGAATACATACACACTTTCATTATGTATTTATTATTATTTATTGTTATACATATAGCATTTGCGCAACAATTCGTAGAGTAGTGAATTTCATAGAGTAGACATATTATTCCCGATGGTTAAATATTGTGTCTTCTGATGCACTGACAATGGTACAAAGTCAGTTCGTAACACAATGCCATTTAATCAACTGACATGGTACGGTGAGTAGAATGAGGTGCTGATGCAATTGTGATGCAAATTTGATCATATTGAAATCATCCCCTTCCGTAATTGATTGACATAAATATCCATAGATTATTGTGTTCATGACTTGAATATTATACGACATTAGTATTTGATGTTATTATCTATCACCTCCGCATTTTGTTGACGTTACATTAAATGTTTAAAAGTTAGTTGCACCTTTACGTAATTTGGAATATACGGTTTTAAAATAATACTAATATTTATTATGACTAGGAAACGAAACTGTTTATAACATAAACACAATTCACGGTGCAATGGTAAGGTATATTAAGAACTAATATATCACTTTTATTCGAGTAAAACAAGTTGCACTAAGCCAATAGCGTTAGCGTTTTGCTTTTCGAAATGATCAACACTCGTTAGAAAAGTTACTTATCCATGTAACGTATTTTGTAGGCTTACATTGGTTTAGCAACAGGTATGGACTATATATTTTGTGGGGATCGTTGGAGAGCTTAAGTCGGAAGTATTATGTCCATAAGTCAACGATAAAAATATCATTCACATTACTATGTATTGTATTGCCTTTGATAATACAACGTGATATCATCGAACGAAATCGTTGAAATGATATATAAAACATATTTTGTGTTCTGTACTGAATTATTAATTTCACATCGGTTTCTAGCCAAAAGCAGGACTGAAGGATGTTTGCAAGTGTATACAGGCTCATAAAACGCATTTATAACAGAAAGATGTGCATACAGTACATGTACATGTTATTAACGGATGCGAAATACTAACATTACCACGGTTTCGAGGGTGTTTATCAGATTACCAAAACCAATATGAACAGCACATACTATCTTGTTGATACCATGTTGATTAGTATCTCTCAGCCTTATTAGACCAATCGTGCTTCATAGAAGTTGATTAACTATGTGACAGAATAACCAAACAGATTATAGCCATTTATTTGCGTCCCAATAGAGTCAATGCTAAATGTAGTTAGGTTTGCTGTGCATTTGTCTACCGATGGCTAATGCGCGTTATTATTGACCCTCGATTTATGTGTGATTGTGTGCTAACGGCACTCAATGGCGGAACAATGACCCATGGATTTTGTTGGTTGTGTATATTAGCAAAATGAATGCATATATTAATTAAATCTGTTTTGATATACTTTTGAGTAACCATTCATTCAACCATTTAACCATTCATAGTACGTCACATGTGTGAAAATAACAGCGCAAAATAAAATATCTATGATCGGCCAAGTTCCTAATTTATATAATACACCAATATTTACACTGGACAGCGCAGTAATAAGCTTAAGTATATGTCGTTGTTTTATAACATTATTTTATTGCTGAATACAGGTTTTTTGAACGAACAGTGTCTGCATCTAGTTAGTAAACACAAAAGTTTTAGTGGATTGGCGATATTAAGTATTTTGTTGTATTCTCTGAAACAAACCAAGATTAAGATTATATAAAGAAGACTAATATAAAGTTCAGCCAACACAATTTGATATGTAGGAATTTTATAATATGGCGTACAATCATGTTTCTTTTTACTTATGTTAGTTTGTTCAATATATACGGGTTTTTATTGTATTGCTAGTGTTACTTTTCTGCATATTATCTCTGTATGTTATCCACCTTAAGTGCTACAATGGCACATGTTAAGTTTGCGTATATTCACTGTTTGTTTATGTGAGATGTCTTTAATGAGTGCTATAATACTCTTATATGTCTTTGCAGTGTAAGATTGTATTTTCATACGTTCAAACAATTCAACACTTAACCAAAAAATTTAGTATAATACGTTAAACAAGTATTGACGTAGATTTAAATACGTTTAGGGTTGTTTAGAATACATTCAACAATACTTAAACTCCAGAACGATATAGTATACACATATATACGACACATATGCACCACTTAAAATAACAACAAATGGAACAATTACTGTAGTTTGTTTTTACATAATTTGTTCCATCTAGAAGAAAAGGGAGGTCTCACAAATGTACGCGAACACAAAATGAGCGAAAGCAACAAACATTGGGCTTTCTACATGAATGTATGCACATTTAAATGGAACGTTCTGTTGCATTGCCTATTATATTATAATTGTAATAACTCTCGTGAATTTGTTACGGCATTCTTGACCGTTGACAGGAGTACATTAACCAATAGGAAAACACCACATGTCGGTTACACTTCCAATTAACAAACCTTTAGTAACAATGGAAATGTATGTCGCCATAAAACATCTTTTGATTTTAGAAAGTTTTATATTCATAACTCATGCAGTTATGTGACATACAGACGAAGTAAATGGGATGTTACCTTATGAAACATGAATATTTAATGAATGACGTAATTAACATCCATAAAAGATACGCAGAAACACAAGCGTGAAGTGTCCAGTTTAAAATGAGTATAAACGATCTCAATGAAATTTAAAATAATGTTGAGTACCAAACATGAATTCTAATTTCGAATTAGAAGAACGATGTCACAACTAAAGAATATTTTCTGCCTGGTGTTAAGCCATTTTAAAACATGTTACTTTAAGACTTAATTCATAAGTTTGCTTAATTTATATACATATATGTGTTAAAATGACAGAAAACATGTTTGGCTAAATATCTTAAACATTTCTCTAAACATATGATAAAGACAGTTGTGCAAATTGTGAACCCAAAACATGTAGTAGTTAGCAATCGAATTCATTTTTACTGTTATTATTATGGAAGCATATGCTTTCATTCATCAAAGAGGATGTTTAAAAAGAGTTTGACGATATCTTAAAAGGTCTGTAAAAAATGTAGGGGCAATTTAGATTATTCCACGAAACCTGCACGCAATGTAGGTGATAGCATGAACGGCGGGTTCATAAGTAACACGCTTGGATAAAGAAGTCTATTGCTTTTTCTTGTTACATTGGTATGAATTGTCCATCTAAAACAACCCATTCTTATAGGTTGAAGTACAGTCAAAGTAGGAAACAGTTTATAACTCAAACAGGTCAAATGAATGATAAGATTGAGTGGTCAAAAAGAAACGGATCCAGAAAACACAAAGGAGACGTAAGTCCTTCATTAACTTGGGAAAGCACAACTCGTTACCTTATTGCAAGTACCCTTTAAGTGCTTTTAGTTTAATCTGTAGACATTTAATTATTTAGTTTAGTAATCTATCTAGACGTGCGAACTTTTCGTTCAAATTGCGAAGCCGCGGAACATTATGCGTCATTATATTAGAAAACTGTTCCGATTTTGCGGGAGGACCTATTCACATTTGTCCCTAATATTGATGACAACGCATTCGTTTATTCAAAGACAATTTTACTATTAATGGTTGTATACAGACCAGAGCACCAGAACATTAACTTTATGAGGCATGATGGAATAAAACAAAAACGAGTTTTAAATACATATTTTAGTAAAATGTATTAGTGGTAAAGCATCATAATGTCTAACATTAAGATCATCGTTTGTACACTTCACGAGTAAAGACATGTGCTTTGTATTTATTGAATAACTGTTTATTCAATTTGAATGTATACACATGTTCGCCGTTGTATTAATATATAAGCATACTTACATGTATATTGGTAATTGGTAATCGGACACATAAAGCTCGAAACGGTACTAATTACATAACAAGGGCTCTCTAATGTTTTAGATCACATCCAACCACACACTATTGATTATAGCACGCCCATGTACGTTTCATAATAATTACTATACCTAGTGTCACAAAATTAAAAAAAAATACCAACACAATCAAGTGTACTTTTTTTTAAATGATGTAAAATATTGGTTGTATGTCTACCCGTTTGCAAGTAAATTGCAATAATCCGCATGAGAATTAAATTTATGACACGCAAAGGATCATCTACAGTCAGCATTAGCCATGTTCAACAGATGCACAATTTTATCAAGAACGTATCTAAACGACACGCACTTTGAAAACACATAATTGAGCAAAATGTATCGGCAGAAGACGTAAACCATTTGTTTCAACAAAAATATGTGCTTGCGCAACATGAGGTAAATAATTCTTAATGGAATAATAAATTCTACATTAACGCTGGCATGTTTTAAAGTGCAATTGTAAACAATGAACATTAAATTGTTACAAAACCTGAAATACGGCTATCAATATCGTTAAAATACTTTTATTATTAAAAAAAAAAAAGAACTGTGTTAACAGCACTTTATCTGTCCACTTGTGTCACATAAAACAACACGAACAAACATACGAGTAAATAAGCAACCTTTTTGAACTATGACGAACATTAATCATCGGCATAAAACAAGTGGTGATTTGCTCTTGCTAATTATTAATAAATTACTTTCAGTACTAGATTTTCGACAACAATACATTTACTAATTGTTCTGTAATAAAACACACGTTGCAATACACATTTTAGAAGATAAAAATGATTATACAACAATTAATATACAATATACGTTAAACAGCTATAGTGAATCAGCCTCTTTTTGAGTAGGAACTTTAACATAATTATACATAACATATAAGATTGCTTTTCATGCCAATTATATGTTAACATTGTCAATTTATTTTCGACCCTCACATACCTATTGACGAGGTGAATAAAATATATGGAACGGGGAAAGAAAATAAAAAAAGAAATAAAAAAGAAATAAATTATTTTCGTCCCAAATCAGAAACAAAAAAGTAGAAGGCATTTCATAGTACGAAAAGAACTGTCCATATTGTATAAGCCAATTAAATCAGACAATATGCTATTGTGAACGCCTAAGGCACTTGTAATAATAATATAATACGTATAACACGATAGTGTGAATATTATTTTGAGGATGAAAGAAAGTGCTTAACTGTTGAAAAACCGATAAAACTGCTCACACATTACTTGAACGTCGTTTTAAGAGATTATTTATTACCTCATAACTAGTTCGTCAAGAAATGGTTCGAACTACTTAAGCATATGTTTATATGAATATCTAGCGATAAATCGAAATCTTGTTCACCAACTAGGAATGTCATTTATTATTATACTGTTTACAAAACGATTATTATCAGCACTAAGTATTCGTATATATATATCTTGCTATAACATACTTCACCATTACCCAGATATATGAAACTATGTGTTATGTGCATATTTGTTTCACGGCAACATATCCATTTCTCCTTAATAAAGATATATTTATTATATATTTTTGTCAGTATTTATTAAGTGTACTAAGTGTTCTCTGTCGTATATATGTATGTATATATATACTGATAACATGAAATGTTACATCAAATAAAATACTGTGTTTTTGTAAATATATTAATTTGCCTAACAAATTCATATTTGTAAAATTTTAGTACTGTAGCACTTTTAGTATTGTGATAATTGTTACTTTTGTTACTTGTTATGTTTTTTTTAGCTAACCTTTAATTTTACCTGATTCGATTAAAATGACAAACGGAATCGTCTTAACTTCAATAACATAATACATTCCACATAAGGCATATATGGTAACAAATACACGTACACACTATCTTCCAGGTGATTTGGCGCAAACTAGTTTACCAGTTAGACACGCACGTTTCAAATGGAAAATATAGATTACGTTGCATTATATTGACATTTGCTTAATCGATAAAGTTTCATTTGCTCTGCGGTTACATGTCCATGTTCTTCGATATCAGACTCGGAGTAAGCGTCCTGCAAATACTTACAACCTGTTATCTCTGGCGTCCATACGACTCCAGATACCATTCATCAGTTTGCAACCTGGTCCAACGTTGTATAACCAACAATGCGCTTGGAATTAATAACAGTATTATGGCATGAATGGTGCCGCTCTTTGTTACAGTAGTTACAGTATTATCAGACGTAAAAGTACAATAAATACATAGTAACTTAGCGGTAAATGAATTTAGGCATGCGCTCCCAAATGTAATAAATGTATAGAAATCTAATTAATTTATTTTACGACGCAAGTGCATTATTCAATTATTAGCTTGTATTTAATGATATGTAGGCTTATGATTGTCGATATCTGGCCAATAGCAAATATTCTGCAGTTTTCCAGGCTGTTATCTCCAGTTCTCATTCGACACTACATACCTTAAATATTAGAAGGTGCTACGGTGTACAGTACGCTAAGAATAAATACCAGTATGATGAGAGAAACGTTGACGCCTCTTGGATTCGCAGGTGTTCATTCGACACTTCATTCCTTAAATATCAGAACGTGCAATGGTGTACAGTGCGCTAAGAATATATACCAGTATTATGAGAGAAACGTTGACGCCTCTTGGATTCGCAGGTGTTCATTCGACACTTACCTTAAATATCAGAAGGTGCAACGGTGTACAGGATATATTGTGCTGAGAATAAAAACCAGTTTTATGAGAGAAACGTTGACGCATCTTTGACATCATACCACGCCTGTTTACGTAAGAAACTTAGTCAATGAACTCAATTCGAAAATATCTTAGTGAAGTTGAATCGAAGCATACGTAACGTTGTTATACCTAACCTACGCATGAACTTCAGCTTAACCTTTAATTGTACATCTGAAAGAAAACTGTTACCACAGGTATAATTTTACATTTACCATTATAAACAAGAATTCACAAAATATAATATACATCATAACATTATATCTTTTTACTTTGTTACCTTGTTTACAACCGATTTAAACAACCAGTGTATTTCTACTTTGACCGTTCCAATGCGATGTCCCTAGAATTAATCACCTTGGGTGCATTTGTGCCTGTAATGTAATTTTGTTGAACTTACCTTTTTGTCTGAAAAGTGCTTGTCTAACGTGAGGTAAGACATGTCGTTTTACTTGTTTACATTCCAAGTGCTTTTAAATTCACCGTTCCAAGGCGCCGACCCCAGCTTTAATCATTTATATATTTTTATTTTTTAAATGAAGCGTTGTAAATATTGGCCCGTCTTGTATAGACAATTGGCCATTGAATTAAAACGAAAGTCTAGCGTTTGTTAATAGAAATTCTCTCCTGCTAATGTTTCTGGGGTTTCATTTATCCTATATAGGTATTTAAGATTTCACCATCAAATTAATATATAAATCATAATTGCCAATAAACGCAGTTGGAACAGTTGATAAACATGTTGCTGCATTATATGATCCAATGGTATAAAACATGCATTGACGATGCAATATATCTCGAAAATGGCTTCATCGTAAATTCAGAAAGTCAAAAGTCAAGGAGTTATTATCTTTAACAAAAAACATTTGTGAGTGAACGGCATCGTGTGATAAATGATACACGTAGATAATAGTTCGTAATATAATGTGAAACATGTTTTCTGTCTGAATAGACATTTGTTAGTGAATGTTGTTTATTGCCATCATTTATAGACGAAATGGATGATATAATGAAGTGAAGTTAACGCAATGCATACATTCGCGATTAAACATCGTTGCAATTATTCTCAACCATAAGCTCTGTAAGTGCTAAACCTTGTCAGGACATGTGTCTACTCGTAGCTCTGTCTGGTGATCATTGTTTCTTAATATTACAGATAAGACCGATCGACAACTGAGAATGTATTGACGTTAACCAGAGCGAACGTAACGTTATCGAGGAATAATGAACCAATTACATGCCCTTTAATTGGCCGATAAAGTATGCGAAGTATACCGTAAGGTTGGGGGAATATACCACATATACGCCGTGGACTCTTCAAAAATAGATTCTAATTACCTAATAATGAAAGTAATGATTGCTCCGTATTCGATTCCAGCAGTGTATGTATATATTTGACTTTTCTCTATACAAGCATCGAATAGCACACTGTTTGTTAGGCTAAATGTGCATAAATTAGATATAATACTGTTCAATAAATTCGCATCATTTTCAAATGTGTCTAATCAATCTCGCATATGTTAATCGATAATTAATTGTAATTAATTATTGTCGATTAACTATACGGAACAACTTTTCCCGGCGCGCATGTTTCTTATCTTGAAACTAGTAAATTTTCATAGCGCAATATTACACAGGTAAGTTAAGAAGCAATGTTAATTCGTTTGCGCCAATTCAAATAATCATATTGTTTTCTCTCCTAGTATGTCTTTAAAGCTAGTTCTAAGACATTACACTTAAATAAGTAGAATATTTAAACTTCAATTTTAAGTTCCGTTCGAAATGTGTTTATATTTTTGCCAAACAATTTATTTTTTCTATTCTAGCATGACTTTAATGCTTGTTTAAAGAATATATTCTACTTCGTGTTAAGTGATTTTGTTAACAGCAAATCTTTATCATATAAATTCATTTTTACACTGTAATTTTGGGCAAGTTTGGAAGGTACATTGTGTTCCTGCAATGAATAAGGTGGATCACTTGTTATATGTTTTGCATACAGAAAAGACTGAGAAATGAAAGCTGGCCAATATAATTGAACGCATCTCTATAAGTGGTCTGAACACGGTGATTGTTATTAAGTATAACGGTTCATGAACGAGTATTAAAAGATATAATTAACGTGTTTATTTCTACTTGTAGTGAATGGATGTCGGTAGCTGTTCCAATAAATAACTTAAGATAATGAAGCCAAGGTAATTCTTGAAATATTACGTTTGGTTAGTAGACGAGCTAGTATATAGATTAAGCTAAATTAAGAATAAATGATTTGCATGCTTTATGTGCAGAATATAATACGGTCTCTCAACGTCTGGACTTTGCACAATAAAAGGTTGTAAACTATGCACGTTATTACAATATATAGTTCGTTAATAATAGTAAATTAATTCAACGTTGCTTAACGTGATTTTATTGCAGAACGAGATTAATGAAATATACTTATAATTGTATTGCATCACTTTTCCTTGCGGGACAGGATCAATGTAATGTTAACTAATCGTATTTCATTGTGTTTGTTTGCAGTGCCCAACTAATGAAACGTTCTAGAATGTGTACGTTACTGTGAATTTACCGTTTATCATTTTGCATGCATTACCTAAAGATCTAGCGTGACTTTGTTTTGTTTCCAAACATCACCTTTGTAACGCTAAAATTGAGCTACTTACGCCGAATTAAATATATGAGTCACTTCAAGAATAAAGTAACAAATGGTAATACCTAGTAATAATGTGAACACTGAATTTTACACTTAATTTTTTTAGAAAATGGACGAAAATTTCATAAATGCGAATAATGTATGTGATATTATTTGACAATCCTTTCGCTGAAACAAAACACACATACCAATAGTTATCTTTACAAGATTTTACATCTTAAAGGCAAATAAATCAGACAAAACAACTTGTACCGTAGGTATGTTAGCTTGATAATAACTAATATAATAGCAATACGGTCCTTGCGTGAAAACCTTCATTAAAAACACTCTTTTAAAATGACCTGAATACAAATCAAGACTAAAACGCTGGTATTCCATTACTAAAACAGAACCTGAATATCAAGACTATTATAGATAAATTGATAAGCTTCCTCCAATGTCCCACGATATTGCAAATATAACTTGTTTGATGTGCAGACACACGAAAGACATGTTACAATAGCACAAGTTACTTTATTTCTGTCAGTTATCAAATTGAAACAAAGTCTGACACAACACAAAACACCAGGCAAACACACACTAATTTATAATAGAACAGTATAATTTAATCACGTTTTATCGTATAATTTATATTTGTATATAATATAGTCTATAGATAATATATTTGTCTGCGAATTCAATCAAAGTATAAAACAGTTGAACCAATATAGTTATGTAATATAACAATTGACATAAATTGGGGATGAATAATGTATATGTTACCAGTAGTTAAATTGCCGAATGAAATGTAATTATATGAAGAATCAGGAAATAAATTTTGTTTTCCCGCCTACATTTAGATTCCATTTGCTCTTGGCAAAGCGATAACGAAAAAGTTGCATTTAAAGTGAAGAAACCGCTGGTCGAAATACAAACATCATTGTTTAATGTTAAAATAACTAATTATTTCTTATTTTTCACTGACACATACTTGTTTTGTTTGGTGTAAACAGATAAATACGTATACATGAAAATGGTAAGTGGAATTGAGACCATTAACAAGCACCATGCATTAAAATCATATATCATTTCTTACGTCGATGAATTAATGTATATGTTGTAGTCCACGTTGTATAAAGGGTGACAATCATACACATTGTGCACAACAAATATGTTACGAATACTCAATATCCTCTTTTATCATGATGAAAGCTTCCGATGACAGGACAGTTGTGCACGGAATGACTTATAGCAAATTAATTGATTTTTCCACACTTCATCTCGTCAGGTTAATTTATCCAGATGCTAAGGCACACGTCAACAACCAAACGAATCGAACTATAACTTACGTTCGAGAAATGATTTGATTTAATGTAAAATAAGTAGAAAACTATTGCAATTATAAAGTAAGTCAGTTTTCTTTTTTAACGTTGTGTAATGCGTTGCTTGGAGATATTGGGATAGCAAATACGCTGTCTTGTGTAATTTCAAATATTCGCAGACAATACGTTTTACATCTGTTATTATTTTGTGAATAGACGAACAGTTTAACAACTCGACTCATAAAACATATGCTTTGAGAAGCTAGTAAGTTTACAAAAAAAATCCTTTTTTTACTTAAGCGTAAAGCTGCGAACAAAAACAAACAAATCAACAAACCAAATCTTACACAAAGAAAAAAGAAAAAGAAAACATGCTTAGGTGACATATAAAGTTTATGTTGTAAAACTGTCGCACTTACCTGTCAACGGCGATGGCCATGAAGGTGAGAACACTTGCAGAGATGGTACACGGGGATATAAAACACGATAGTTTGCAGAAGAATGTTACGAACCACCAGTCTTGATACAACAAGTATAGAAACGTAAACGGTAGATTTAACTGAGAGATGAGGAAATCCGCTAGCGCCAGGTTGACAAGGAAATAATTGGTTACCGTTCGCATGCGTTTGTGGGCCAAAACTATCCATATGACCACAAGGTTGCCCCCGGCAGAAATCAGCAGAATCGCCACGAAGGAAACGATGAATATGGTTTGTTGCCACCATGGTAACAAGAACTGGTTTGGATCTTCCGGTTCGCGTGTCGTCCTGGTAACGTTCAAGATTGTTGAAAAGGTGTCAGTGGCGTTAAGGAAGGGCATGTTTGAGTCGCGGAGATGTACAAGAAACGGCACTAGTTTCCAATTAAAACGTAAAAACACCTGACAATCTGATTCCAGTGTTGGTCTGAAAAGTCGGAATTATTGTTATGTAAGAATATTAGTAGCTAAGGTCTTAACAGGTAAACGATTCTTCACAGCAAAAGTACAAACTATAATTCATATTTAATACGTATTAGGTTTAAATGTATTTACAATATATAGAAATCATAATGGCAAACATATCAATGGCTATTAACAATTGAATGCCATATACAAAGATATATATTGAAAACATCTTAAGACACGTTCCATAATAATACAAGTTGTTCGTTATGAGGCATGTTTAACCACAAACATTTTAAAAGTCGTTCGTTAATTTGTACACAAGTAATTGGTATTTAATAAATATGGGAACACACGACTGTTCAGCATAAACATTGTTGAGATGATCACTTATACACATTAAGATATAATCTTTCTCGTTTAACAATAAACAGTTAATTCAGACGCAATACATATTTTTCATTTATTGCACAGACTTCTCACGGTAAAGAGCGTAAACATTTGTGATGGGCATTTCTGTCGTGTACTGAAGAAAAAACCGTCAATTTAATTCTAAATAAAGAAATTTCAGAATATATTGTGTAATCGTGTTCTAATTGGAGCAAGGCTTTTATGCATATTATACTATTTATTAAAATGACATGTTTTATTGATAACATGTTTCTCTAAAATATACACTCGACAGTTATATTGGATACATTGCTTCGATGTAAGACAGACACACAATGCAAAACCCGTTATACAAAGCTTTATAAAAGTGTTATTGTTATTTTTATTAAAATCAATATCTTTATATGTACAGAAATACCTTTAACTACCTGACACAAACGTATTCCGATCAGTCCCAACTAACTTAAATGAGAACACTTCACAGGGAAATTAGACTTCTTAATGTATTCTCTCAGTCGTTATGGTATTGTTTAGGTAATTGCAAACATTATGCGTATCTTAATTTATGCAAACTCAAATTTTGAACGAAATCTACACTTTATTTCCAGTGAAGCGAAACTCAAAAACAAATACGTTTACATTCTGTAGTTCATTTCAAGTGAACATTTAAGTTATTGATTTTTCTATAAATTTATTTAATATTCATTTAAATAAGTAAGTAATTTTTATAATAATTTATAGATTTTACTGAAACTTATACAAAAAGAAAAATCACTTTTTTGTTATAAAAAATTCCTTCACCAGACACACAGTTAATAGCTTACAACTTAAAAGGAAACAACATAATAGCTGTACACTGTATCACTAAACGTAAGATAATAAGTATTCCTTAACACTTAATTCCATTGGTTATACAGAAAGCGAATACGACTAGAGGGTTGCCGCTAGACCGTTCACTAGCATAGCAAACATCGTTTGCTTCTCCAGTAACGTGGCTGCTTGTCCGTATGATATTTACTCTACATCGGCGGTGCGAATAGATCTGCTGTTAAATACAGAGCGACACTGGTTCCAATTCCTTCCAATATGAATTCGGAACATCCGCTGACATTTAATAATTCAGCTGTTCTTCGTTTTGGAGGTTAGTAATAGAGTGCGTTCGCTGTACTGTTTGCTTTTCATGATCAAAGGCTATGTTCCTTTATGAACAACCTTTTCAAGAAAAAAACCCAGAGATGATGGGATTTTTAGGTTATAATAAGTAAGAACACCAAAATCAGCATGAATATAATAATATTTTGTTCGCGAGAATTTAAATCATAAATAGTTCACATTTTTAGAAGTAAAATCCGTGATTGTATTAAACAATTTATATAACTAATATATTATCTTTATATTATAAAAAAAAATAATATAATTGTAAAACTGATAAAAAGCATGTAAAACATTACCCTTTTACAACATTCCGAATATGCTTTGTTTATATATTTTATAATATAACATCCATCAATAAAACCGACCTTAAATCAAGGTTAAATACGAAAACATTCTTGTTTTTAGGAGATGATGAAACAATATTTGCACTTACATAACTAAATTATACCCATCAGGTTAACCCGCAAGCTTATTCACTTTAAATCACATTTACAGCCATACTCACGCTGATATATCGGACGGTTTCTTGCGATAGATGAGATGTTTTATGGTAATGGGGCGTTACATTTGCGATCGAGATAAATGCTGATTTTAAACAGCATTTAAGGTACAGTCGTTCAAGACCTTTGAATGTTTGCTTAATAAAATTCATTCGATAATATGTCAACACTGTATATTGGTTAATTAATACTTTTTATTGTATTTATGTTGTTGCATATATTCATTCATTCATTATATGTATACTATATATTATCTTCATTTATATTTATAATGATATTATTCAGTTGTTTTATACATTAGTTTTTCAATCTGCAAATGACAAGAAACATGTGCATCAAACAAATGCAGTGCATTTATATTTGTGTTTATAATTTCGGCAGTATCACCCTCCATAAACTTAATCTCATATGAATACCCCACTCATATGATTTTTTAATATTTGCTTTAAAAGATCATTCTTTAGACTTTTTGAGAACGACATCAAATTAAATAAAGTGAAAGCAAATTAAAGTGAAACAAATTTACGAAAGTCGGTTTTAAATAAAGTAAAAAAGCCGATTTATAATTGTTTGTGTACAGCCTTGAACAAGAAGCAAAGTTGTTATTTGGAAACTTTCTTATTGAATGTCCTGAAAATAATTATTTTATTCCAAATGAATTGCAGACTCCAAAGGATAAGTTCAACCTCTCTCTGCTGGTTAGTTCTAGATCGCCACATTCTCTACAGTCTGCATTCGTAGTTTTCGCACTTTCGCCCTGTAAATTTAAACCAGACGCAACTACAGACGTAGGTCACGGTTGTAATTACCAGGACGTTTAATTTAAATGATTAAGCTTATATGCTTGAAGATGACATATATGAACCAGGATGTATTTTCAGATGTTTTACCAAAGATGGTAGATGACGCAGGAAATATGTTGTACAGCATTATACATCTTATACAATTCGAACAGCACTTTATTGTTTATAGACATAAACAATTAACAAGCATAATAATGTATATTTTATTTCCAATATAAAAGTCTACTATTTAATCAATCTGACAATATCCTCGACATTTGTTACTCAGAAATAATCAGAATTGTTGAAGCTAAAAAAGTAACGCTTGTACACATAAATATGTTTAATATCGTTGCAAATCAAGTAAAAAAAACTGCCTTTAATATTAAAGGCAATATGTTGGGGTCTCACCTCATTAAACATTAACACAAATTCTTTGACTTGTCGGGGGTGATTTAAACAGGGTTTTGGTTTTGTTCTAATCTTATAAAGTATATAGGGTTTCCTTTAGGAATATAGCCAAAAAGGATTTGAGCGTTAAATTAAAAAAAAATCCAGACATTAATTAATTCTGAGTTCTCTTCGCAAAAATCTGTTGGACAATAATGTCCCATTTGTGTGTAAAACGTCTTATCCGACACTTAAAAGCATGCAATGAAACTCCAGAAACTATTATAGGGATATGATATTGCAGATTAGTGTATTCTTTGGGGGAAAACTTGAGGGCGTTGTCGATAAACCGTGCGATATCGATACATCTGCAAACCGCTTTTTCTGCACATGAAAGGCATATCGCTCTGACATTGTGCTTGATTCTTTTCACAGGTAGATGGCGTGTCGATCATATATGTAAATTGTATAAATACTTTCCAGAAGAAATCAGTTTTTCTTTACATATCCATTTGCTGCTTTTCGTCTTGTTTATAAAACATAAACGATGTGGCGTTGCAAATAAACAAATATTAGCTTGAATTCTAAAANATAAAGTGTCAATACCGGGTATTAATACACAGTCTGATGTGACACTAGAGCCTCCAGGGCAGCTGTGAAATCCTTCTTGGCCAGTGTACAGTACTACCCAGACTGTCTCAGGTACTCTCTGCTGTGCAATCTGTGAAAATAGAAGGTTTTTATATGCATTTTGATCAAATATAGGATTATTTAGTGTAAGTACAGTATTTGTTTCTCACACTGTACACTGTGTAGGTTGTTTTATTAAGTAATATAGTCAGTAACTATGAGGCTGTCTAAGCGACGAGCTCATTTACGAAAAAGTGGCTTCAAAAAGGGGTGTGTGAGTCCAAAAAAGGGTCAAACTGTAGCTTTTCCTACTCTTGCTGACAATAAGTTTGTCAGGTTGGAACAGAAAGCCTTTGATAGTAGAGTACACACCAGTAACAATGTACTAACCTTTAAAGATACTGATGGTACGGACACTACGGTGTCACCGTTGCGACCCCGACCGAATGCGTCTAATGTAGTTGACGAGTATAGTGGCTGTGATGACGAGTCAATTCATCCAGACTTGTTTACCAATAAGTTGATGGTTCAGGCTAAGGTCCAGGCTCTTTTTAATTCTGCATTCAAAGAACATAGACATGATAAACCAAACTGTGAGGGGGATCTGAATTTTGATGCTGCTCACGCAATTAAGTGGGGTGCAGGTTGGCGTGAGCGGCTAAAATGTACAAAGTGTTCATACGTGAGCGCTTATCACAAACTGTATGAGGAGGTTGAGAATAAAAAAGGTCCGGGTAGGCGTGCCGCAAAGGTAAACATTGGCCTTCAGCTTGGTCTGTGTACTACACCAATAAGTAATACTGGTTTGCAAAGAATTTTTAATAATGCAAACATCATAGCCCCAAACCTGACCTCCATGCAAAGATTAAGTAATAAAGTAAATGAAAAGATACAAAGTGTCAATATAAGGGACATGCGTGAGCAAAGAGTCACTCTTGTTAAAGAAAATGCCATGATAGGTCAAAAAAATGCCCAAACTGTAAATGTGGAGGGTGACTCTTGCTACAATAACCCTATGTTCAATTCCGATTCAACCCCATTTCAGGCGGGGTCCATTGCGACAACCACATTTTGTGAAAATAACACTAAAGACAAGAAAATAATAGGGGTACACATTGCCAATAAACTTTGCACGATTGGAGCTAGATTGCGAAACAAGGGGAACGATGTCGTTTGTCCTAATCATAGTGGTCATTGCTCGGCAAACGTGTCCGAGTCAGATCCAATAGGTAACGAAGGTAGATGGTCTGAAATTGTGGCCCGTAACATATCAAATGAGGTTCAAGTTACTGGTTATACTGGTGACGGTGACTCCAGGAGTCATGCAGGGGTGAGCAAAGCAAGTAAACATACAATTCTACACTTTAAAGACATAAGGCACTTGGGAAATTCACTAAAGCGTGCTGTGTACGCAGCCAACTTTAGTTCAAATATGTTCAAAGGGTCGTCAAACACAAACCTAAAGAATCGCTTTGCTCTGTCAATTAAACAGCGGTGTGTAGCAGAGTTGAAAATGGCCCACAAATCTTATAACGGTGACATAAACAAAATAAAACAATGTATGCCAAAGGTAGCCGATGCAATTGTTGCTTGCTTTGGCGGGTATTGTGGTGAGCCCTGCAAAGCATCTAGCTTAGTTTGCTGCGGTAACTATAGACAGGCCAAAAACTATATGCCGATGAACGTAAAACTAAGAATGACAGAGGGTGACAAGGTGTTGCTTTTAAAATGCATGGACATCATGCTGTCTCCCACAGCCCTTGATAAAACAAAATTATTGACATCTACGCAAAAGTGTGAGGCCGTGAATCGATCCTACCAAACTGTAAACCCAAAAATGATCACTAACCCAAGAAACTTTGCTGGCAGAATTCATGGCCAGGTTCATAAACTTAACAATGGGTATGCAGTATCAGTGCTGATAAAAACCAAATCACTGGGGGCAAATCTTACAAAAGGTTCTTCGGTCATACGTCAAATACGGACGACCGATGCCATATCAAAAAAGCCAAACAAAGATGTTATCCAAAGACGCAAAATTACTAGGTATGCGGCACGACAGCGCCGTTACCATTTACATGAACGTTTGCATTACAATAAAGGTCTCACTGACACTGTGCATGGTATGGAAGGTTTCGGACAGTTACGAGACCACAATTACGTATAATATAATATGTCGGCCACATATTTAAGTAGTTATTGCCCCCGACATGTTATTTGACATGCCAACGAGTTACTTATGTTGTCATTTGCTGCCTTGTGTTTTTATGCATCAATAAATAGCAAAAAAAAACTATTTTAGGCCAATATTGTATTATTACAAAAAAAAATGGTGTTAAATATGATTAGTTTAGTTTGCAAAGAAAGAAAATGGCTAACTTTTAGACAAGGCAGTCAGGGCGGTCAACATGCCCTGTGCATCTGCCGATTCGGGCGCAAACTTTACGAGCATTATTGACCGAAACTGGTTCTAAAACTAAATGATAGGGACTGCAACACAAGGTTTTATGACATAAATGAGATAAATGCTGAGAGGGATTCAAATTTAAGCAAAAGTGGAACTGAAAAACAATGCGATGTACATAGTGGGTCTTGGATGGGTGCTCAGGTGGACATTTTGCTTTGATTTTCCCATATGTAACCCCCCTTTGTACACTGGAGCACCCATCCCACATAATACACCCTTTAACTGGGTCCAAATGACATCTTTTATAGATTTTTTCCAAAACTGCCTGCTTATAAGCATCCATTTTGTCTTTTTTTTGCAGACGATAAATAATTCCGGATATGCTTAAAGGTTACGCATGCGCAATTAATTTCCTTCTATATTACATATAAAATAGTTGAAGTTCGATATCAATTTTTACCATGATCAAGCGTATAGACACTATATCATCATACATCATTGGAAAGATAAATGCATAATCTTTTGAAAAAAATGCATGTCATTAAATTCTATGTGTTGTAACTCAAAATATTCACCTTAGAATAGGCACACCGGTTTTGACAGCTGTGGAGGCGGCCATTTTGGGCTCAAATAGTATGACCTACTTTCAAAGCCGGGAACCATCAACAGAAAAAGTAGAGCACAAAAATGGCTTTTTTTCTTATTGCTTACAAATATACCTTCAATTTGATACCAAAACATACCATTTGCAATGTATTTTACAAATCCTAGGCAGCATGCACTGAACAATGTGTGCTAAGTATCAAGTTGACTGCATGTAATCCTTCAATCAGGAGTTCCGGTTTGATATACTTATAATAACGCTAGCATGTTAGCAATACAAAAGTACAATGCGTTTTCATTCGTTTTTTTTGGTGCATTAAATTTTTCTTCATCGCCCGTTATGGACATCACGCCTTGGATCCGGTTATTCCATACTCGCTGTCCGTACTTAAATACTTTACACACAAACTTTAATGTCGTAGTTTAACTCACATTTACAGCAATACTCACGGTGATAAATCGGTAAGGTTATTGCGATAGTTGCTGTGTTTTATGGTAAGTGGCTAGTAAATTCCAATAAGGATATTCAGACCATTATCACCTTTAGGCTTCAAGTGTTGAAGTAAAATAAATACATTTGTGTAATGTTACATAACTCATATAGTAACGTGCGTCAGAAGATATTGGTTTCCATTAAAAATAGAACTCAATCGATTTGACTGGCCATGTGTTTCTTTTGTGTACCGAAGTACTGTGTTGTGAGTGTTTGTTTTAATATTAATATAATGAAGTTGTTTCATGAATAACATGAATTCTTATTGTTCACATGTATAGAGAAATTATATAACTGAAATTTACACCTGACAAATGAATCGATATTACATATGTACACTTCTCTGAGTGTATTATACTTATGATATAGATTATATTTTGAAGCTGGTCCATACGATTTAACTTTGTTTTAAACTCTTAAAACGGTGTTTAATATCAAACTCGAATAAACGTTGAGAAGATATTGCACTAGACTTTTTGCGAAATTAAATACATTCATATTTCAAAGTCATGTACAGCGTTGGGAAATCTCCAATCATTTGTGAAGATATCTCCGCATGGCACAAAGCCGTATTGTCCTGCAATGTATAGGCCTTCCGAACATTTCACTTCAAATAAAAATATAAACAACATACTGACAAAATTTGAGAACCGCTGTTTACTCTCAACTGTATTACTGTGGTTGGTTAATCGCAGTAGTTTTAAGCTACATTGATATTTTTACATTAACATAAGTTGTTTGCAAGCGTACAGCAAACGGCGTTTTATACTTTATCATTTATCCCGAATAATGTTTACAAATTGAAAATGGTTCTATTCTTACTTTCAGTCTGGATAAATACTTAAATAAATGCTACAATCTCCCCTGAGACTAAACACAATGGCGACATAATAATGACTTTTCATACACGCACAATCCTTCTCCATTATCGTGATGCAGCCATTCTACTGGCATATTTATCAAATGCACAAGAACTTGCATGTCTTAAGAGAATTGGTGTCTGTCTTTCACAGTTTGTCCTGAACAAACAATATAAATCAAGTCTAAAATAGCTTACGTTTTAATCTTTAAATTGATCGGTGACAGGCTGCATTGCACACTTTACGTTCAGAACAAAAATAACAATCCCCCACCCCAAAATGCAGCAAAATGCCTGAAAACACTATGGCAATTACAATTACATTCGTGAAAACATTTTTCTTAACGTATCGACTTTATAAACAACACAAACAATTTGCTTTTCTTTAAATGTGTTAATTAAAACCACATTGTGCTTGATTTGCTTTTTTTTAAACAACATCATTTAGTACGTACATTAACGGGTCCAGCAAGAATGTTTTTTATGAACAGCAACATTAAGTGAATTAAATTAGTGAAAATAACGGTGTTATTGACAGTTTAAAATCTAAACTGTTAGCATAATAGTTTATATTCATCTTAATGGTAAAGAAGGCCAACAAAGACATAACAATGTATTCCGAATGTGGTTCTGTATGGCATGCAAATGTCATGTTATTTTTTGTCTCGGCAAGAATAATTCCTCCGGTTGACCACATATTTCATGTTGCGGATAAACTTAAAAAATATAGATTTGGAAGTTATCCAAATACAACTATAGAGCATGTTGTTTACAAGGAAGATGATAATCTACCAGAGCATTGCCTTTTCTATTTACCTTAACACGCGATTATGTCAATACTTCTATTTCCCTTCCGGAGACACATTCTTCTGGCCACCAATACATGCAGTTGGTATTAATTGATTTAAACATGTCAACACGTTTTGGTTAGTTAACCTTTGAACTTAAACTTGGGTAATGGCATTTCATATCGCGTGCATGCATCGTTGTTATTATAAGTAATATATTGCTAATGTATGTTAAGATTGCTAATTGTTTACCCGAGTATAACCACTTTGCTTGTGAATATAATATATATATATAAGAAACGGTATATACCATAACATATCTAAAGATAAAAGCAATGCCTTTCGTTGCAATATGATCTGTACTGATTGTCTGGCCACAATTATGAAGCCATTGAAATGCAACCAGTAAATGCCATTGATATAAAACGCCTTCTATCGAACAAAAGAGGCTATTGCGGTGACGGCCCACATAAGTTTTTGAGTTCGTATATCGATTGTGATTTAGTGGCGTTAAAAGGGAACAATACAAATCCATTATAAATACACAAATATTAAGAAAAACATGCTCAAATTACAAGTAATTGCACTTGTACGATAACATTAAGACCTTAATAATAAATTGATATTCGTTTTTGTAAACGGATTTATATTGATACATTATTGCATGGCATATTATATATTAGGAATTGTATACTGATCATTTTATGTGTATGCTCAAAAACTTACGTCTGCTGACGTTTCACAACCCTTCACAGATAAATAACACATCTTTAACGCGCAATCTAATTTTACAATGACTTTCGCTACTTATGACCCCGATTTCAAACAAATATTTAAAAATAATGAAACAATATAACTAGTAAGAATGTTAAATGAATAAAAACGTACATTAAGCAATTTAAAAAAGAAAAACTGAAATTATTGAAGGTACGATTGAAGTGTAAAATAATATTACGATATGACAGAGCAGATCATTTGGTTTCTAAATACGTATACATGTATATGCACATCATCTTTAATACAAAGGCCGATTTGGGTTTTACAAACATGACATTATGTACATACTTATGTCATGTTGCATACACACATTATCCAGGTTCAGCCTTACACTATATCCATACCAATGTTCAAGAAGGTACATAGCTTTATAGACTTTATATCGGTCGTTCACGGCGACTCAAAAAGTATCATGACAGGTCATTACCAAAGATGCTCTACATTTTGTATCATTTTGATCAATCGCAAAAATATATATTTATTGTTGTACTAAATGCTCTTCTGTAGAAAGCAACTTAAACAACATCACAATCTTATACAAACACAATTGAGTCATTTGCCAAAACGCATGATGTTAGTTTACTTTAACTTACACAAAAAACAATACGAAAGCATATTTTAATATAGAAAATTGTTTTCAATGAAATGCTTAAAATCACGTCTTTATATACTGAACATTTTTAACATTTATTATTGTCATATTCTACATCTTGATTGCTTACTTCGAGTTTTTCTGATCAATCATAGACGTTTGGGTTTGTCAATTGTTGACAATTTGTGTTTTACATAAATAAATTCATATAAACAAGATATTAAACACCGACAAGACAAATTATCTGAGTGAAAAATAATATACATATGTTTCACAAAACATCTTATTGTTAAGTATATATTTCAACCAATAACCTTATTCAATACAGATTGTTTAAAATCGAACAAATAAACAAAACATCAAAAACAATAACCGTGTATCTCGTGGTCAAACATCTATTTATTTACTTCGAAATTGCTCCCTGTTGACAAAATATGTGAACACATATGTTATGTTGTGATTTTATATCTGTTCTGAATATAAAAACAACAAGAGAATTTATTGCGTATTGCAATCAATACAAGTATGCAAAGCAGTAGATGACAGTGTTTGTTAAGCAAACAACATTAGGTCCGTACATTATTGCTTAAACCATCTCTTCAAAACCGTCAAAAAAGCAAAGCTTTACAGAACAGGCATTTGTTTACCCACACAAGAATTGGATCAGCTCACCAAACATATATGTTAATTAGAAACGTTAACTGAAGTGACCTGCCACCGTTGTGTCGTAGTTTCGCACCGGACTGCATTAAGGTTCGTTTGATAACAGGCACTCGCGTATATGCAGTACACGAAATATGACTTTTTGTTCAGGCCATATAGCGCATTTTATAGAAAGTCTGAACACTAAGCAAAGGACGAGGTAGATTAAACATGTGCTACTATTTACTTACAACGGACACGTAATTTAAGGTGCATGTATTACAATCAAATATGCATGGATAACTCGATCATAAAGACACGGCTGTAAGCTTAACTTACCGTAACAGTTTAAGAAAGTCTGCAGTGGACACTCCATGATAAATGACTTTTGCGTTGCGTGTCATGCATTATACATGACATTATAGTTAAAACAAAACTAAAATATTAGCAAACAGTTAATACAAAAGGGTAACAACTAACCATTGTTTGAATAGTTCTTTGTTTGTTTATTTTCGAAAACATTTCGCGAAATCGTCACATTTGATGATCGATGAGATATGATTAGTTCCTCATACAACAATCCCCATGAGACATAAAAACTGTGCTATGTATAATCAGCAGTCGCTCCTATGACTTCATTTTGTTGTTCAGAATAATTGCAAGACATTATTAAGTGGTTCACAAGAAATCGTCCAATCCTATTTGAATGACAAGCCTAGTGTAGTACTGAATGTCCGCTTCCAGTGCCTTTTCATGTGTACGTGGTAGGAATAAGAAGACATTCCTAGACATATGTCAATGCCAATTTGTTATCAATGAATCATTCTAATTACGGCGAAAGTTGTTATTTCAAAACAAGTCACCGAGTAGAGTAAGCGTTTATGAATGTGATTGAAAATACTCAAGTATAAAAATAAAGAAAACACGATGTTTTTGCAAATTATATGTTACCGTCAAAATGGAAATCAATATAATATTCATTTTATCCTGATGGCACACTATTTTAACAGCTAGCAATCGTTCAACGTAAACGACTTACAATATAGTTAAAGGTAATAATTTATATTATCATCTGCATTTTATATTGTCCGACTGTATTGTGCATTAAATCATTTATACTTATACACTTATTTATATACGAATTGAAATGATTAACGTTGTTGCTGGTGAACCGTTGGAAATTTTTCTTGATTATCAATAAGTGAGAACAATTCTGTTTAAAACTCGAATTCTGTTAAAGCCATCAGGTAATGCCCAGATATTTGCCGATCTGTATGTTGTGGTTCCTTCTTTAAACCATTTTTAATAATCAATTTGACAAATAAGTGAAACATATGTTTGAGGACCCCAACACTAAACTGTGACTCAACAAAGTCGGTTTGCATTGCCATGCGTTTAAGAATTGCACAATAAGACCAAAACTTACAAAATCATAAGAACTCATCATAAGTAATTTGTAAACGTTAACGCGTTTAGTTTAGAGAATGCTTATTCCACAAATTTCCATTATATATAACTTAACGATATCTGGAAAAATGCTGGGTAATAAAAATAAGGCCATTGGAAGATTAAGTCAAGCATATATACAAACTCCGTTGACACTAAAAGACATTGCCCAATTTGGTTAACAGGGGATGTTTGTATTATTCAGACTGGGAGTTCAAACAGTGGTAAATTTATACCTCAAAAACAACGTTAGAATTTTTCAATAATTGATATAAGCTATGATATATACTGATATTAAATATATGTTTATATATATTTTTTTTTCGTAATTCTACAAGAAAACTTACAAGTATGCATAATTTGGATATTTTTACTTAATATAAACATGAATACCGTAATATTTACCGGTGTGCTCTGATCGCTTCTGTAGTAGATGCCGAACTCAGACAAATATAAACAAATTACATATCAGTATCTCTTTGACACATATGGATTTTTGCTCTGATCCACATTGTTTTTAGAGAAAAAGAGAAAGAATTGCTATTATCCACATCGTTTTCAGAGAAAAAGAGAAAGAATTGTTATTATCCACATCGTTTTCAGTAGGGCTGTAACGGGTACCCGAAATATCCGATGATATCGGATCCAACTTCAGATTCGCGGTTACGGATCCACCCCTGGAAATTTCGATTCCGAATATTTATTTTCGTAGTTGTATGTAACCTAGCCCTGTTTTCACAAGATTCTTTTTTATTTAGACTGGTTCTGTTTAAAAGATAAAAGATACTTATAACAGTCGATATTTATGGACATTTCACAGTTTGTCATTTTTTATCACAAATGAGAAAAATACGTGTTTTCTCCTTCCTTTAAGACATTACCCAATGCAGCAAGATATGGTACTAAACGCTAACCGACCCAAAGTAATGGATTATATACCATCATACAAAGTTGAGATCTTTATCAATAATATTGCATTCCTATAGTTGTTACAGCCTAAGGGAGCAATATGTTTAGATTCCAATACATACCCTTAGTGATTTATTATTGAGCATGTTCAATAATTTCAGCAATTTAGATATTTATATACATTTCTGATTGGGCTGATTCAATACAACTATCGCTTTGCATAACAACATACTCTTAAAGCTTTATATCATGTTCTATTCTCCGAACATTATATAATACCTGTATAATATAATAATTACCAACTGTATGACGTGAATTCAAACAATAAGTTAACTGCATATATACATTTATAAATATACATCTGACCTTGACATGTCTATTTATATGTAAACAAATTTTCACTGCGTCACAATTTACCTTAATACCTTGAGAAATATGCATGTATAATCCAATAATATATTAGGTATGTGTTATTGCTTTCTGCTAGAATTTATTTCCCGCTTGTAAAATTGTATCTTCATGCATTCATTAGTGTTATTATTTGATATGCAGTGAAGTCAACAATACTTATACATATTCATGTAGGAAAGAATCTTTAAGACGGACTAAGCAAAAGACAATCTTATTTTACTATGATTAACCGATATGACATTTAAGCTAATTTATATTGGGTTAAGCAGAATCCTAGTTAAGTACTAATTACAATTTTACATGCAATAACGTAAAAAAATGTTATGTTTGGTACAGAATGTAGTGTTTATGTCATAACTCATTATGTTTTGAGTTAAAGATAAATGTATATAATGTACACAACAAAATGCAAAATTGAATCTGAACGTACATTAATGATGATGTCTTTTTATCGTTTCTGTATTGTTTATAACAAACACCTATAACATTTTATAGTATCATCTGACGTCAATGTAAAAATAGTTTTAAATGTGATGTTTAAGATGCTTAAAATGTCATTAAATTGTAAAAATGCAATTTATTGTCGAATTAATTCAAAACGTTGATCAGGAAAATCAAGCAAAAAATATCTGTTAAATTAATGTAGTTTTGTTCTTATAGTGAAACTTCGGTAATTAACAACAAAAACTATTTCGTTGTTATATTTGGACGGAGTTTTTTTAACAAAAGAATTTGAGGTAATTACTGAACGTGAATGTCTTACCAAGATATATGAATTTCATGATAGAAGAAACGGCGACATAAGTCTTTGAAACTAATGTGCAAATGATGAGGACGCCGGAAGATATGAAAGTGATGCACAGGCATGAATGGGATGTGCAGTTTATCCTACAGCTATAAAATGATTTTATAGAACATAATCGGACTCATACAGAAAAGATAAGGTTTTCTCCACAGATATTTTTAGATAAGGTTTATCCCACAGATATTTTTAGAACATGTACATAGGGACTACTTTTTCGGCCTTTCACCCCTGTTTAAAGGTCAAATGCACTCAAAACTAGTAGACGATTTAACTTGAAAAAGAAAAAAAAATAGGATCCAAAGGAGGATTGAACTAGGGTCTCCCGCGTGGTAGCCAGACAATCTTACCGCGACGCTAATGTGCTCACCGGATTGCGTAACTGTTTAAATTCTAAAGACCATATTTTACTACACAGCTGACGAAATCACTTGATTGCATCATTCAGGTCATTCGGTACGCAGTCGTACGCGTGTGTGTGTTTTCGATGGATTAATTTATTATAATATTATGAATGTGAATAACAGTGTTGGGATATAAAACTGGAATAAAACTGGTGAGACTTCGTTATCGATTTCGTTAAAATGTCGAATGTACTCGAATAACTCGATGTGTTGGTGAACAATTGATGGATTAAATTTAAGAAAAGTGTCAGTGAATTACCTTCTTAAACTTTTCACAGGAAATCGATGTTGAATTAAAAGGGTAATTTCTTTGATGAATAAGTCGTTTCTTTGTCATTCGATCAAAGAATGTCTTTCCACAAAAAATGCCTGCTTACATCAAGTGCTTTAAAATGGAAAAGATGGGTGGCGATGAAGAAATGTGTCTAGAATTTTAACTCGTCGTGGAAGCGAATTAAACTTGACGAAAATAAACATGGTTATACACAACTTCGGTGAGTAGAACAAGAACCATAAGATGTTTTCTTTTTTATGTCAGTAAGTAAAAATTGTGTTAAGGAAGAGTTGTTAATGTTTATAGACTAAAATTAACAATATCGGCGGAGATAAATGCTGAATCATGCTTCACGTTCAGGTGTAGGTGACTACACATTTTGTAAAGTTCAAAATGGCAGCCATTTTTGTTTTTGGTATTTTACAGTG
>VMBQ01000232.1:116003-165001 GCA_007657795.1 Dreissena rostriformis | reverse complement strand
CATTTACTTTCTGTGTGTCAAATGGTCTGTTGATGCGTCTTGTGTGTAGTGTTGGGCCCTGCGTGCTTGTCACCTTCGCTTTCAGCCTATACCGCTGGCTAGCCCTGTGCGAAAATGAAGCTGAAGTGCGTAAGTCTTCACTGCCAGTACATAGCCTCTCTACAGACAAGTCCTATGTAGTGCCTCCTAGTGGCGACACACGTCAACTGAGTACCTCGCGGCCTCAGGCTGAACTACAGGGACTCGGAGGTGGTCTGCCCCCAGACATGCGGCATGCAAGGCCCACCGGCGTATGGAAATGCCCTGATGCCCATGAACAGACCCCCAGCCAAAGGGTAAAATGGCCCCTGTGTTCCCAGGGATATAAGGTTCCCCGCCTACAGGGTTAAGTAGGAAACCACTGCCTTGTGGTCTGTCGTTGGATCGGCAAAGGCTAAGGGTGAGGTTACCCCGACAGAAAACCTAGGGAGTTGAAATCGGAGACGTTAGGCCATTGGCACTCCCTTAACAAACCATGACGTCATGTACATCGCTATGTCTACACAATCAACCGGTGTTAAACTGGTGTGATCGTGTAGAGCGAACGCCAAGAAGAAGAAGGAGTACTGTGTAGGTAACCGACTTGATAGTTTTTAAACTGTTGTCATTAACGTGTCTCTTAGTTGGAAAGCGTTATGACAATGCTGCCAACTTTTTAAAAATAGTTTTATTTTTGCTTTGCATTAAACGAACATATTTAAACATACTCGTATGGATATAGAAATATTTTGAAATATATTCTTTCCGAATATGGATATATATTGGGCACTTGAGGACAAAATGGAACTCGTCTTCAATAACATTAAGGTTGCTGAGGGTGCATATTCTAGCTTGTCTATGCACATTATTATGACGACCGATTTCAATATTTAATTTGTGGGATGATAAATGTAATTTGGCCAATATATATCCGTATTTTGGATTATCCAACTGGCTTATATATGCTGATTTTTCAAAATTAAGTTTTATTTCTCTTTATACATCAAGAGACGTTGAGTCTGCTATCACTGATCCCCCATTGCTAATATAGATATCGCGAAGACGGGTTCATATCTTTGGGGTGAATGTTTCTATTCTAACTGAGTTCGGGTATATCCATATTTCATGGAAACCAGAAGATTGAAGTTAAAGGCGCACCTGAGAGGCCCAGCTTATACAAGAATTGTTAACATTTATGTTATTTAACTGTTCATTTAAAATAGTATTTAAAATACAATTTTCTCGTTTAACCGAGTGAATATTTAAAAAGTATTTAATCATTCTAATGTATCTTTCGATATACAATGGGAATCTACCTTATTGTCTACACAGTGCCAGAGTATTTGTAGAGGGTTTTACATTAAGAACCCATTAACAAAACGTTGTGTGTATTCTTTCTAAAGCATCACCTTGCTCGTAACCCAAAACTTCCGAAAGGTAATTTAATACTGAGAGTACATACGCGTCAAATAGGTTAAACATGATATTTATTGGTACTTTGTTATTATTCTTTTTCGAAGTCATTAGTCAATATAAGGATGGCAATCCTTTTCCCGCAAGTTTTTTCATAGCTAGAGCGAATACCCAGTATTATTATATCGTTTATATCCAATTGTAAAGGAATGCTTTTTCCAATTTTCAGATAAAATTCAACTAAAAGTCTTCAAATATGATTGTTTTTATTAGTAACCAAGTAACCGGCCTACCAATTCGAATGATATCTGGTCTCAGCCTTCTCGTGCTGAAATTACAACATGTCTACGGACCGACCGACCGCAGATCCGATCAACAGACGGACACGTACAAAGCCATATAATTCCGCTTCTTCGGAAGGCCGCAAACTATCATATATATTTTCCCCTTAAAAGTGACGAATATTTTTAAACAAAAAATAAAGAACAAATACAATACAATAAATTAATGCGGTGGTCCAGCCTGTATCGGACTTTTTAACCCGGTTTTATTCTTAAATGGTGCTCAGTCTGAGATGCAATGTTATTATGTTTTCTCCTTCTCCTTTTTGTGTGGATGTACCTGTCTGTAAATTGACCCCACTTTAATTACGTCCGTGTTTTGGTATGTTCGTTTGATATTCAGCGTCTCGTTCCAGTCAAGCACGTGGTAGGTCTATACCTATGCGGTTTAAGCCTAGAGGATTGACCAGTATGTAATTTGTGTTTGCTTTTCGGATTGTATACACGCCCGTCAATTAGTTTTCATTGTTTATCTGTGTTGTGACCTTAAAGTATAGCCTTCCCACAGTTTGAACCTTTGGGAAAACGGGGCTTCATGCATAAGCGTAAGGTGTCGTCCCAGATGAGTCTGTTGAGTCCGGCTAATCAGAGACGACACTTTCCTGTGTAATTTTTCGTTTAAAGTAAATCTCTTTTAAAAGAAAATCCAGTCTAGGCGGAAAGTGTCGTGCATGATAATCCTGTGCGGAATGCACAGGCCAATCTCGGACGACACTTAAAGCAAGTGCATTAATCCCCGTTTTCTCAGAGCGCGGCTCATATGTTTAAATAGATATAAAACAGTCTTAGCAGGGAAGCGTACGACATAGTTTCAACGAAAATGTTGTTTATATATTTTTCAACCGATTTTCGAATAAAAAAAGCACAGGACAGGATGTAATTGGTCTAAAAGACTCATAGCCTTAAAATATACACTTAGCAAACCTATTAATTTCATTTGCGGGAAGCCAAAAATGCCTCGCTTTCCTAGACACTTTTGTCGTTTAGTAGTCGCACCAAATGAGTCATGTCCTGTTTTTAATATTTTTGTCAAATGTATACACTTAATTATAGATATAAGTTAAAATGTCATTCTGCCAAATTACGCATCAGTATTACATTTAATCATTTTGATTCAAAATGCCATATTTGTATTTAAGCTCATGTTAAAGCCTTATCACATTAATATGAATCAAGCCATTTGAAATGTACATGCATTATAATGAACGTAAAAGGCGTTTTTAGAAAATTGATCCTTTTTGTAATTGTCATAAATGCTTCCTATGTTTGGTAACTAGCTATTAAAAAACTTGCTATTAAAAAACTATTTGCGAAGTTAAATGTATGAACATATGTCATACAGGGCTGCTTTTTTAATACATGATTTTTAACGTTTTTATTTATATGCGTATACACCATTCTATGCAAGAATATGTAAGGCCAAAACATGTTCAGTAATGCACTTGTTTAGGTCATAAAAGAATAAATACTGTTAGTTTTCTCAAAGAAAACTCTCATGATAACAATTAACGAATGTGTGTGCGTATTGTGTAGTCCATATTCGCATTTGTAATAAGTTTAATTCAACGTTTCTCAACATTTAAATGATATGAAAAAATAATTGAACTGAACTAGACTGACTTATTCGTACAATATAATGATCACGTATTACTTTTCAATACATTCCTCTTGAGTATTGAAATTTCAATAAGCCGTGTTTATTTGACACTTATATGTACTTGAAACCATCCTCGAAAGAGATCTTTACAATTGTCTTATGATTTATTATCTGACATGAAGGCAAAAAATGCACACACAAAAATCCATATAGAATAGTAAGATCACATTGCTTCTATTAAAGTGCGTTATAATAAATACGATTGATGATTTGGTCCTTGACATGACACTTGCCTTAATGAAGCAGACCCGATTTAATTACTTTGTGCTATAAATATTTAAATATTCAATCGTTAAGTGTGGCTTGTGCTATTTTTAATTATCTGGTGACAATAACATATCTGTGTTGTTTTTTTCTACCATGACTGTTGCTTTTTTTACCATGACTTTACTCAATCAGACAATAACAAACACGCATATGTGCAGTAACTGAAAGTCTACAATTCTAATCCAACAAAAAATGATTTGCACATATGAGGATATTCATTTACGAACAAACCCAAGAAATACACCATTACTATTCTAAAACTGTATGTCATAAAGGCAGCAGATTTAACATCGGCGGCTGCCGGACAGCATTAAAGCCTGTATAGTTATAGGTTGCATATTAAAAAACAAGTCTAATGCATGTGTCAAAAATGACATTCAGAAAGGATGCTGAAATTAAGCCACTAGAATCCTAACTGTTTGAACTTGTAATCTACTTGATTTATGGAAACGCAATACTAATTGAATATGTTTTTTCCCTTATGATTTACGAAGTGTTAGCATGGGCTTCGTGTTCAAAACCTTTTTGTATTGTCATTGAAAAGGTACGATTGCTAATTCTCATGGTCGAAAGGGCAACTATTAATTCAACTCATATATTGTTGGAATGTTTTGAAGAAATGACCATTAATCATAAGGGATTAATTCCTCAAGTTTCAACGCTCCAAATGGCCATGATTGTCTTTAATTTATCGTGTTATTTTCTTACTTATATAACTTAAATGTTGTTGTCAAAATATGCATACTAGGAAAATTTCAGCAGCTAACGAAACATTCAATTTTTACGAGCTCACATTTTGGTAAGAGCTCGTTCAAGCGACGTGCAAATCAAATGTCATTTTCCATAGGGCATATAATCTTAATACAGTTTCAGCTAGATTACCAAGACTTTCGATACATATATTCACTTCTAGCCCCTTCTAGGCTGTATCTCTGGAACGGCTTATACATAGGTGATATGCTTTATATTGTGTGTTGCTTTAACGGATATTTGTTTTATTGTTTAACTTTAAAGTGGCACATGTCGTTAATTGACGATATTTGCATCGTCAAGGAAAATAACAACAGCATCCTAGGGGTTGTCGGTAGTCGAGTGGTACAACACTGGTCTACCATTCCAGCGGTCGTGGGTTCAATCCCTGGCTGGGGCACTGGAAATTTCAGAAATGCTTCAAGTGTTTCCCACCCAACTAGAGATGTACTGGTATGAAACCCAGGTTATTCTCGCACGTAAAAGAACCAAGGCATCTATTCGCATAGAGCTAGGGTATCGCACCCGGATTCCTTGTATCTCAAAAACTGTCTCTTATACCCGCTGTCTCTTCAGCAAAAACCAAAGGACCCAATGGAAATAAGTGCTTGCACTTTCATGGGTTATCCTTGACTGCAAGGTCAAAATAAATACTACTACTATCCTTAATAAGTCATTATCCACAGTACACTGGCATCGAACCGATCTGAATTTCAATATACTGTGTGTTTTCTTCCCAATATGTAAATGCATGAAATACAATGTTTGCTGCATTTATGTTACAACTAGCAATAAACAAACAATACATACAAATAAATAAAAAAAGGCAATTATTTTGTAAGTTAGGTATCCGTTTTGTGTACGCATGTCACATTTGTCAATCACATTTAAGTGTTAAAACAGAAACAAACTATCTATTTGCACAGCACACTTTGCAATATACATTTTATGTACAATTCTCTGGTATTATCATACTTACATGTAATTCACCATTGAGATGTTGGTACAATCTAGATAACTTTAATGTGTGCATTGTGTACAATCATCACTAGTTTTATTTCGCAATAATTGTTTTTCGAATCTTCATGCTATGATCATATACATAACTTACCAATTTGATGAACAACAAACTGCCTTGTTAAAGATGAAAACATAGTTATCATTGTATGGCTAATCAGATAGCATGATAACATCGTACGCAATGTTGTAGAAGATTGAATTTTTAGTTCCTCAGCATGTGTCTTTACAACGCATGCTCCTTTGTGGATAATCTTATATAACACGAACCTGTTTATGTGAGAGAGCTACACCTTATGCTTTTTTAAAATCCAAATATTCACTTTCGCAGCCAGGTTCTTCACAACGCATGCTCTGTCCGTCTAAGTGATCCTCGGCGGATTGTGCTATGACATTGGTTGCTGCGTCGAGTGCCGAAGGGTTCCTTGTCCACGTATTCCGTCAACGTGTGCATCATAGAACTGTTTCGATCTGAGCCATATCTATCGGACATGGCCCTCGCCGCGGTGGGAAAGAGCGTGCGACCCAAGCGAATCTTGGTTCTTGACCTCTTGCAACGGCGACATGGACACCAGCAGAACACGTGTATGAACCCCTCCCGGAATCTTAAAAGCGGATATAAACTGGAGGGTTTTATTCTACATATTCCAACGCAAAAATAGTTTGTTGATCTTTGTTATAATTGTGATGCATTTAAAACAACAACAACGCGAATGTTTTTAAATTATGCAACATTGAACAAATACGAAATGTTACCCCAATATAGTCCTTAAATGACTTTATCAACGAACAATTTGTTTTCTATAGGTTCTTTATATTTTCCAAAAGATGTATTATCTTTGGAAGTTTCGATGAATATTGTACGAGTTAGAGAGCGAAAATTCCGCCCGCCTTTCACCAAATTACGTCCCGCCTCTCGGAATTTAACAAGAAAAATAGATCAAACATTTTATTTCAGAGATCATAATGTAACACGTTTGTTGAAAGTAAGATGTATATGGAAAGCCCACACTGTACGTGGATATGTTGACATTTTCGTTTAGTTTTCGTTTTAACATCGGTAACACTAAATGTACATAGTCCTCGAAGCACGTGTGCATTTTTGAATCAACGAAATTAAAATACTAACGCTATCGCGTTTACACCAAATTTATAACACATTTATGTGAAACTAATGCGTCATTTTTTCAAGAAGACGGAAGTCGAAAAGTGCTGTTTAGAAATCACTTTATTGGTGATGTCTTTTAATCGTTTTAAAAGTCTCTTTTAAACGAAAATCGAGTCTAGGCGGAAAATGANTGGTGTTTGCAAGGACTTCTTGTACAAAACCTATTTGTGTTGTCATTGAATATTTATGATTGCTAGCTCTCGTGGTCGCAAGGCCAACGATTGGTTCAACTTATAAATTGTTGTAGTGTTTTGAAGCAATGGTCATTACAAACGCGCAAAATGACCATTACTGTCTTTCTTTTATCGTTTTATATAACTTAAATGTGGCTGTTTCATAGAGACTTGACTCTTGTAATACTACTTCAGTTAGATTCACTGTTTTAACAACTTCTAGCCTCTTTTAGGCTGTATCTATGGAACTTCTAAAACATAGGTGATATGCTTTAAAGTCTGTTTTGCTTTAACGGATATTTATTTAATTATTTAACTTTAAAGTGTCACATGTCGTTTCTTAACACTTTTATTATCCTCAATGAAAATAACAACATCATCATTTAAGTTAATAAGACATTTCCCACAGTACACTAGCAGCGAGTCAATCTGAACTTAGATATCCTTTGTGTTTTCTTCCCAATATGTAAATAAATGAAATAAGTTGCTTGCTACATTTATGTAGCACCAAACAATAAACACACAATAAATGCAAATAAAACAAAAACAAAATCTAATTCAAAATAGTGTCAATTATGTTGTAAGTTTGGTGTCCTTTTTGTACGCATGTCACATTTTCAAACATGTTTAAGTATTAAAACAGAAACAAACAATATATTTGCATAGCACACATTGCTAAACATATTTTATGTTCAATACTCTGGTATTATCAAACTTACATGTAATGCACCAGAGATGTTGGTACAATCTGGATAACTTTAATGTGTGCATTGTGTACAATCACAAATTAAATTAGCTTTCGTTTCATGTCGTTTCATGTCGCAATATTTTTTGTTCAAATACCCATGCTATGACCATATACATAACTCATCAATTTGATGAACAACAAACGGCCCTGACAAATATAAAACTATAGTTATCATTGTAAGGATAATTAAATAACGTGATAATATCGTAAACAATGTTGTAGAAGATTGAATGTTTGTCACACTATTCCGTTTTGTTTTTATTGAGAGTTTTCCGTTCATCCGCATGTGTCTTTTCATTGCATGGTCCGTTGTGGAGCAATATATAACATGACGCTTATAATGTTAGCGAGCTAGACATCATGCTATTCATAAATCAAAATACGCAGCCAGGTTCTTCACAACGCATATTCTGTTCGTCTAGCTGATCCTCGGACGGTGCTTTGGCTTTTGTTGCTGCGTCGAGTGCCGTAGGATTCCGTGTCCACGTATTCCGTCAACGTGTGCGTTACAGAACCGTTTTGATCTGAGCCATATTTATCGGACATGGCCCTCGCTGCGATGGGAAAGAGCGTGCGACCGAATCGAATCTGGGTCCTTGACTTTTTGCAACGGCGACATGGACACCAGCAGAAAACGTGTATGAATCCCTCCCGGAATCTGAAAGCAGATTAAAAAAGGAGGGTATTAGCCTACATATATATTGACACACATATAATGTTTAGACTTTTTACTTGTGTTGAACTAAATAACAACAACTATTTTTGTCTCCATGTCAAACAAAATATACAAATTGTTTTGTGGAACGTTTGGTAAAGATTCGGTTAAACTCCACGAGTAAGAAAACGGAAACGCCAAATTTCGCAAAACCCTGAATTGCCTTATACGAATCGGCTGGTTATCAAATATGGTCCTAATTTTATGTCAACTAACATATCCAGCAATGTTGGTGATGATTCGATGAACACTGTATCAGTTAAAGAGAGTAAACGTCGAATTTCACTTTTTTGTACAAAAGGCAATTATTCTGAAGTCTCATATGCGATTTGGTTATTTATCAAACTGTACCTTCATGTTATCCGAAAACAAACATTTCCAGAAATGTATGTAAATATTCGAGAAAAACTGTACACAATCGGAAACGAGGAATCTGTCATGTTTTACAATAACAGTACAAAAACTCTGAAATGCCAGAAATTAGAGATCGGAAACAGGAAACTTCGGCATGTTCTTAATTAACAACGTACAATAACTATGAAGAGATGCATATTGGGCGGTTATCAATGTGGGCATCCATTTAATATACAAATAGTTTTCCAGACGGTTTGGTGAAGATTCGATGACAACTTTAATAGTTAGAGAGCGGAAAGCAGCCCGCCAATCCAAAAGCTCGCCCGACCACCCCCTTCGAAAAAGGTTGTTCCCATTATACGTGTCATCAACAGACGGGCGTCAAAAACTGTCTTTTCAGTTATATTGTTGATTTGTTATTTCATAAAAATTGTATTTATTTTCAAGCACACTCAGCAATGTACACGAACTGTGGATCATAAATAATATTTAAGAGTTCATTTTACAAATCTGCTGTAGAAAATAATACGAATATGGAAAGCATACATTATTTGGATATGTTGACATTTCTGTTTAGGTTTCGTTTTGCCATCGGTACCAATGCACAGTCCTTGAAGCAATTATGAGTTTTGAATCAACGAAATTTAAACACTAACGCCGTACCAACACATTTATGTGACACTAATACGTCAATTTTAAAGAAGACGGAAGTAGCATAGTCCTGTTGAGAAATATGCAAATGATGCATTGGCCATTAATTGCCAAAATTCTAGGCTCTAGTTTTTTTGTAATATTTGTTTGAATTTATATTGTAACGGTCTGTATATGTTCGTTTAATTGTTGTATAAGTTCGCGTATGTCTATCTATATCTTACTATCATCAGCTACTGGTATTAAATTGAATGTTTTTATTTCGAACATCAATATGGTATCGTTAAAGTTTCATATATGTTTCACCAACACATTTATAAATATAAATTTTCATTTTTTAAGCGTTCAACATGCTTTGACATCCATTATTACATGAAATTTGTACATACATATTATGACATTGTTTTAGCAACATACAGTATTACACGTACGAGCATGCGAGTCGAATGCCATGTATGTAAGACGCAACTTGCTGTAATTGACTCTTTCTGGAAATTCGCAATCAATTGAGGAAAACAACTCTCTAAGGAAATTCTCACTAAGCAAATAAAAAACGACTAAATGACAGTCAAGAAAGTGATGCATGCATATATATATTTTTAAGCCTATGCATGTTTTAGAATCGATCGGATGTTTATGCAAAGTTGCCGTTTGTTTCAACTAACACCTATACACAATTTGGTAGGATAATTTGGCCATTATCATTGTTTACTTATTTGTAAGATGCGCGCATATCTTCCAATTCAATAAAGGTGCTAAATGGCATTATTTTTCCAAATATGTGTGAAAATATTCTTGCCTAATATTTAAACTTGGATTTAGAAATATGATCGAATAAAGCGAAAAAGATCAAAAACTATAACATATCTGTATTCACCAACCCAAGTTTAGAATTAGGAATAAATACAATACTTAGAATCGATTAACACTTTGAAATTAAAAAAGGTAAATAAATACATGCTAAAATGGTGCTTAAGTCATGAACACATTGTTATCAAACGCAGAAATATGTAATTTTAAGCAATAAACCGCAATGTAAGACAAACCTGTAAAGTATCTTTAGCATATTTAAATGTTAAGAATATTATTTATATTATATATTATTCAAAACTCAAGTCTCATAATCGTTTGGTGAATGCGAACCCAGGAATACTTTAAAAATTAAGACAGACAAGAATAAGGGTCGGTCAGGTTAGTGAAAACACTGTCCGCCTTTTGTTTTTTTAATTAAACACTCCTTAATACGTTGTTTATGTAACTTCATAAATTATGCATCATACATTCTCGCCAGAATCTTTGTACATATTGCATTTGTATTGATAATCAGTAGTCCTTACCTTGCATTCATCCATCCATAAATGATCGGGTTGTACATGGAGTTACTCATGGCCATCAGATAGATCATTATGTAGATTTGTTGGATGTATTCGTATTCGTTAATAGACGTATTGTGACTGGTCAGCAGATAGTATGCATGCATTGGTAACCAGCATATAGCAAATATCAGAACAACCACGATCATCATTTTAACCACCTGCAAATATAAAATACAAAGCTATAATTGCGTCATTTAAAGCAAAACTGTATATAAAGTCGTGTGTGTTCATAAGTGCGAACAAATTAAATATAAAGACGTGATTGTATTCCTATTATAGTTTCAAGTTAAATTAAAGTTTCGTACATTTGAAAACATGAGGTTTGTAACCATTCAAAATAACTGAACCTCATCGTCCCATGTAAAATACTAAACGGAATTGATGAAAATCTTTATTGCGTTAGGTTCTTTACACTGCTGGCCTCTTTCCTTTCTTTTTTTAACTTGACGCTATCGTTAAAAACGACACAGGACATTATGGCAAAACTCATACTTTCTGGACCATGTCTTTATAAAGGACATCTATCCTTATTACTATTGCACCATTATTTTTCATTTGACCATGCGTTTCACATATACTTAGAGACAACCAATTATCAATCGTCACCATCCTTTCTATTAAAATTGACACTCTATGAACAAATGAACAAACATATAGGGCCTATTCTATATATTCTAAAAAACCCTATCTTGATAAAAGATAGAGGGCCTTATCATTTGTTGTATACGACTCTGTTTCACGTGATATTGTCTTATCAAAAGATAAATATCATTGACTTCAGTATTGTTCCAGACAGTTCAACATATTTTCTAAAATATATTGGACCTTATCTTCTGTGGGTCATCTTTCTTTTCTATTGGACACTCCCTTTCCAACAGACATAGGGACATATCATACCTTTCTGTTTAAAATGACCCAGTCTATCCAAACAATGTAGGACCTAACCATGTGTCCCCTTTCTTCTCAATTTGATCCTGCCTTACACAAATATATGTGATAATTTCAAACAATTATGTTCAACTTGACGAAGTGTTTCCGAAAAAAAGAGGGCCTTACCATTCGTTTGATATATTGTTTCGCCTTTATCCTGTCTTTCCGAGCGAATTAGAACCTTATCATTTGCTTCATACAATACTTGTTCATGTGTAAATCCTTAATCGACATCTTTTCGACTTTGTTATGTCTTCTCAATATAATAACTTTAAGGTCCATTACTTATAGTTCTTTATCATAAGTCGCATACCTTTTCCTAGGACATGTCTCTTCGTCCCCTTCCATTCTTATCAACATGACCCAAACAATTCGTATAGGATATTTGGACTTTTCTTTTCTCAAGATAAAGGGCCTTCTTATTCTTAACTATCTTTTATTCTTGTCATTGTATAATTTAAGATGAATCACCTTCTAATTCGTACAATACCCGTTGCTTAACATGACCACGTATTTGCGGAAACTGTAGGGCCTTTTAAGTTTGATATTTGTGTTAGACTTGCCCATGGCATTTCTAAAAGTAAAGGGCCTTACAAATCATATCTTTCTTTTGGACTTACCCTAGTTCTAAAGATAGAACCTGTACTGTCTGTTTATGTTATTGTTTTATAATGGTCTAATACCTTTCGTTTCGACTTGACCCTGTCTGTCTGGATGGACGTCTCCTCCCCGATAGCCCTGCTGCCCCATAGCTCCAACCCAACGCGCGAGTAGGCGGAGACCAGCGTGATCAACGGTAACAGGTAGTTCAGCACGAGAAGAATGTAGTTGTACCTGCAATGCGAGCATAGGGCAATTCAAACTGCCAATATTCCGTCAGACGAAAACACATTATCGGCATTAATATATAATTTACTGATAGCGGTGTTGAGTCGTTATTGTTATATTTTATGTAACGAGTGTTTTTATTATCACGAGTAAAAGAACATGACTAAAGACCGAAATCAACATGTCTCTAAACAGGTTGCTTTTATTTTAATGGATGTATTAAAAATACGTAACTTGATCAAAATAATTACGTAATTTCGAATGTATTGTTTTAATAATCAACCACACAAAATATCCGATACAGAACGTGTTTTTTTCATGGAAAATATATATCAATATTATAATACTAAGCTCCAAATAAAATGTCAAATCATTTCGATTGCTTGTTTTCCCACTTTTACAAGTAACATGGATGACATTTAAACGCATTCGTTAACATATATAAACACATGAATTAGCTACAATATTGATTGACATGAACTTTTGACCTCATCTCTCAAAGTTTACAATATGTATTGTATATGCTTATGAAGACGCAAACCTATAATATACTTACGCTAGATCCGTTTCTATCGGCCACGTGATAATGCACACCGTACCGGCAAGATTAGTCGCCGTTTCAAAGTAGATTAAATTTGGAACTGCCAAAGCGATAGAGAAAAGCCAGATGAAGATTATGGCCATAATCACGTGACGTTTTGGCATTCGTGGTCGAAGTGGATATAGAATGGCAATGTATCTGAAATGACAGTAACATATTTTATAAGATTTGTATATTTCTAAAAACGTCACTGAAACTTTCGTCACTGCTTGAAAATGTTTGCTCACAATGATCATTAACATGTGCTTGATATGATCCGTATAATATACTGTAAGAGTTTCTATTGCTCTGGTGTCTGTATATGATCGCATTACTTAACACTTGTAAAAACAAACAAACGTGTGAAGAATGCTGCGTAATAAAAGACGTAGATTAATTAACATAATTATATATTATGGTAAGTGTCAAATTCAAAAGCTTTATGATTTATGATCTGATTGAATTGAATGATAAACAATGAATTAATCTGAAATAATATTCACATATGTTCCAAATATGAGCAATATGTATAATTTCATATCGAGAGTGTTTGCCAGATTACAAATACCAATATGAACAGACCATACTCTACTGTTGATACAATGTTGATTAGTATTCTCATCCTGATGAGACCAAAACGTCAATAATCATATACGTTGATTACCTATGTGACAGAATAACAAAACAGAACGTAGCCGTTGATTTGCGCCACAATTGATGCAATGTTAGATGTAATAAGGTTTGCAGTGCATTTGTCTACCGATAGGAAATGCGCCATATTCCTGACCCTGTGTCATTTGTACTTCTGTAACTTCACTTCTCAATGACGGACACATGTGTCATGGGTTGTGCAGGTTTTTTACATTAGCAAAATGAATGCAAATATTATTTAAATATATTTTGATATATGTTTGACTTACCATTTATTCAACCATTTAACAATTCATTGCAAGTCATATATGTAAATAGTACAGAGCAAAATAAAAGCTATATAATCGACCAAGTTCCTCATTTATATAACACACCCATATTTGCAGTTGGTTAGGTTTATATAAAGCGTAGGTATATGTAGTTTCTTATATTATTATTGTATTGCGGAAAAAAATGTTGTTTTTTTTACAAACCATGACTGTACCTTGTAAGTACATATGGAAATTTAAGTGTGTTGGCGATATTCAGTATGTTGTTATAATCTGTGAAACAAGCCAAGATTAAGATTAAATAACGGAGACTAATAAAACGTTCAGCCAACATAAATTGATATGTAAGAAATTTAGAATATGGCGTTTGTTCATGTTTCCTAGCAATACTGTTGGCTTGGGCAAAATATAAAGGTGACTACTACATTGCTCTTGTTTCTTTTCTGCATATTGTCTGTGTATGTTTCCACCTTAATTGCTATAAAAGGCGCATGTTCCTTGTGTATGTGTTCATTATTTTCATATGTGTAATGCCTTTAAGGAGTGTTATAGTAATTTCTTAAATCAGTGCTTTGTAAGATTATATTTTCAATCGTTTAAACTATACAACACATAACATGTAGTATACTTAGTTAAACACATATTTTAAGTACATTTTAATACATTTATGGAAAATTTAGAAAACATTCAACAATACTTCAACATCAGATAGATATGTAAACACATATATAGAACACATATGCCCCACTTAAAATAACAACAAATTGAACAATTACTGTTTGTTTTACTGTTGTTCCATCTGGAAGAATGCGGAGGTCTCACAAATGTAAGCGAACAACAACACAAAAATGGACTTTCTACATAAACGTATGCACATTTAAATGGAACTTTTGTTTCAGAGGCTATTATATTATTGTGATAATTCTCATGGAAATGTCTCGGCATTCTTTACCGTTGATGTGCTTAAAAATAACTCATTTGACAAACAAAAACATGTCGGTTACACTTCCAATTAATAAACCTTTAGTAACAATGGAAACACATATCGCCATTACACATCTGTTAATTTTAAAATGACAGTTTTAAACTCATTACGCATGCAGTTGTATGACGTAAAGACGAAGTTAATGGAGAGTTACCTTATGAAACAATGCATTTTTAATAAATGAGGTAATTACAATCCATAGAAAATACGCGGAAACACAAACTTGAAGTGTTCAGTTAAAAATGAGTATACACTATCTCAATGATTTTTTTATATATATCTATAAGGAGTACGAAACATGAATTCTAATTTTGAATGAAAAAAAAACGATGTCAAAACTAAAGAATGTCCTCTGCCTTTTTTAAACCCTTAAAAAACATGCTACCCAAAGACTTAATGCATTTGTTTGCATTATAGCTATCATCTACCGAAATAACAAACATCCTATATATATATATATTATATATTTTTACTGTGACTGTAGTCATGGACGTGTTGGGAAGCATATGCTTGAATTCATTAAAGAGGGTGTTTATAAAGAGAGTCCCATTGGTCCCAAATATTGATGACAATGCATTCTTACTTTCAATGAGAAGAATACGTTGTGTCTTTAACAAAAATACGGTAGTTTAATATACACAGAGTGAACCTATCAAATTAAGAACACACACAACATCCACGTGCAGAACAAATATACAAACATGAACATAATTGTGTCAACGACTTGGACCGGTCAAGGTCTACATTAAGCTCCAAACCTACCTCGTGGTCCAGAATTATTCATTAAACATTTAAGTGTAAATATCATTTATCTCATATATTTACGAATCTAATTAAAACGCAATAAAATGTTTCAATTTACCAACACTTAAACTACTTACTGGTTACATACAGACCAGAACAACACAACCGTTACATTTTGAAGCACGATGAAATAAAACAAAACGGATATCAACGACATATTTTATTAAAAAGCATTATTGGAAACAGTATCTTATATTGTAATATTCATATCATAATTTTGCTATTCAGGAGTGAGGTCATTTGATTTTAAGGTATTGGATAAATCAACTTAAATAATAATCATCTTCTCCAGTGTGTATTATGTGCGTATTACTAAAAAAATAAACATATTTCAGTAATTGAACGTAATTGAAAACTGTAATCGGACGAATAAACAACTAAGACTCTATATGGCACTTATTACATAACAAGGGCTCAAGAATGTTTGACGTAACATCCAACCACAAACTATTAGTTATAGAACGTCAATGAACGTTTATTCAATATTCACTATACCTATTCATAACATAACATAATACTGAAACAAGTAATTATACGTTTTGTTTTATAATGATGCTAAATATTAGCTACACGTTTGCAAGTTAATTGCAAGAATCCGCTTGATTATTAAATTTATGACACGCAAATGATCATCTAGAGTCAACATTTACCATGTTCAACAGATGCACCACTTTATCAAGATTGTATACAAACGAAACGCCTTTCGAAAACATATAATTAAGCAAAAGATACTGGCAGAAGACGTAAACCATTTGTTTCCACAAAAGTATGTTCTCAGTAAAATGAGATTAATCAATCTTAATGGAATAATAAATTCTGCATTTACGCCGGCATGTTTGAACATGAAACCGTAAACAACAAACATAAAATAATAATAAAACCAGAAATACGGTTAACGATATCGTTGAAATACTTTTTTCTTTAAAAATGTGTTAATTTAAAACAGCACTTTATCTGTCCACTTGTGTCACGCAAAACAACACGAAAATAAACAAACGAGAAAATAAGCAATGTTGTTGAAATATGCCACAAATTACTCGTCGACATTTAACAGTTGGTGATATGTTTATATCATGTATTGATATATTCAATTAATTTCAGTACTAGAGTGTATTGCCTTTGCCAACAATTAATGTGCATATTGTTCGCAAATAAAACATACGCTGCAATACAAATTTAAGAAGATGCAAATGATTATACCGCAAATAATATACATTATACATTAAACCACTATAGTGGATCAGCCTCTTGAACTTTATGATTAAGAAACGTAACAGAATTATACATGTATACATCTATGAATGACCTTCATGCCAATTAAATGCTAGAATTATTAATGCATTTTCATCCAAAATTAGAAATTATAAATGAGAAGACATTTTCTAGTACAAAACAACTGTCCATATTATATAAGCCAATTAAATCCGACAATGTGCTCTTGTGAACGCTTTAGGCTGATTGTAATACTAATATAATACGTATAACGCATATGTGTGAATATTATTATGAGGATGAACGCAAGTGCTAAACTGTTGAAGAAACGATAGAACTGCTCACTCATAACGTTAACATCTTTTTAAGAAATCATTTATTACCTTGTAATTAGTTCTTAGAGAAAACATTCAAACTACTTAAGCACTATGATTGTAATATTTTGCGATAAATCGATATCTTTTTACAAGAAGATTAATATCAACAATAGGTATTCGTAGATATAGTTTGCTATACCATATTTCACCATTACACGGTTATATTACAGTATATGTTATGTACATATTTGAATCATGGCAATATATCCTTTTCATCCTTAATACAGATATGTATTATATATACATATATATATCATTATTGCACAAAGTGTGCTCTTTCGTGTATTAACTTGAAATCTTAGATAAAACAAAATACTGTGTTTTTGTAAAAATATTGATAAAAATAGTACATTCATGTTTCAAAAAGTTTAGTACTCTAGCCCTTTTTGTTATGTGATAATTGTAATTTTCGCTATGTGTCATGTTCTTTTGAGCTTACCTTCAATTTAACATGATTCTAATAAAATGACAAATGGAATTGTCTAAACTTCAGTAACATACTACATGTCACAAAAGGCATTTATCGTAACACATGCATTTTCACAACATCTTTCAGATGATTTGACGCAAACTAGATTATTAGTAAGACACGCACGTTTCAAACGGAAAAAGTACGTTATTTGTAAAGCGCCGAAATCATAAACATATTTTCATGTACACAATTACTAAAAACCTTACACCGGCGTTACTTATATCTTAGTACCTGACACAGTCGGATGCAACAGCTCGTTTCTATTACTTAATGGAGAAAACATTACAAATGTGACAGCTCGCACGACCTCATACTAAAACGCATTCGTACTCTCCGCAATTACGGAGTGGAACAATCTCCCACTAGAAACACGTAATGCTGATTCTCTTCACTCGTTTAAATTGCCCCTTTCTAGCGACACTACTAAAACAAATTTACTGTTCTACTATGGCGAAAAGCGCCAACAAATGATCCACTCAGAACGCATTTTAGTTCATTACATCAAGACCTTAATATGTGCAATATTGTTCAGTCACCCTAGTGAAGGGATGGAGCTATTGAAACCGTATATCATTATTTTTAAGAATGCGACCGTTTCAGGCAACAACGAGAAGTCCTCATCAATGCAATAACCTCTTTGGCACCTACATCTCTAAGCACATTATTTTATGGAGACAAAAGAATGGACTTTGAGAAAAACACTCGTAGTTTGTATGCAGTTCATGCGTATATTAAGCATAGTAAACACTTTGATACCTAGTTATCTGTCAAATCAAAACATCAAAATAAAAAACAATTAAACATAACAAAAAGCATCCGTTCAAACCTCTGTGTTCCACACTATATCTGAACGTTTTATTACCTTCCTTCGTCTGATCCCGGTCTCAATGTCATTGTTCGTTACTTCTAATCGTATTACAGATGGTTTTTTATATTAAAACTTTTGTTCTTTGTTGAAAACTTTCCTTCATTTGTTTATAATGCCTTATTGTATGTTTACTCAAAAATGACCACCATCAATTGAATTGTAAAGTTACAATCCTGCAAAAACTATGTACGGAGAAGAACCATACAAAACTTGGTCTTTCGTTCTTATCCATTTCAGGAACATGTAATTCAGTTGTAACTTTGTATGCGTATTTTGGATAAAATATGTTTGTTTTAGAAATACAATATGTTTAAACTAAACAGAAAACGTAGATTTAGTTGCATTAAATCGACATTTAATTAATCGATAGAGTTTCGTTTGTTCTGCGGTTACATATCCATGTTCTGCGATATCCGACTCGGAGCAAGCATCTTGCAAATAATTGCAAACTGTTATCTCTGGCGTTCATACGACTACAGATACCATACATCAGTGTTCAGCCTGGTCCAAATTTAAATAAGCAACAATGCGCTTGGAATTAAGAACAGTATTATGACATGAGAGGTGCCACTCTTTGTCTCGCAGTGCATCCTGCAAATGTGTTCGTTAGTAACAGTATCATCAGACGTAAAAGTACGGTAAATATAGGGTTAATTAGCGGTAAAGGAATTTAGGCATGCGCTATCTAATGTAATATATTTATAGAAATCTATTTAATTCATTATACGTTACAAGTGCATAAACACAATTATTCGCTAGTATTTGATGATCTACAGTTTAATGATTGTCGATCTTTGGCCCATAGCAAATATTCTGCAGGTATTCAGGCTGGTATCTCCAGTTTTTATTTGACACCACATATCTTAAATATCAGAAGGTGCAACAGTGTACAGGCAATATTGCGCTGAGAATAAATACCAGTTTTATGAGAGAAGCGTTGATACCTCTTAGACAGCATACCACGCCTGTTTACGTAAGTAACGGAGTCATTGAACTTAATTCGAACATGCCTTAGTGAAGTTAAATCGAAGCTTTAGTAACGGTGGTATACCTAACCTACGCATAAACTTCAGCTTAACATATACATGTACATTAATAGTTAACTGTTACCGCAGGTATAATTTTGCATAAACTATTATTTACTAGAATTCACATAATATAACATACATCATAACACTATATCGTTTTACTTTCTGACATTTGTTTCAACTTTGACCGTTCCACGGCGGTGTCCCTATAATAAATTACGTTGGGTACAGTTATGTCTGTTATGTTATTTCTATGCTTTTAGTGTGAAAATTGCTTAGCTAACGTGAGGTAAGACATGCCGTTCAACTGGTGAACATTCCAAGAGCGTTTGCATTGACCGTTCCAAGGCACCGACCCCAGCTTTAATCATTTATATATTAAATATTGTTAAATGTCGCGTTGTATATATCGTCCCGTCTTGTATAGGCAATTGGTCACTTGACTTAAATAAAGTCTAGGTTATGTTTATTATTTATCTCCTGCTAATTTCTCTTGGGTTTCATTTATCTTTTATATTTAATAGGTGTTTTAAGAGAAAGTTCACTATCAAATTAAGATATAAATCCCTTAATGTAATTTGGACAGCTAACAGATACTGACACGGGTATGGTATCATAAGGTTTTGATAATAATTGACAACAAACGCAGTTGGAACGGTGTATACATATCTTGCTGAATGATATGATCCAAACCTTTAAAACAATATATATATCGACAATAGCTTCATCGTAAATTCAGAAACTCAAAAAGTCAGGGAGTTATTATCTTTAACAAGAAACATTTGTGAGGGAACGGCATCGTGTGATTGATGGAAGACGTAGATAATAGTTCGTAATAGAATGTGAAACATGTTTTCTGTCTAAAAAGACGTTAGTAAATAAATGTTTGTTTATAGCCATCATTTGGAGACAAAATTGTTACGTGCAAGTTAACGCCATGCAAACATACGCGATTGAACATCTTTAAAACGATTCCCAACACTAAGCTGTGTATCTACTCCTTACTTTGCATGGACGTGAACCTACTCGGAGCTCTGCGTGGCGATCATTGTTTCTTAACATTACAGATAAGACCGATCGGTTATTGAGAATGTATTAACGTTAAACTGAACGAAGGTAACGTAATCGAGGAATAATGAACCAATTACATGCCCTCTAATTGGCCGATAAAGTATGCTCAGTGTACCGTAAGTTTAGGGGACTATAATACATGTACGCCGTGAACTTTTCATCGATATAATCTCATCACATAATAATGAAAGTAACGATTGTTTCGTATTCGTTTCCAGCATTTTATGTATAAATGTGACTTAAGTGATTTCGTCTGACCTCTTTGCAAGTATCGAATAACATACTGTTTTTTTTTAGCTAAATTTGGGGCGTAAACATTAACAAGCCCACCTGGGCAAAATATATTTGCATCGTTTTCAAATGTGTCTTATCAATTTTTCATATGCTAATCGATAACTAATTGTAACTTATTATTGTCGATTGACTTTATGGAACAACTTTTCCCGGCGCGCTTTCATAGCGTGGTCATAGCGCAATATTACACACGTAAGTTAAAAAGCAATGTGAATACGTTTGCGCCAAATACAAAAGTCATTTTGTTTTCTCTTCTTTTATGCCTTTAAAGCTGGTTCGAAGACATTTTAATTAATCAAGGGAAGATTAAAACTTCACTTTCAAGTTCCGTTTGATTTGTGTTAATATTTTTGATAAATTTAACATTCATTTGTTTTCTATTATAGCATGACTTTAATGACTTTAATGCGTGTTTGAAAAATACATTCTACTAATTGATTTTTATTAAAAGGGAATCTTAATAACTTAAATGCATTTTTACACTGCAATTTCGGGTAAGTTTGGAAGGTACATTCTGTTCCTTGCAATTAATAAGGTGGATCCCTTTTTATAGTGTTGCATACTGAACAGATTTAGAAATGGAAGCTGACCGATACAACATGTAGAACTGAACGCATCTCTGTAAGTGGCCTGAACATATTGACGGATATTAATTAGACCGGTCAATGAACGAGTATTAATGGTTCTGATAGAAAAGTGTACAATTTTACTTGTAGTGAATGGATATAGGCAGCGATTCCAATAAATAACTTCATATAATGAAGCCAAGATAATTCATATCTTGAAATATTGCGTTTGGTAATAAGACGAGCTAGTATATAGGTTAAGCCAAATTAAGAATACATTAATTGCATGCTTTGTGTGCAAAATACCATTATTAATACGGTCATTCAATTTTTTGACTTTAAAAAAAAACAATATTATGCAATATGTACGTTATTACAAATATATTTCGCTAATAATTGTAAATTAATTCAACGTCGCATTCCATGGTTTAATTGCGTGACGAGATAAATGAAATATACATAAAATGCTAAGTACGACAGACATTTAAGAATAGCACAAGGTACTTTATGTATGACTAGTTACCAACTTGAAACACATTCTGGCACAACACACAAACAAATACGGCAAACACAAAACAGTTTATAGTAGAACAGTCTCATTTAAACACGATGAATTGTATAACTCATAAACACTTTAAAAACATAACCGTAGACGTCTTATATTTGTCTGCGAAATCAATCAAACTATACTTCAGTTGAACCAATATAGTCATGTTATATAACGGTTTACATAAATCGGGGATGAATAATTTATATGTTACCAGTGGTTAAATTGTCGAGTGAAATTTAATTATGAAGAACCAGGAAACATTTTGTTTCCTCGCCTTCAATAAGATACAATTAACTCTTGGCAAAGCGATAACAAAAACGTTGCTTTGCAAGTGAAGAAACCACTTGTCGAAATATAAACATCATGGTTGAATGTTGAAGTTACTGATTATTTTGTATTTTTCACCGTTATTTTATTTTAAGTTGGTGTAAACCGATATAAAATGCTACATGAAGACGGTTAGTATAATTGAGACCATTAAAGACAAGAACCTTGTCTAAAAATCATAAAACTATTTATTCATGTATTTGTTATTTTGCACGGTGTATGCAGGGTGAAAATAATACATATTGTACACAACAAAGATGTTATTTTCAATATCCCCTTTGCTCATTATCAATGCCTTCTGATGACAAGACAGTTGTGCATGGAATGCCTTCTAAGAAATAAATTGATTTCCATATCGTCATCTCGACCGCTTAATTTATACAGACGCTAACGTCAACGTCAATTAACATAAATTTGACTGCAATTTACGTTCGAGAAATGTTTTAGTTTAATATATAAGTACTAATTTTACTTGGTCAGTTTTCTTTTTTTCAACGTATTTAAACGTTATTCTTGGGAAAGCAATATTGCATAATCGAATACACTGACTTTTGTAATTTCAAACATGTTAAGATTTTTTTTTACATCTGTTACTAAGGTGCGGACAAACAAACAGTTTAACACATCTTTTCTTTGAAACACATACTTTGAGAAACAAGTTAACGAAAACTACATGTTTGTTTTTGCGTTAAGATGCGAAACAGACAAACAGATCAATACCCCATTCCCTACAAAACAAAAACATGCTAAGTTGACGAGCAAAGTGTATGCGGTTAAATTGACGCACTTACCTATCAACGGCGATGGCCATGAAGGTAAGAACACTTGCAGAGATGGTACACGGGGATATAAAACACGATAGTTTACAGAAGAACGTACCGAACCACCAGTCTTGATACAACACGTATAGAAACGTAAACGGTAGATTTAACAGAGAGATGAGCAAATCCGCCAGCGCCAGGTTGACAAGGAAATAGTTGGTGACCGTTCGCATGCGTTTGTGGGCCAAAACTATCCAGATGACCACAAGGTTGCCGCCTGCAGAAATCAGCAGAATCGCCACGAAGGCCAAGTAGAATATCATCTGTTGCCACCATGGTAACAAGAACTGGTATGGATCTTCCGGTTCGCTTGTCGCCCTGGTAACGTTCACAGTTGTCGAAAAGGTGTAAGTGGCGTTAGGGAAGGGCATGTTTGCGTCCCGGAGATTTTCAAGAAACGACACTAGTTTCCAATTACGGCGTAAAAGCACTTGGCAATCCGATGCCAGCGTTGAACTGTAAAGTCGGAATTATTGTCAAGTGAGAAGACTAGAAGTTAAGGGCTTAACAGGAAACATTCTTTCACAGACAAAGTACAAATAATAATAAATATGTAATAAGCATTAGGTTAAAATGTATTTACATGTTAAAGAAGTCATTATGAAAACAATAGCAATACATATTTAAAAGCGAATGCTATCGGCAAATCGATATGCCAAAGATATGTTATTAATATCAATTCAAAGACACGTTGTATTATGATACAAGTAATTCGCACTGAGGCATGTTTAACCACATATAATGTTTAATTCGTTCGTTCATTTAAACATGTAGTAATTGATATTCCATATATATCGCAACACTTGACTGCTCAGCAAAATGTTGGTTCAGATGATCAATTGTTAACATTAAGATAAAAATGTTAATTGAATGCTTATGGTAAATAGTGTTGACGTTTGTGATATCTGTATCTGGTCATGCACTAAAGTTAAAATCGTCACTCTAATTCTAAAAAAAGAAATTCAGCCGTAGTGATTTTTTAATTTGATTCTTTCAATTTGTAGTAATCTCAACATTTGCTCTAAAATCGGAATACTGTATAAATACGGAGGTCACACAAACATGGTACATTAGTTCAAAATATATCGCGTTATTGAGTCCTTATTAAAGCAATGCTTTAATTTATACAATACTTTTTATTAAAATGACATCCTATTGATATACATATTTCTGTACAATATATAATCGACGGTTATATTGGATCCAGTCGAATAATGAACAACACATTGTATATATCTATATAAAAATGTAATTTTTATTTTTAATTAAATGTTAATCTTTATTAATACATAAATACTTTTTATAACCTGAAACAAACGTATTCCGATCATTCCCAACTTACTTTAATTGCGAAAACTCCACAGGACAAATTCGACTTCTTAAATTTATTCTCTGACACGATATGGTATTTTATACGTAATTGTAAACATTGTGCGTATCTTAATTTATGCAAACGCAAATCTTGAAATTTATCTACATTTTATTTCCAGTGAAGCGAAACTAGTTTTTTTTTCAAGTAAACCTTAAAGTTATTTATTTTAGTGTAAATGTCTTTAATATTTATTTCAATAAGTAACACAATGCTAAAAATAATGTATATATTTTACCGAAATTTATACAACAAGAAACATAATTATTGTTTGTAAGTAAATATGCCTTCACTAGACACACAATTAATAGCCAATATCCACAACGGAATCAGCCTAATCGCTGTGCACTGTATCACTAAACGTAAAATTATTATTCCTTAACACTCAATCCCATGTGTTATACAGTAAGCGGATACGACGAGTGTATTGCCGCAGCAGCTTCACCGTTCACTAGAATGAGCAAAAATCGTTTGCGTCTCCCATAACGTGGCTGCTTGTTTGTATAAGAGTTACCCCCATATCGGTGATGCGGATATATCTGCTGTACAATACTGAGCGACACTGGTTCAATTTTCTTCCAAGATTAATTCGGAACGTCCGTTGACATTTAATGAGTCAGCTGTTCTTTGTTCTGGAGGTTGATTTGGGGATTTAACCCTTATTAAGACGGACTGTGGACTAAAGAGTGCGTTCGCTGTACTTGTTGCTTGTCATGGTCAAAGGCAGTGTGTTCGTTTATATACAACCTATTCTGATATATATTTGTGTCATATTCTCCTAGTGATGCTTTATATGTATTGTTATCTTTGGAAATTATCATTTATAAGCATTGCACTATCTGTTTAGTTTCAGAAATAAACAAATATTTACCATCATTTGTGAAAGAATTAAATGTAATCTGTCATACAAAAACATTAACAGAGATAAGGTGCTTTTTTAGGTTATAATGAGTAACCAAAAATTGAAAATCAGTCTGACAATAATTAGGCAGATTGGGAATTTCGTGATACATCATATATAAATCACATTTTTAGAAATGCATGATTGTATTAAACAATTTAAATTACAAGAATATTATCGTAATATTATATAAATACTATTATAATTGTAAAACTAACAAAAAAAAGCATTTAAAACATTGAATTTGTACTACATTACGAGTATCCATTGTTGACATATTTTAAAGCATAACACACATCCTTAAAAAACGACCTCAAAACAAGGTCAAATATTAAAACATTCATGTCTTAAGAAATCATGATTACATGTTTGCGCTTATATAATTAAATTATACTTATCATGTTACGCTGCATGCTTATTCACTTTAAATCACATTTACAGCAATAATCACGCTGATATATCGGACGGTTTCTTGCGATAGATGCGATGTTTATGGTGATGGGGCGTTACATTCGCGGACTAGATAAACGCTGGATTAAAAAGCATTTACGCCAGAGTTGTTAGACTTTTGTATGTTTTCAAAATAAGTGTATACGATAATAATTCAGCACCATGTATTGGTTAATAAGTATTTTACGCTGTTCATATTTATGGTGTTGTATTATAGTCATTCATTAATTACATAAAAATAATAATAATAATAATAATAATAATAATAATAATAATAATAATAATAATAATAATAAAAATAATAATGCAGATCTATGTATACATAATCTATGTAGCATACTTTCGCCGATTTGACCAATATTGGGCCTCATACAGTATAAAAAGACAAAAGTTACATAAAGCACTATATTGACTTGTTGAAACACATACAGACAAGAAATTATTTTTCATCAAGTGAAACACATTTACAAAATCGGCTATACAAAGAAACAAAGCCGAATTATAAGGGGTTCCATTATAAAGACTAAAAGAAGCGAGGGAAATATCGATTTACGGCATTGAACAAGAAGCAAAGTAACTATTTGGAAACTTTGCATCTTAATTTGTAATTAAATGTGTTTAAAAAAATATATTTAATTCCACATGCATTTCTTAGATTTTATGGACCAAAGAGTGATTTTTACACCACTCTGCTATTTAGTTCTAGAGTGCCACATTCTCGACATTCTACCTTCACAGTTAGTTGCACGTTATCCCTGTACATTAAAACCAGACGCACCAACACTCAGATCAGGGGATGTAATAATCAGATATACAGATAAAACGTAAGCAAAAAGAATCGGTCTCATAACGTCCTTTCCTTAATATTAACATAAACATAATTTACCAGAATGAGGTGTTTTACTTAAGTTTGTGAAGCTTATATACTATAAGATGACATAGATTCAGCAGGGTATATTTTCAGATGTTTTACAAAAGATGAAGAAAGGCTCAGGGAATATTATGTACACCAGTCATGTGTTTGATATATTGAGTCAAAATGACAGTAGGTTTTGCATAATATTATTAATTATATGTGTGCCCTATTAATCGTTTGCATTAATCATTTCTACTATAATATAAAAGGCAAGTTATCTATTAAACATATCTTTAATAACGGTGTGATACTCTATTATTAATAGAACAATTGCTTATGTTTTATCGATATGATTCGAAAATGAAATTTGACGTTCCAACTTTTTTTTGTCCGTCAAGTTTAAAAGAAAGTTATATGTATGCAGTTGATTCAGTATTGTACATTGATATTAAATAAGATCTGGAATCAATATTGAAATAAATTTATTTAATCTCAAGAATGTGTATGTGTTCATTGTCGTCGTACATGTTAAAAAAAATGTCATGTTTTGTTTTTAATTTGAAATCTTTAAGAAGGCTGCAGTGAATTTTTAATTTCACTTATTAGTTAAGCTTGTGCAAATATGTTTACCCATTATTAAGCAAAGTGAACATAAGTATAAATAAAGCATTTCTGAATATTGTGTAGTCATTACAAATTTAATTAGCCGCATGTGATGTATTATGTTTAATAGCATCAAACACAAATAGGGCATAATGAAAAAATAGTGTTTTAGAGAAACCAATCAACTTAATACAATCTATTTGAACTTGACAAGTCATCGTAGTTAACTTTTGATTTATAACCGTAATTACCGTAACGATGCACATAGATTGCCTTGCAAATGCAAAACCTATGTTTTCAAAGTGTTATCTAATACGGATTGAATACTGGTTGCCTAATGCGACATGGTAGATTGTACAGTGCGCAATTCATCGATAGTTTAATGCTCTTCTCACAATACTTGTTTCAATTATTACCGACTGCTGTTCATTGAGGGACAGTCCTCTCGATGTTGACGAAACGACCAATGCAGAAAACTCGATTTGTGATTTCTATAACAAGAAAATTCCATTATACAAGTTTCTCTTAAAATATTCAATTTATAACGCTACACAAATAGTTATATTTTTCATACAGGCGTATACGAAGGGGGCATTTGCAAATGATTGTATATGTATAAAAAAAAGTGTTATTGAGTATGCTATTTTTGATAGAGTAAATCATTTAAAGGATCATTTTATGTAATAATAGTAAATGATGTACAACTAAAATAAAATAGACCCGATGTAGCGTCTTAGTAATATGATTTAGAGCATTCAACAAGAGGTTTGCTTCTTTTGTTTGTCTAAGCTTGTATTGCATTTTGTTAAGTTAAAATCAATCAAATCATCACTTAAATAAGTGTGTGCTTAATATTAAACAAAGCACACTAAACAATGACAAGTTGACATCTTAATTACAACAAATGCATGCGAGCAATAAAATAGTACATGTTATGTTCAATTGTTTCTTTACTACACCAAATTGTTCTTCATCGTCCACAATGTATGGTTAAATGCATTCAAATTGTTTCATAAAGTTACTTCATGTTCCAATTCATCAATTTGGTTAATATAATTATAATTTATTTACTTAAACAAGCCAATGGTAAGGTATACATATTGCCACAATTAGTCACAAGTACTCGACGCACACTTAAAGCGGAACTCATTTGAATCAAAGAACGACGCCGGTTAAATGCGCGCACTGTTTTGATTCGGAGCATGGTATTTAAAAAAACATATTTTAAATTTCTTAAAAATATGCTTGTTCCAAATTTTAACATTAATGAATGGCAAAAAGCACTTTCAACAACATAAAATACATACCAGAAAGTGAAGTGAAAAGTGTAATTTAATGTGCAATTGAATTACGGACAAATTTACATGGTAATTAGTCCAGCACTAATGTAAATAAGTATAAGTGTTAATTATTCGAGTTCGTATTTGCATTCTTACATTAAACATAGTTACCTGAAAACAAAACATACATTCAAGATTCTCGATTAATAGACGCGCCAAAACATATCAATGATTTTAAAATCAATAAACAGCATTATCATAATCGCAATTGGACATCATGTCTTGGATGGTTTGACTGTTAAAACCTATTACGTTCATTCCATACTCGCGGTCCGTAATTAAATAAATGCATTTCACGAAAACTTTTAATTCGCAGTTTAAATCACATTAAATCAATAATGAAGTTAATAAATCGGTAAGGTTATTTCGATATTTGCAGTGTTTTATGGTAATTGGCTGGTACATTCCGATAAAGATGGACGCAAATTATCACTTTTAGGCTGCAGGTGTTTTAGTTAAAAAAAATAAGATGTGGAATGTTACATATCTCATATAATTGCGTGCTTCAGAAGATATTCGTTTCCATTACAAAATAGGAACCAATCGATTTAAAATCAGATATTTGTCGCAGTAGCCTAGTGGACGGCATTTTAAGAGAAAGGCAGAATACTGAAAACATTAATAATAGAAGTCATAGCGAAGTTTAATTCGTTTAACACAGAAATGCAGTTAAAATGATTACGTGTACATTTTAGTACATACGAAGTAAAGGAATATTACAAACGCAGTGTGCATTGAGATTGAAGATGCTCAACGTGTTGTTGTTTATGTTCAGTGTACAAAATGAATTAAACATCATATAAGACGTGTTTTCCATCAGATATATTTGTCAAAACGAACACGTTTGCATGGAACACATAATAATATTGCTTCATTCTGAACTACTAAAAATCCAGATGGAACATATGTCATTTTAAATGTTATAAGTTGTTTCTCCTTCCCATTACCCAATGCAGAAAGATTTTGTACTTAACGCTTAACGGCAAACATTAGTGGATTATATTCCATTATACGATTTGAGATCTTAATCCTTTATCCTGAATTGCTTGATTTATTACAGCATAAGGGAACAATATATGTAGCTATTGATACCTACCCTAAGTGATTTATTATTTAGCATGTAACATGATTTAAGCAATTAAGATATTTATACAAAATGTTTATATATATTTCGGGTTGTAATAATTTAAAACAACTATCGATTTGTATGACAACAAACATTTTAATCTTTTTTTGTATTACCCTTATATTATTAATATAATAGTATATGTATTATATAATAATAAATGTATGACGTAAATTCAAACAATGATTTCACTGCATATAAACATTTATAAATATAAATGTGACCTTGACATGTATATTTACATGTAAACAGCTTTTCTGTACGTCACAATTTACCTTAATACCTTGAGAAATATGCATGTGTAACCCAATAATATATTAGGTTTGTTTTATTGCATTCTGCTAGAATTTATTTCTCGCTTGTAAACTTGTATCTGCATGTATTCATTAGAATAGTTATTTGAAATGATGTGTAATCAACAATAATACCAAATATTTATGCAGGCAAACATCTTTTAAAACGTTTTTTGATTAAGCAAAAGACAAACACTTTACTATGATGAACCGATATGAAATTCAAGGTAATTTATATTGAATCATAGTTTACTATTATCTACAATTTAACATACAATTACGTCAAAAATGTGTTTTTTGTTTGTACCGAAAACAGTGTTATTGTGATAAATAATTGTGTTTTGAGTTTGAGAATGTATATAACGTACACAAACAAATGTCCAATCGAATCTAAACGTACATTAATGGTGATGTCTTTTAAGCGTTACTGTATTGTTAATAACATACACCTATATCGTTGTATAGTATCATATGATTTTAATATAAGGAAGTGTTGAATACGATATGATGTTTAAGATGCTAAAAACGCCATAAAATTATCAATATACAATTGCTTGTCGAATGAATAGAAAAGAAAATCATAAAAATCAAGAAAATTATGTTTGTAAAATGCATGAAAGTGTGTGCTTATTGTAAAACTGCCATAAATTACAAAAAAAAAACTATTTCGTTGGTATATTTGTAATGAGTGTATTGAACAAACAAATTTGAAGTTAATAAACTTGAATGTCTTTTAAAAACAGATATATATTAAACGATAAAAGAAACAGCGACACACTTCTTTAAAACTAATGCATCTTGGCCCATAATGAGGACGCCGGAAGATATGAGAGCGATGCCAAGGAATGAATGGGATGCGCAGTTTCCCGATAAAGAGACTGTATTGCAAATTTCAATTAGCCGTGTTGATTTGACGGCTATATGACTTGAAATCGTCCTCGAGAGAGACGTATACGATTGGCGAATGATTAACCCTTTGCATGCTGGGAAATTTGTCGTCTGCTAAAATGTCGTCTGCTGAATTTCTAAAATGAGCATTTTCTTCGAATTTTTTTTTCAAAAAATACTATCAGAATAGCAAACAGTTTGGATCCTGATGAGACGCCACGTTTTGGCGTCTCATCTGGATCCAAACTGTTTGCAAAGGCCTTCAAAATCCGGTTCCAGCGCTAAATGGGTTAATAATCTGGCACGAAGGCAATAAGTACACATTACAAAATTTAATTCAATCCATAAAGCATATTAAGAACATCAAATTTCTTCTATAATGTGATTGAGATGCTAATTGGACTGTTATTGCATCTGCTATGTTATAGAGTGCGTTATTATCAATATGATTGGTTTCAATGGGTACTTTTATCCTTGACATGACACTCGGCTTTATGAAGAATCGATTTAATTACTTTATGTCATGAATATTTAAATATAAAATCGTAAAGTGTGGTCGGTGTTGTATTTAATTCTCTGTTGGCTATAAAATATCTATGTTGGTTTTTTTCTACCATGAATTTAATCAATCAGACACAAGCAAATACACATGGGTGCAGTAACTAAAAGTTCACGATTCTACTGCTAAATTGATTTGCACATATGAGAATATTTATTAACGAGCACAATCAAGAAAAAACCCATTACTATTATAACACAATTAATTCATTAAGCCAGCAGATTTCGCATAGGCGGCTGGCTGACAGCATTAAAGCTTTATTATTCTAGGTTGCATATAAAACAACCAGTGTAATGAATGTGTCAAATATGTCACTCACAACGGATGCTTAACGTTCGCCACTCGAATTGTAAGTGTTTGAACGTGTAAGCTACTTTTTTTATGGAAACGTAATACTAATTGATTCATTTCCTCCTAATGATTTACGTAGTGTTAGCATGGACTTCTTGTACAAAACTATTCCGATTGTCATTGCAAATGTATGATTGCTAGCTCTAGTGGTCGGACAATTGACAATTTATGATTGCTTATCGTCGTGGTCGAAAGGACAACAATTGGTTCAACTCATAAATTGTTATACTGTGTTAAAGCAATGGCTGTTAATCATATGGGATAATTTTCCTAAGAGCAAAGGCGCCCAATTACCATGAGTTTCTTTCTTTGATCGTTTTGATTTGTAATAATGTAATGCAAATGTTGTTGTCAAAATATGCATATTAGAACATTCTGCAGAAAATGAAACATGTAATTATTATTAGCACACATATTGGCAAGAGCTTGTTAAAGCAAAGCGGTGTGCCACTCAAATAACATATTCCATAGAGCGTATACTTTTTAATGCTACATCAGCTAGATTTCCAAGACTTTTCAATAAATATACACCATGTTTTAACAACTTCTAGCCCCTTTTAGGTTGTATCTATTGCACTTTTTAATAAATTGGTTTATATTATTTATATGTTGTTATGCTTTGACGGATATTTGTTGTATTGTTTAACTTCAAAGTGTCAAAGGTCGTTAATTGACGATAGTATTATCATCTACGAAAATAACAACATCATCCTTAATAAGTCATTATCCAAAGTACACTGGCAGCAAACCAATCTACATTTCGATAGCAGTTGCGTTTTCTTCCAAATATGTAAACGTATAAAAAACACTGTTTGCTGCATTTATGTAACAACTAACAATAAACACGCAATAAATAAAAATAAAACAAAAACAAAATGAAATACAAAATATTGTAAATTATGTCGTAAGTTTGGTACGCATGTCACATTGTGCAAGCACATTTTAGTATAAAATCAGAAACAAATAATATATTTGCACCGCACACATTGTAATACACATTATATGTATCATGCTCTGGTATAATAATACTTACATGTAATGCACCAGAGATGTTAGTAAAATCTGGATAACTTAAATGTGTGCATTGTTTACAATCACAAATCAAATTATCACTACTTTCATTTCGCAATAAAAAAAAATCAAATCTTCATGATGTGATCATAAACATAACTCATAAATTTGATGAACAAACGGCCCTGACAAAGATGAAAACATAGTAATCATTGTGAGGCTAATCAGTTAGCGTGCTAACATTGCAAACAATTTTGTAGAAGATTGAATGTTTGTCACAATATTCCGGTCTTATTTTCATTAAGAATTTTCCGTTCCTCAGCATGTGTCTTCAGAACGCATTCTCCTTTGTGGAGCAATATATAACACGAACCTGTTAATGCTATTTTTAAATCCAAATATCATTCCGTCAACGTGTGCATCATAGAACCGTTTCGATCTGAGCCATTTTTCTCGGACCTGGGCCTCGCCGCGATAGATGAGAGCGTGCGACGTAGTCAAAGCTTTGTTCTTGACCTCTTGCAACGACGGCACGGACAACAGCAGAAAACGTGTATGAAACCCTCTCGGAATCTGAGGCAGATACACACTGGAGGGTATTATCCTATATATATCGACATATATATATATATATATGATTTTGTTTTTATAATTGTGATGACCTTTAAAAAGCAACAAGCAATTTGATATATGTGCAACATTCAACAAATAGGACAATTTAAACTGAAGGCAATTTATACGGAATTGAATTTGTGTTTACTTCCGTTAGGCATTTATTTGACAGAATTAATCGATTGTCTATAACATACTGGCCAGTGATGAGGGACACTACATTTGTTTTGTTAAAGTTTAACAATATTGGTTTAAATACCATGGTTGCTAAGAACATGTTATTCGATATAATGTCATGTGAAATTTAACGTCAAGTCAAATGCCATGTAACTAAAACGCAACTTGTTGTTATGAACTTTTTCTATGAGTGGGACAAGCAACTGTAAAAAAATAATGCAAACAGCCTACGAAACTCGTCACTCAGTTAACAAAACGAGATTAAAAGACTGTCAGAAAACGTTATTTATGCAAAGATGTTTAAAAGCCTATGCAGCTTCTTTACTCGATATGATGTGTATGCCAAAATGTCCTTTGTTTCCAAAAACACCTTAATGTGTTACATGGCAGAAATCGTCCAAATCTCTGTGGAAATTTACGTGTAATTAGCAAATATGATTGAATATAGCGAAAAAGATCGAACAAGACCTGGACATGTATTCACCAACCCATTCTTAGACATAATAATAAAGATAAGACATAGAACCAATCAAACATACTTACGAATTTGAATATTAACATGCTAAAAGTGGTGCTTAAGGCATTAACACATTGTTAAAAACTCAGAAAACTTAATTTTAGGCGTAAACTGCAATATCAGGCATAACTCTCAAGTTGCTTTAGCACATTGCAACCTGAGTAATATTCTTTATTTTAAAACTTAAGTATAATAATTATTTGGTCTATAAGAGAACAGGAATGTTAAAAAAGTTAAGACAAAAAATAGGGAATGTCAGGTTAGTGAAAACTGTTTTCATCATATGTTTTTTAACCAAGCAATCTTAAATACGCTGCCATTTCTTACTATATACAGTATTTATAAAAACACTCGCGCCAGACTCTTCGTACATATTGCATTTGTATAGTTAAACAGTAGTACTTACCTTGCATTCATCTATCCATAAATTATCGGGTTATACATGGAGATACTAATGGCCATAAGGTAGATGATGATGTAGATCTGTTGGATGTATTCGTATTCGGTTATGGACTTGTTGTGACTGGTCAGCAGATAGTAAGCGTGCATTGGTAACCAGCAAACAGCAAATATCAGAACCACCACGCTCATCATTTTAACCATCTGAAAATATCAAATGGTAAGCTCTGGTGAGTTATTTCGAGCAAACATGTTTCGAATGTCATGTTTTATCATAAGTGAAAATACTGTTACGTAAACTTGAAAACATGAGATTTGCAACTTATCAAATATATGAACTTCGTCATTATTACGAATTTATACTTTTCCGTCGACTGGATCTTGTCTTTCTACAAGATATATATCCGTATCATTCTTATTACACCTTTACATCCCGTATGACCATTCGATATAAAATATATATAATGGCAATCCATTATCACTTGTCCCTATACCTATCTACTCGAATTGACAATGCATTTCAAGTGCCAATCATATGTTTCGAACCAACATTTTCTAATAAGCAATGTCTTAATAAAAGAACAAGGGCCTTATCATTCTTAATATACGGTTTTGTTCCACTTTGTCCATCCAAAAGACAGAATAAATTAACTTCTTATCGAACCTTATTGTTCATCATGATGCTGCCTTTTTTAAATATATATGACATTTTCTATCGTGGAATATCTTTCTCGTCGTCTTTTCGCTGCCTTTCCAATAGATAAAGGGCCTTGTCTTCGGTATCGTGACGTTTGTGTGTCCTTAAATTACAGGGCCTTACCACTCGTTTTATTTATATTTGTTGCGCCTTTATTCTATCTTTCCAAGTGAATTAGAACCATTTGGATCAAACGTTGAAATACTTAAATCGCATATTGACATATGTACGACTTTATTATGTCTTCTTAATATAATAACTATGTGTTCCATTACTTATAGTTCTTTAATATTTGTCGCACACCTTTTCCTAGGACATGTCTATTCGTACACCTAGCTTTCTTTTTAACAAGACAAGAATTTGCATTTACTATTTGGACTTTTACTTGTGTTTTCATACGATGCCTTTTAAATTTGTATCGCTCTTTTATACTGGTTATTGTATTTTTCTAAAAATGAAACATCTTCTTATTGGTACTATATGTCTTGCTTTGACTTGATCACTTATTGCCGAAAACTATAGAACTTTGAATTTACATATTTCTTTTGAACTTGTCCTTGTCTTTTCTAAACAAAGGGTAACTTCGTATCTATCTGTTGGACTTACCTAAGTCTGTTCTTTAGATAATACATGTACTAGATGTATATTGATTGGTCTTATGATTGGCATAATACCCTTTGTTTCGACTTTACCCTGTCTGTCTGGATGGACGTCTCCTCCCCGATAGCCCTGCGCTGCTCCATAACTCCATCCCAACGCGCGAGTAGGCGGAGACCAGCGTGAGAAACGATTACAGGTAGTTCAGCACGAGGAGAATGTAGTTGTACCTGAAACGTGAGCGGTTAAGGTAGGACAGTTAAAACCGCAAATGTTCCGTCAGAAGAAAACAAATAAACGGTAAAAAGCGAAAATTTGCTTTTAAACCGTTTTTGTTATATTTTTAATTACGATTTTTGTTAAAAATCCCTTGTGAAATAAAAACATTAAAACACCGAAAACAATATATTTCTATATAGGTGTCGTCCTTCGGTTGCTTACCTTTAAACGGATATGTAAAAAAAAAGACGCAACATCATAACAAATTAACGTCAGTTCGAATTAACTGTATTAAATTGGAAAGCAAAATTATTTCAATATGATGATAAGTGCCAATTTACATTTCAAATCAATTTGATTGCTTTGTTCCTCGTTAACAAAGCAACATGGATGCCATTTAAACGCATCTGTAAACAAATGATGTATAATGCTGTGGTATTTGAAGGATTGGCTGAGATAATTACAATACCAGTTAATATTTATTTCGATAAGGCAAATACTTCAACAAGAATTAAGATTCATATAGAAATACATAAACGTCGTTCTACATGGTTAACAGCGCTTTTAGAAGAACGGCACTTGAATAAGCTACGATAGTGATTGATATGAACTTTTGACCTCATCTCACAAGCTAAAAATAGGTAGTGTATATGCTAATATATGCTAATGAAGACGAAGAACTATAATAAACTTACGCTATATCCGTTTCTATTGGCCAGGTGATAAAGCAAATCGTACCAGCAAGATAAGTCGCCGTTTCAAAGTAAATTAGATTCGGAAATGTCAATACGATGGAGAAAAGCCAGAGGAAGATTATAGTCATAATCACGTGACGTTTCGGCATGCGTGGTCGAAGCGGATATAGAATGGCAATATATCTGAAACGACAGTTAATATATTTTATACCATTTGTACGTTGCTAAACTAAAAACGACACTGAAACTTGTCGTCAATAATTGAAATTGTGTTCACGATGAGTTTCGGTATATGATTGCATTCATAAACACATGTTGAAATAATAAACAAACGTGTGAAGCATGCTGCCTAATAAAAATGACAAAGATACATTATAATAATAATAAGTATATGTTATGTTTACAATATTTAAAAGTTTGCTTGGTGCTAAAATATAACAATTTCACAAGACAATGTTGTGGTCAATTTATACCACATTACCATTAAACATAAATAAAGGGAATTAGTAGTAACATTAATCAGTGACAGTCACTAAGTAATAATAGGTCTGCATTAATATGTAACTAATTCGAGACAGTCATTATTATTTACAATCCAAGTACATACAAATATGTGATGCAAGTGAATTCAGCACATCATAATACGTTTGAACTGCGTAGCCTGCCTGTGGTAACTAGTTTTATTTGTTTTTATCATATTGTAACTAACGTCAAACACTTTGGCGCGCGTCGTTCCTTTTTACGACAGGGGTGACTAGCCTTTATACCAAAGGCATAGTAGACCAATGTCGGTTTTATTCTGTATAAACATACAATTATTGAAAGCTTTGGTTTCGTTGGTTGCATTTGCAGAAAATGTGTGTTTAATGGTTTACGACTGCGATACTACATATTATATAATATAAAAGACCATTTTCTCATGATGCAAATATTAATTGCATCTATTTTGTTATTATTTTGATTAAGCATCCATTATAACCATTTAACCATTCATAGAACATAACATGTGTTAATATAACAGAGCAAAATAAAAGAGCAATAATCGACCAAGTTCTTCATCCATATAATACACCAATATTGACATTGATGACCGTATGCATTAAACGTAGGTTATTTTATTTTTATCAAATTATTTTATTTCTGAATACATGTTTTTAACGACCCATGTATGACTCTAGTTAGTAACTATGGGAGTTTTAATGTGTTGGCGATACTATGCATGTTGTTCTATTCTCTAAGTCAAACTAAAATTAAGATTTAATAAAGAAACCAAAATAAAGTTCAGTCAACATAATTTGATATGCATGAATTTTATAATATGGCGTATAATCAATTTCACTTGTAATTCTGTTGGCTTGTTCCAATATAAATGTGTTTGATTGTATTGCACTGTTTACTGTTCTGCATATTGTCTGTTTATTTTTTAATCTTAAGTGTCATAATTGGCGCATGTTTATTTTGTGCATATTCACTCTTTGTATATGTGTGATGTCTTTAAGGAGTGTAATAAAAATTGTATATGTCATTGCAGTGTAATATTGTATTGTCATTCGTTCAAACAATACAACGCTTAACTAAAACATTTAGAATAATTAGTTAAAGCCACACAACTTATTTGGCATAGTAAATTTAAGTATAAAAAAGAAACATATTTTATCTATGCCTATTAGAATATACCTGGTGGCTACAAGGCAGAAATCCGTATTTGTTTTGCGCTTTAAAACTTAAAAATAATCGCGTTTGTCGAAATGGACGTATACGTATAGAAATCCTACTTTAGGTTTTAAAAGCGGTACCGTTTGAAAAATAATAAATTACTTGCTAACTAGGCTATATATTTAATTTTATGTACGCCAATTAGAATATATCTGTTGGTTACAAGATAGAAATCGGTCTTTTTTTGCGCTTTTAAACTGAAAAACAATCGCGTTTGTTTATATGGACGTATACGTATAGAAATCCTACTTTCTGTTTTATAACCGGTACCGTTTGAAAAATAATAAATTACTTGCTAACTTCATTTCGAGGTCAGAGGCTTTAAACCAGTATTGAAGTAGATTTATATACGATAGGCGTGCTTTAGAAACCATTCAGCAATACTTAACCACCAGAACGATATAGTAAACACATATGTACAACACATATGCACCATTTAAAATAACGACAAATGGAAAAAAACTATTGTTGTTGTTTTATAATATAATTTGTTCTACCTGTAAGCATACGGAGGTCTCACAAATGTAAGCGAACACAAATAAGCGAAAGCAACACAAATTATGCTGTCTTCATAACCGTTTTCACATTTAAATGGAACGTTCTGTTTCATTAGCTATTATATTATTGTGATAATGCTCATGTAATTGTTACGGCATTCTTTACCGTTGATGTGAGTATATTTACCCATTAGAAACACCAAATGTCGGTAACACCTCAATTTAACAAACCTTTAGTAACAATGGAAACACATGTCGCCATAAAACATCTGTTAACTTTAAACAGACAGTTTTATGTTCATAACACATGCAGTTTTATGACGTAAAGACGAAGTAAATGGAGTTACCTTATGCAACATGCATATTTAGTGAATGACGTAATTAAAATCCATAGAAAATACGAAGAAACACACAATTAAAGTGTTCACTTTAAAATAAGTATACACGCTCTCAATGAAATTTATAAACGAAACAGATATGAGGAATACAATATTCTTAACCAGAAAAACGAGGTCAGAATCTACTTTTATATAGCTTAAGAATGTTCTCTGCCTTTTTAACACTTTTTAGACATGCTATTATGAGACTTTATTCATAACTTTGCACTACCTATAATAATAAGTAGAGATATATACACATTGTATTCCTTGCTGTAGCAAAAAGAGAAATATTGGTTATTTAAAACTGGTAATTCACTGTTTATCTGTTAGGCCAATCATACATATATACATTTCTCTGACCACTCGTGAATCAAACGCGATCATCTACCAACACCAACAAATACATGTATCCTATATTCACTGTGGGGACAGTGGTCTAGTGGTAGGAGTCTGCTCTAGGGATCGAGAGGTTCCTGGTTAGAATCCCGCTCAGGGCACTGGATTTTTCTGAGCAAAAAATTAATTCCACGCTTGCTCCTCTCCACCCAGGTGTATAAATGGGTACCTGTGAGGGAAATAAGTCAATATGCCGTGGCTGCCTACGGCGACATATGTAAACGGACGACTTAAATCCTATTGATCGGGGGGTTAATGTCGAAGTCGGCTGAAGATGCATATCGAAGCAGACTATACAACGCACCTTTCATCTTTAACCTTTATATTTATTTCTTCAAACTTTAACAAACCCATATACTTTCGCGCTTATCACTATTAATATGTATTTAATATAAATAAAGTACCAGTGAAATTGCAAAAAAAAAATACATAAATGGTGTTGTTATTGTTTTCTATCAAAAATTAGATAGAGATTCCGTTCAAGCACAAACTAGTGTTCTAATAATATAAGTAAATGACGTTAACCGGTAGTGTTGGGAACTAGAATTATAACCTAATGCCTGTACACATATTATAATGACAGTTGTGCAGAGTGTGAACCCAAAATATGTCTCCTATCAGTTATCGAATTCATTTGTATCGTAATTGTAGTTTAAGAAATGTGTTGAACTATATGCTTAAATTCCCAAAAGACAAAGAGAGTTTACCGATATCTGATAAGGTCCGATAAACCTTTAATACCAATTAAGATTCTACCACAAAGTGTGCACGCAGTGTATGTATGACATGAACGGTGGTTGTACTTTTAACACCCTTGGATTAAGAAGTTGAAGTCTATTGCGGTTTTATATGTTAAATGGATATAACTTGTCTTGATAGAGTATTTTGAAAACAACCACTGTTTACCGGTGGAAGTACAATCAAAGTTGGAAACAGATTATAACTCAAACAGGTCAAATACAGGTCAAGGCTTAGATACACAAAGGAGACGTAATCATTTAATTAACTTGATAAAGCACAGCTCGGTACCTTATTGCAAGAACCATTTAAGTGGTTGTATTCTCTCTCGCAGACATTTAGTTATTTATTAATGCGATTAACTTTTTCCTCAAATTGCGAAGCCGCGGAACATTATGGTCATTATATAAGAAAACTGTACCGATTTTTCCCCGGTATCTATTCGCATTTGTCACAAATATTGATGATAATGCATTCGTATAATAAAAGACGATTATGATTTGTCTATTAATTCAATCACCATAGTAAAATATACACAGAGTGTACGTTCCACATGTAGTAGAACAAACACATACATGCAAATCAATACACCAAAACGAACGGTCACTGCAAAGCATTCGGGTTTAAATGAGCTCCAAACCTAACTAATTATTAGTCGAACCTTTAAGTGTAAAATACATATATCGCATAGCATAACGATTCAAATAAAACAAAAAAATAATAGAGAAAATATTTAAATTTAATCAACATTCAACTACTCAATAGTTATATACAGAGAGAACCAGAACCGTACATTTCTAAGGCAAGATTAAATTAAACAAAAACAATATAAACTACATATTGTGTTAAAAAGCATTACTAATATAGCATCATATAGTGTAACATTCAGTAAATCATGTGTGCAATTCAGGAGTACAGTCAAGTAATTTTTATGTATTGAATAACTGTTAATTCAACTCGAATTTATACACGAGTTTGCCATTCTGCATTATATGCGTATATCTTAGAACATATAAAATTATAATTATTTTGGAAAATAGAAACTGTAGTTTGAAGAATCAACAACAATGACTCTCTATAAAACTAATTACATAACAATGGCTCTCCAATGTTTGACGTCATTGCCAACCACTACCTATTAGTTTTAGCAAGTAAACGTACTTCACCATTACCCGGTAATATTAAATCATATGTTATGTGCATATTGGACTCAATATATCCTTTATCCTCAATACAGATATATCTTGATATAGTTTTGTAATTATTGATTAATTTTACTAATAGTGCTCTGTCTTATATGAACCGATAACTTTAAATGATAGATAAAATAAAATANATAATGAATTCGTATAATTAAAGACGATTTGTCTATTAATTCAATCACCGTAGTAAAATATACAGAGAGTGTACGTTCCACATGTAGTAGAACAAACACATACATGCAAATCAATACACCAAAACGAACAAAACTGGGTTCAACGCCTTGGGACGGTCATTGCAAAGCATTCGGGTTTAAATGAGCTCCGAACCTAACTTATTATTAGTCGAACCTTTAAGTGTAAAAGAAATATATCGCATAGCATAACGATTCAAATAAAAAAAAAATAATAGAGAAAATATTTAAATTTAATCAACATTCAACTACTCAATAGTTATATACAGAGAGAACCAGAACCGTACATTTCTGAGGCATGATTATTTAAACAAAAACAATATTAACTACATATTGTGTTAAAAAGCATTACTAATATAGCATCATATAGTGTAACATTCAGTAAATCATGTGTGCAATTCAGGAGTAAAGTCAAGTAATGTTTATGTATTGAATAACTGTTAATTCAACTCGAATTTATACACGAGTTTGCCATTCTGCATTATATGCGTATATCTTAGAATATATAAAATTATAATTATTTTGGAAAATGGAAACTGTAGTTTGAAGAATAAACAACAATGACTCTATATAAAACTAATTAACAATGGCTGTCCAATGTTTGACGTCATTGCCAACCACTACCTATTAGTTATAGCAAGTAAACGTACGTTGTATAGTTTTTAATTTACCTAGTTTTATACCTATAATTATAACCGAAACAAGTTAGTATACGTTTTGTTTTATATTTATATAAAATAAAAATAAAAATGTTTACATGTTTGAAAGAAAATTGCAAAAATCCGCAGCATAATTAAATTAATGACACAGGAAGGATTATCTACAGTCAGCATTAGCCATGTTCACCATATGCACAACTTTATCAAGAACTTATGCAAATGACACGCCCTTAGAAAACTTACAATCGAGCAAAGATATTGGAAGAAGACGTTAACCATTGGTTTTAATACAAATATGTGCTCGCGCAACGTGGGCTAAATAAATAGTAATGGAATAATAAACTATACATTGACGCTGCCATATTTTAACATGAAGTCGTAAACAAGAAACATAACATAAAAACAAAACCAGAAATACGGTTGACGATATCGTTGGAATACTTTTTTTAAATCACAAATGTATTGTTTTTTAACAGCACTTTATTTGTCCACTTGTGTCACATACAAAAACAAGAAAACAAACAAACGAGTAAATAAGCAACATTGTTAAACTATGAAAAAAATGTATCATCAGTATCAAACAATCGTTGATATTTTCATATTAATCATAATATCAGTAATTGCAGTATTAGGTTTTCGCAAAAACAAATAACTTATTTAACTCAAATCAAACACACTTGCAATACACATTTTAGTAGATTTTACTGCAATTAATATACACTATACATTAAACAACTATAGTGGATTAGCCTTATATCAGTATGAGTAGGAAACTAAACAGAATTGTACATATACATATGCATCTGAGAATGCCAATTAAACGTTGTCATTGTCAATTAATTTTCCTCCAAAATCAGAAAATTTAAACGTGAGATGGCATTTGCTTGTACGAAAACTGTCAATATTTCATGAGCCAATAAAATCAGACAATGTGTTCTTGCGAACGGCTTAGGCACTTGCATAATACTATAATACATATACTGCATACTTTTGAATATTATTATAAGGTTATACAAAAGTGCTAAACTGTTAAAGAAACGATAGAACCGCTCACACATTACTTTAAAGTCTTTTTAATAGATTATTTATTATCTTGTAACTGGTGCATCAAGACAAATCGAACTACTTAAGCACTAGGATTTGTATATTTTGCAATAAAAGCAAATCTTTTGCAACACGTACAAATACCAGTTATTATGAGAATGTTTACAAAAGATCAATATCAACAATACGTATCCGTAGATATATTTTGCTACAACATACTTCACCATTACCCGGTAATATTAAATCATATGTTATGTGCATATTGGACTCAATATATCCTTTTATCCTTAATACAGATATATCTTGATATAGTTTTGTAATTATTGATTAATTTTACTAAAAGTGCTCTGTCTTATATGAACCAATAACTTTAAATGATAGATAAAATAACATAATGTGTGTAAAACAAATATGTTTGTAAATATATTGATATTTATATTTCTTATTTCTAAAATGTTAGTACTGTTCCAATTTTAGTACTGTGGTGATTGTTATTTTTGTTACTTGTTATGTTCTTTTGAGCTCACCTTTCATTTAACATGATTCGAGTAAAAAAACAAATGGAATCGTCTAAACTTCAATAACGAAATACATTTTACCTAAGGCATATACCGTAACAAATGCTTGTTCACAACATCTTCCATGTGATTTGACGCAGACTAGATTATCAGTAAGACGCGCACGTTTTTAATGGAAAACGTTGATTTAGTTGCATTATATCAACATGTTCTTACTCGATATAGTTTCATTTGTTCTGCGGTTATATGCCCATGTGTTTCGATATCCGATATCGGAGCAAGCCTCCTTTAAATAATTTCAAACTGTTATCACCGGCGTTCATACGACTCCAGTACCATACATCAGTTTTCAACCTGGGCATACGTTGTTTAACCGACAATGCGCTTGGAATTAATAAAAGTGTTTTGACATGAACGGTGTCGCTTCTTTGTCTCGCAATGCATCGCACACATGTGTCCGTTAGTAAGAGATATAGAATATATTCAAAAGAATGGTAAAATAAATATTTACTTCACGGTAAATGAATTTAGGCATGCGCAATCCGAATGAAATACTAGTACTTGTATAGAAATCTTATTGCAATAAGTGCATAAATAAAATTATTCGCTAGTATTTAATGATCTAAAGGTTAATGATTGTTTATATCTGGCTTATAGCAAATATTGTGCACTTTTACAGGCTGTAATCTGAATTTCTCATCCGACACCACATACCTTAACACTGGATGATAAATTGCATTTTAAATTCTCATAATTTCTTACCTAGTTTACTTATTAGAATATTAGACCAAAATACAGTCAAAAACTCATTAAATGAATTTATTACATCTCCACGAGAAGCAAATATGCTCTGTTGAGGTGTAATTGTGTTCGCTTTGATAAATTAAATTTTACCTGTATTGTCTTTAGTCTATGTATTTATATATGTGTTCAAGCGAAAAAAAAGAGAACCTAAAATATCCTAAGGTGCAAAGATGTACAGGCAACATAACGCTGAGAATATAAACCAGTTTTATGAGAGAATCGTTCACGGCTCTTTGACAGCATGCCACACCTATTTACGTAAGAAACTGAGTCAATGAACGTAATTCGAACATGCCTTAGTGAAGTTGAATCGAAGCATTAGTAACTGTGGTATACCTTACCTACGCATGACCTTCAGCTTAACATATACTTTACCATCTGATATCAAACTGTTGCCGCAGATATAATTTTACTTATACTATTATTTACTAGAATTCACAGAATATAACATACATCCTAACACTATATCTTTTCACGTAATTAATTTTTTTTTTAAACGGTTTAAACAACCAATGGATTTCTACGTTGATCGTTACAATGCGATGTCCCTAAAATTGATCACGTTGAGTGCATTTGTGCCTGTTATGTTATGTATGTGCTAATTTGTGTGAACTTCCCTTTTGTATAAAAATTGCTTAGCTAATGTGAGGTAAACCGTTTTAATTGTTTACATTCCAAGTGCTTTTGAATTGATCGTTCCAAGGCGCCGACCTCAGATTAAATCATTTTTAGATTATTATTTTTTAAATGTCGTTTTGTATATTCTGTTCCGTCTTGTATAGGTCATTGGTCACTTGCCTTAAATAAAAGTCTAACTTATGTTTAAAACAATTCTGTACTGCAAACGTTTCTTGGGTTTCATTTATTTTATTAATTTTATAGGTATTTTTAGATTGATTTCACCATCAAATTAATAAATAAATCGCTTAATGTAATTTGGCCAGCTAACGAATACACGGCTATGGTTACATTAGGTGTGTATCCTAATTGACAATACACGCAGTTGGGACAGTTGATAAACATACTGCTGAATAATAGAATCCAATCGTATAAAACATGCATTGATAATGCAATATATCTCGAAAATGGCTTCATCGTAAATGCAGAAAGTCAAAAAGGCAGGGAGTTATTATCTTTAACAAGAACTATTTTTGAGTGAACGGCATCGTGTGATAAATGGAACACGTAGATAATAGTTCGTAATAGAATGGGAAAATGTTTTGTATCTAAAGGTGTGTATGATAGAATTGCAATACTGCTGCAGTTTCTGGAGTTTCACTTCTTTATATTGTATCTAAATACGCATTTGTCAGTAAATGTTGTAAATGCCATCAGTTTGAGACGACGTTCAAGTTAAAGCCATGCAAACATACGCGATTAAACATAGTTGCAACAATTCATAACAATAAACAATCTACCTAAACCTTGTCAGAACATGTGCCTACTCCTAGCTCTGCCTGGTGATTATTGTTTCTTAGTATTGCAGATAAGACCGATCGGCTATTGAGAATGTATTGACGCTAACCCGAGCGAAGGTAAAGTTATTGTGAAATAATGAACCAATTACATGCCCTCTAATTGCCCGATAAAGTATGCGAAGTGTACCGTACGTTTGGGGGATTATACCACATTAACGCCGTAAACTCTTGAACGATAAAATCTAATTACATAATAATGAAAGTAAAGATTGCTTCATATTCAATTCCAGCATTGTATGTATTGATCTGACTTTACTGCATTCTTCTGATCAATATGCATGTATCAAATAACACACTGTATGTCTGGCTAAACGTGCATACAATATGATATAATTCGCGGACAAATAACCAAGTCTACTGTTCAGTATATTTGCGTCATTTTCAAATACTTCTTATCAATCTCACATATGTTAATTGTAATTGATAAGTAATTGTAATTTCATTATAATCGATTAGCTTTACGGTACAATTTTAAATTAAAAACATTAATATTGTTTTCTTTTTTAGTATGTCAATTAAAGCTGGTTCGAAGACATTACATTTAAAAAAAGGAGAAGATTTAAACTTCAAGTTTAAGTTCCGTTAGAACTGTGTTAATATTTTTGATATATAAAATATAGAATTGGTTTTCTATTCTAGCATGACCTTTATACTTGTTTGAAAAATAAGTCTACTTTGTGCGACTTATTTTTGTTAAAAACGAATCTTCATAATTAAATTCGTTTTTACACTGCAATATAGGGCGAGTTTGGAGGGTACACTGTGTTTCTGAAAATTAATAAGGTGCTTCACCTGTTATATTATTGCATACGAAATATACTGAGAAATGAAAGATGTCCAATACAAGTGAACGCATTTATATAAGTAGTGTGAAAACATTGATTGTTATTTATTTATGTTTTTTAATTATCTCACTAACCTGTCAACGGCGATGTCCATAAAGGTAAGAACACTTGCAGAGAAAGTACACGGGGATATAACACACGATAGTTTGCAGAAGAACGTTCCAAACCACCAGTCTTGATACAACAAATATAGAAACGTAAACGGAAGATTTAACAGAGAGATGAGCAAATCCGCCAGCGCCAGGTTGACAAGGAAATAGTTGGTGACCGTTCTCATGCGTTTGTGGGCCAAAACTATCCAGATGACCACAAGCTTTACGCCGGCAGAAATCAGCAGACTTGCCATGAAAAAAAGGTATAATATCGTCTGTTGCCACCATGGTAACAAAAATTGGTATGGATCTTCTGGTTTGCGTGTCGTGCTGGTAAAGTTCACAGTTGTTGAAGAGGTGTAAGTGGCGTGAGGGAACGGCATGTTTGAGTCTCGGAGATGTACAAGAAACGGCACACGTTTCCAATTACGGCGTAAACAAAACTTGACACTCTGAAGTCAGCGTTGGTCTGAAAAGTCGGAATTATTTATATTTAAGAATATTGGTAGCTAATGTGCTAACAGGTAAACCTTCTTTCACAGAAAAAGTGCAAACTATAATTCATATTTAATAAGCATATTTAAATGTATTCATATCATTTAGAAATCATAATGACAAAATATAGAAATGCCTATTTAAAATTTAATACTATAGACAAATAGATGTGCCAATGTTATATTATCAATATCGATGTAAAGACAAATTCCAGTATGATACACGTAATTCCCACCGAGGCATACTTAACCCCATATCATTGTAAATGCGTTCGTTAATGTATGCATAAAGTAATTGATATTCCGAATGTATCGTAACACTTGACTGCTCAGCATAAACTTGGTTAAGATGATCAATTGCTTACATTAAAGTAACAATAAAGGTGACAAATCCAATTATTATGCATATCAACTGGTCTAATTTTTACCGGATTTCAGTTCCTCTTGCATAAAAAATGCAGCTAAGGTGCAACGTTGTCAAGAATTATGGAAGAATATGCCCGTTTCATAATTTGAAGAAATGTTCACATTTTGCGATTTCCGTACATTTTCGCTATCTCCGATGTTCCTCGGCTTCTTTCGTAGAGTACGCATATATTGATGACGTAGTACAAACAACACAATATTTTCGTAAACAAAGAAAGACAACATGTATGTTATGTTATGTTCGATATAGATTAACGCTTCACTGACCACAGTGATTCGCTGAACAAAGTGTGATTATATAAAATCTACTGTGTCACGATAGAGATTAACGCTTCACTGACCACAGTATTTCGCTGAACGAAGTGTGATTATATAAAAGCTACTGTGTCACATTAGGCATAATTAATATTAAGAACGCTTTATTTTAAAGAAAGTATGACTAAACAAATACAGTTCTAGCACAATATTTACTCATGTAGTGTTTTTGTATACTATATACAACTAACCCTGATTTATATATGTTTTAAACCACCTAGAACAAGCAATTAATATGCATCTTGTTGTTTGCTACATTGGT
>VMBQ01000232.1:41398-115447 GCA_007657795.1 Dreissena rostriformis | reverse complement strand
TATATATATATTATTTCCTGAAGTAAACGAATTCCGATCATTCACTACTTACTTTTCATGAGAAAACTCCACTGGAAAATTAGACTTCTTAATTTATACTCTCACTCGCTATGGTATTTTGTAGGTAATTGCAAACGTTGTGCGTTTATCTTAATTTATGCAAACTTATATCTTGAAGAAAATCTTCCTTTTATTTCCAGTGAAGCGCAACACCAAAGCAAAAGCGTTAACATACTGTAGTTCATTTCAAGTGAACCTTCAAGATATTTATTTAAGGGTAAATTTCTTTAACATTCATTTAAATCATTTACATAATGCTTATACTAATTTATAGATTTTACCGAAATTTAAACAACAATAAAAAGAACTATTGTTTCTAACTAAAAATGCTTTCACAAGACACAGCGTTGATAGCCTACAGCTACAAAGGAAACAGCCTAATCGATGTGCACTGTATCAGTTAACATAAGTTATTCATTACTCCTTAACACTCAATACCATTTGTTATTCAGTTCGCGTATACGACTAGAGTGTTGCCGAAACACCTTTACTAGCATGAGCAGACATCGTTTGCGTCTCCAGTAACGTGGCTGCATGCACGTATAATATGTACTCCTACATCGGCGATGCGGATATATCTGCTGTTAAATACAAAGCAAAACTGGTTCCATTTTCTTTCAATATGAATTTGGAACGTCCGCTGTTCAATATGAATTTGGAACGTCCGCTGACATTTATTGATTCAGCTGTTCTTCGTTCTGGAGGTTCGTTTGGGATTTACCCTTATTAAGACGGACTGTGGACTATAGAGTGAGTTCGCTGTACTGTTTGCTTGTCATGATGAATGGCAGTGTGTTCCTTTATATACAACCTATTCTGATAGTTATTTGTGTCATATTCTCCTAGTGATGCCTTATATTTATTGTTATATTTGGAATTGAGCATTTATAAGCATTGAATTGTCTGTTAAGTTTAAGAAATAAACAACTATTTATCATAATTATTGAAAGCATTTAATGTATTATGTCATACAATGAACCTTGGCAGAGATAAAGTGCTTTTTTATGTTTTGATGAGTAAGAACACCCAATTATTGAAAATCAATCTGACTAAAATAAGGCATATTTATTGAGAATTGCGTGATAAATCATATATAAATCACATTTTTATAAAGTGAAATGCATGATTGTCTTAAACAATTTAAATTACACAAATATTTACTTTACATTATATAAAATATTATCATTGTAAAACTGATACAAATTATTTATTATTTTTACTACATTCCGAATAAATATTATGCGTTATTGAAATATTTTATTGAAAAACACCCATCCATAAAAAAAGACCTCAAATAAAGGTTTAATACTAAAACATTCTTGTTTTTATGGGATGAGGAAACAATGTTTGCACTTACATTATTAAATTATACACATCATGTTATGCCACATTCGTATTCAGTGTAAATCACATTTACAGCCATACTCACGCTGATATATCAGACGGTTTCTAGCGATGGATGAGATGTTTTATGGTAATGGGGCGTTACCTTTGCGATCGTGATAAATGCTGATTTTAAACAGCACTTACGGTACAGTCGTTCAAAGACGAACGTACCTTTGCATGTTTTTATGCATTTATGCTGTTGCATTATATTCATTCATTATATGTAGGATAGTTATTATGTTTATTTATCTTTCTTTATAATTATATAATTCAGTGTTATTACATATTATTTTTTCAATGCGCCAATGACAAGAAACACGTGTATCCAAACAAATAAAGTGAGTTTATAATTGCGTTTATAAATGCCGAAGTCCAAGCCTCCCTATACTTATCCTCATATGCATACGCCCCTCATATCACTAATAATAATAATAATATTAATAATAATAATAATAATAATGATAATAATAATAATAATAATAATAATAATAATAATAATAATAATAATAATAATAATAATTATAATAATTATAATAATTATAATAATTATAATAACAACAATAACACAAATAATAATAATAATAATAATAATAATAATAATAATAATAATAATAATAATAATAATAATAATAATAATAATCATAATAATAATAATCGTCATCATCATACGTATACTAATCAACATCATAATAACAATATTATTAATAATAAAAATGATATTAATATTTATAGTATTAGAAGAAGTAGGGGATGTGAGCTATTCACAAAGTTATTACAATTTCTGTGAATTTCTCTAAAGCCTTTACAAATACAAATCTATGTGTACATGATGTATGAAGCTTACATGTGTCAATTTGACCAATTATGGGCCTCATTCCGAATAAAAAAGACAACTTTTGTATACAGAATATTAACTTGCTTTTAACAAATACTGTCAAGCAACGACTGTTCATGAAGTGAAACAAATTAACCAAAGTCGTATTTTAGTAAAGAAAAAAAATATATTATCGTGGCATTATAAAGACTGGATTTACAGCCTTCAACAAGAAACTTTGTATCTTATTAAACGTGTTTAAAAAATCAAAAATCCAAATGAATTTCCGAGATTCCAGAGACCAAAGGATGAACTTAACACCACTCGTCTACTTGCCTTTCGATCGCAACCTGCTCTTCATTATACATGCACATATCGTGCATTTTCTCTCTGTAAATTTAAACAAGACCCACCTTTAGACTGAAGATCAAAGCTTTCATAACCAGATACACTGATATAACTTAGGCTATGAGATTCGGTCTTAAACGAGTCCTTGCTTAATATTTTCTAAATTCAAATTTACTAATATGAGGCGTTTTATTTCAATATGGTAAACGTATGTGCTACAAGATACACCAATGCACAAGGATATATTTTTCAGATGTTTTACCACAAATGAAGGACAGCACAGGAAATATGTTTTACATAATTCATACATCTTATACAATGCTTACATCACTTTATTTTTTATTTCCGGGACCAATTTTCTACGTAAATAAAAGAATAATATTTAGATTCATTTGAAGCTCTATTTATTATACAAAATGGTTTATAGACACAACAATTAGCAAAAAAAAATAATGTATATTTTATTACCAATATACCAGTCTTCTTATTATGCCACTTGGAAATATCCTCGACATTGTTTACTCAGAAATTATCAGAACAGTTTAAGCTCAAAACAGTAACGCTAGTACAAATAAATTGTAATGTTAAATTTCGTTGCAAATCAAGGAAAAAACCAGCGGTAATTTTTCAAAATGTTAAAGAAAATGTTTTGAAAGTATAACTTATATTTCTTGACTGATCCAAACATCAGCTTAATGTAAAAGGCAATATGTTTGGGTCTCACCCATTAAACCATAAGAAACATTATTTGACTTGTCGAGGTGATTAAAACAATGTGTCGTCTTTTCAAAACGAATTAAGTCTCTAGGGTATCCATCGGTGAATATGGGATTTTTCCAGACATTACCAAAATTAATTATGAGTTCTCTTCGAGTAAATATATTGGACAATAATGTCCTATTTGTGTTTGCTATTTTATAAATCGTCTTATCCGAAACTTAATATCAGGCCATGGAACTCCAGAAACTATCATAGGCACATGATATTGCTGATTCGCATTAGTGTATTCTATGGGAAACACTTGAGTGCGATATCGATGCATCTGCAAACGCTATTTCTGCACACGAAACGCATATCGGTCTTTATATAATAATTATCTACTATGTTTGATTAATTTTCCTAACTATTTCGTTTTTCGAGAATACGGATACTTTGCTATAAATGCAACTATATATATTTCATTTCAGACTGTTGTTGACGTATTTGTACAAAATAGTGAAGATCATAGGTCCACGTGGTGCCTGATTGTAATAAAAACTTGATTTTGCACGTGATAATCATTATGGCTTTTCAATAGTTAGTTATTGGATGCCGTGCATGGTTTTACGCATGGTAAGGCGATGTTTTATTACAAAAAAGGGGATGCAACATTAGGATATTAGCTGGTGATATAAGAGAACCGGACCAACTTGATTATATTTGTAAGACCTTACGACCGGAGTTAACTTGTGATATTTAGCCATGATGGTACAAATAAATTTCTCAGCAAATGCACACACTGTGTTTAAATGTGTTATCTAATAAGTAGTTCAAAAATGTGGCCAAATAGTATGTACTATGATTTAACAAACTCCATAATAAACGCTACTTTATGACACTTGTATTTTTAAAATCAAACATACTAATCAAAACAATCCGCATTTCAAGCGTTGACAGTATTAATAGATCAATAGGTACGATCAAAATAAAGACTTACATACTTACAAACTTTTATTTTGCAATAGTGTTTGGTTGTGTTAAAAATGTGTCCAGTTGCACGTTTTGGGTTCCAATTGTAGGGAGCTCAATGGGATGCCGGCGGAGGCACCCTTTTATTTTATCCTGATTTATTCCCTTCTTGACATTGTAAATTCTTATTTCGTACACAATATTTTTAAACAAGACGCAACGACATACCAAAGGCTATCATTACCAGCACGCTTATACAATTAAATCAATGGGGATTAGTCTGGTACATTTCTTTCTACCTCAATATAATTTACAAATATTGATTGTAAAATGAATATAATGTTTCTTTTATATGCCATATGTTCACTAAATTATCGGATGGTTAAGAACATTATACTGTGATCATACTGGTTACATCTGTATCGTTATAAATGATTTATGGGTATTATAAACTGTTTGCGTATTAACATTCTTATAGACTTAAAATCAAAAATCCACTGTCTCATTAACTTGTTGCCGACTTTCACAAAATATGACGACGGTCTCTGCATATATGTAACCTTCAAACATTGATTCTACAAGAAAAAAGTGTTTTCTTCAAATATTCATGTGTTGCTTTTGATCTTGTTGATAACATATAAGGTGTAATGCATTGCAAATAAAATCATCTTTGCGTGTTTCTTATTTCCAGAAAAAAAAGTTAAAGGGATGAATATAAGCATATTCGAAAATAATATTTATCCCATTATCAGACGTGCATTGACGGTATAACACGCCTTGGAATAAACTAGCCTCTATCCCACCTTGTTGAATAAGCCTGTCGCGTGCTATTTTTAGATCATTTGTGGGTTTTTTCCAAAAAGTGGAGAATCTGCGTTTGTCAACTGCGGAAGAACAAAACCGTATACAAATGCGATATTTGAACATTATTAATTAAAAAAGGAAGAAATAATAGGATAAATAGAATATTATGTGAGTTGTGGATAAAGATAAAGTTTGTCATGCTCGGCTCGAACCGGTTCTTAGCCTCGCATGATAAACTTGATCTTTATCTAACACTCACATAATATTATCTATTTAACGTTCAAACTTTGTTGAATGTTTACTTCTACCATTAAAATAAAATATTTTTGAAATCCTTTAAAAAAAACAGTTATATAGTATGGTACAATTATTATTGAGCATGATCTGGAAATAATATTAAAATAAATATATTTAATCGTAAGAATCGGTATGATAATGTATTTAATGTCGTCGTACATTTTAACTTAAATATTTATGTTTTTATTTGAAATCTAAAAGAAGGTAGCAGTGACATTTTACAAAGAGCTATTTATTTTTACTTCTTAGTTAAGCTTGTACACACATGTTTTAAAATTAGAAAGCAAGGTGAACATTAATATAAATAAAGCACACATAAATGTTTTTATAGTTACTAGTAATTAAACATGTGGTGTATATAAGGTTCGTATGATGTTTAATAACATCGAGCCATAATGAGACATTATGAAAAAAATAGTGATGTAAGAGAAACCGATCAACTTAATTAAGTACATGTATATGACCTTAACTTATCATCGTGTGATATTAATTTATCACCGTAACGATATACAATGAATACATTGCAAATGCACAAACTATGTTTTCAAGATGTTATCTAATACGGATGATATACGGGTTGCTTTATTCGTAACGGTACAGTGCGCAATTAATCAATAGTGTACTTCTCTTCTCGTAATACTTGAATGAGGGACATTTTCGTTGTTGGCGAAAGACCAATCAGAACAGTCGATATTTGATACCTATAACAAAGAGAACTCCATTATAAACGTTGTTGTTAAACAATTTAACTAATAATGCAACACAAATAATTGTTTTTGTCATGTCTGTGTATGTGTTTGGATTTAGTGTCTGATTGTATGTAAACACATATTTTAAATTACTTAGATGAATGCCTTTAAGAATGTTTAATATTTAGGAATGACAAAAAGCACTTTGAACAACATTCTATAACTGTATACAATATCATTAAAGACATTGGTTAAAAAAAGTTATTTCATGCGCAATTGACTTAATGTCCATATTTACGTAATTCCATTACACGCAGATGGTTAAGTCGCAGTTTAAATAATATTTACGGCAATAATCAAACTGATAAATCGGTCGGGGTATTGCGATAGTTGCTGTGTTTTATGGTGATTGGCTGGTAACTTCCGATAAAGATAGACGAAAATTTTCACCTTTAGACTGTAACNATAATAATAATAATAATAATAATAATAATAATAATAATAATAATAATAATAATAATAATAATAATAATAATAATAATAATAATAATAATTATTATAATAATACTAATAATAATTTTAATAATAATAATAATAATAATAAAAATAATAATAATTATAATAAATAAGAAACATTATTTGACTCGTCGAGGTGATTAAAACAATGTGTCGTCTTTTCAAAACAAATTAAGTCTCTAGGGTGTCCATCGGTGAATATGGGATTTTTCCAGACATTACCAAAATTAATTATGAGTTCTCTTCGAGTAAATATATTGGACAATAATGTCCTATTTGTGTTTGCTATTTTATAAATCGTCTTATCCGAAACTTAATATCAGGCAATGGAACTCCAAAAACTAGAATAAGCACATGATATTGCTGATTCGCATTAGTGTATTCTTTGGGAAACACTTGAGTGCGATATCGATGCATCTGCAAACCGCTATTTCTGCACACGAAACGCATATCGGTCTTTAAGTTTGCATTATGGTTTTCACATGTAAACATTTTAAGGCGGTGCTTTTGGTGTAATATAACACGTCAAAGGCATGAATCTCATTTCAAATTAGTTTGAGTTAATTTTGTTGACTTTATGTGCTTAAGTTTATGCTTCATGATTATTTACTATGTTTGATTAATTTTCCTAACTATTTCGTTTTTCGAGAATACGGATACTTTGCTATAAATGCAACTATATATATTTCAGTTGACGTATTTGTACAAAATAGTGAAGATCATAGGTCCACGTGGTGCCTGATTGTAATAAAAACTTGATTGTTCACGTGATAAACTGTTTGCGTATTAACATTCTTATAGACTGAAAACCCAAAAATCCACTGTCTCATTTACTTGTTGCCGACTTTCACAAAATATGTCGACGTTCTCTGCATATATGTAACCTTCAAACATTGATTCTACAAGAAATAAGTGTTTTCTTCAAATATTCATGTGTTGCTTTTGATCTTGTTGATAACATATAAGGCGATGCATTGCAAATAAAATCATCTTTGCGTGTTTCTTATTTCCAGAAAAAAAGTTAAAGGGATGAATATAAGCATATTCGAAAATGATATTTATCCCATTATCAGACGTGCATTGACGGTATAACACCCCTCTATCCCACCTTGTTGAATAAACCTGTCGCGTGCTATTTTTAGATCATTTGTGGGTTTTTTTCCAAACATTGGAGAATCTGCGTTTGTCAACTGCGGAAGAACAAAATCGTCTAAAAATGCGATATTTGAACATTATTAATTAAAAATGGAAGAAATAATAGGATAAATAGAATATTATGTGAGTTGTGAATAAAGATAAAGTTTATCATGCTCGGCTCGAACCGGTTCTTAGCCTCGCATGATAAACTTGATCTTTATCCAACACTCACATAATATTCTCTATTTAACGTTCAAACTTTGTTGAGTGTTTACTTCTACCATTGAACTAAAATATTTTTGAAATCCTTACAAAAAAACAGTTATATAGTATGGTACAATTATTATTGAACATGATCTGGAAATAATATTAAAATAAATATATTTGATCTTAAGAATCGGTATGATAATGTATTTAATGTCGTCGTACATTTTAACTTAAATATTTATGTTTTTATTCGGAATCTAAAAGAAGGTAGCAGTGACATTTTACAAAGAGCTATTTTTTTTTACTTCTTAGTTAAGCTTGTACACAAATGTTTTAAAATTAGAAAGCAAGGTGAATATTAATATAAATAAAGCAAACATAAATGTTTTTATAGTTACTAGTAATTAAACATGTGGTGTATGTAAGGTTCGTATGATGTTTAATAACATCGAGCCAAAATGAGACATTATGAAAAAAATAGTGATTTAAGAGAAACCGATCAACTTAATTTAGTAATGTATATGGCCTTAACTTATCATCGTGTGATATTGATTTATCACCGTAACGATATAAAATGAATACATTGAAAATGCACAAACTATGTTTTCAAGATGTTATCTAATACGGATGATATACGGGTTTCTTTATTCGTAATGGTACAGTGTGCAATTAATCAATAGTGTACTTCTCTTCTCGTAATACTTGAATGAGGGACATTTTTGTTGTTGGCGAAAGACCAATCAGAACAGTCGATATTTGATACCTATAATAAAGAGAACTCCATTATAAACGTTGTTGTTAAACAATTTAACTAATAATGCAACACAAATAATTGTTTTTGTCATGTTTGTGTATGTGTTTGGATTCAGTGTCTGATTGTATGTAAACACATATTTTAAATTACTTAGATGAATGCCTTTAAGAATGTTTAATATTTAGGAATGACAAAAAGCACTTTAAATAACATTCTATAACTGTATACAATATCATTAAAAAAATTGGTTAAAAAAAAGTTATTTCATGTGCAATTGACTTACGGAAAAAATAACAAGGTTATTAGTTCGACACTAATGTAAATAAGTATAAGTGTTTAGTGTTAATTATAAGAGGTATTTTTTACGTTACTAAATTTAGCATACCTAAAAACAGAACGCATATCGCAGATTCGTGATTATCAAACGCACACCAAAACTATCAATTATTTTAAAATCAATAGACAGCATTATCCAAAAATCGCATTTTGGAAATAACGTTTTTGACGGTTGAAATGTTTTTACCGGATCCATTCATTCCATACTCAATGTCCATATTTACGTAATTCCATTACACGCAGATGGTTAAGTCGCAGTTTAAATAATATTTACGGCAATAATCAAACTGATAAATCGGTCGGGGTATTGCGATAGTTGCTGTGTTTTATGGTGATTGGCTGGTAACTTCCGATAAAGATAGACGAAAATTTTCACCTTTAGACTGTAACAGTTTAACTCAAACGATAAATATATGAAATGCAATATAACACATATAATGACTTGCCTCAGAAGAAAAACGTGTTCATTAAAAATAGACTTTAATGGATTTGAATTCATTTGCAATGTGTGTTTTGTGTGTCCATCGGAAAATAACAGTTTATTATAGGTCTGATGGTTTTTTCTTTATTAAATTCAGTAGATGCAACATGTTTGTATAATATGTTTTCAGTAACTTAATAAATTTATCATCAAAATAATGGCGTAAAACATTTAAATGTGATAATGTATTTTGTTTGCACTGAGAACACATGCTTAAAACAATTTCGTTATTCAAATTTACTTAAACTGTATCATTCTGTAATTTATCATATACTTCATGAAACATTGTCTGTTACTGGAGTATAAATTATGTTGACGGGAAAATATTATTCGAAACGATTTTGGTTGCGTAAGTTATCGAAACTAGAATACTAGAATATATTAGATTAATTAGAGAATGAAAGATAATAATTGTTTCGTATTTTGTCTTGTTGAATACCGAGAAATACGTGATTTTATTTCTCTTTAAATTATCAAGTCGGATTTGGTAATTTGGTAGCATAAAATATCTTACGTGTTTTATAAATGATAAAACAGTTTATAAATAAACATATCTATAATATTTTTAAATAGTAACTTCAATGTTACTGTCTTCTTCTTTAATTTAATATAAAAGTATATTTCTGGCTCATCGCCCATAGTTAACCACAATTTAATTTTTATATTTAATTTAAGCAATATGATATAAACATATGTGGGTAGTTTGTACGTTTCTCATTGATACTGAGTTTTTAACAAGAACATTAGCTGTGGCTCCACACCGCTGGTTGTGGCTCCACACTGCTGGGTGTGGCTCCACACTGCTGGTTGTGGCTCCACACTGCTGGTTGTGGCTCCACACTGCTGGTTGTGGCAGAGTAATGTGGTGCTTTTCTCGTGATACACTTGATTCATGAACTTATTTTTTAACATGAAGCGTGATTCTACGCTATTTACCTAGACGGAGCACATATCAAAATTGCACCTACAACAGTGTCTTTGAATACAAACATATGATATTTACAATTTCGTTTCAATGAAACCTTCAAAGTTGTCACTCGATGTAAAGGTCTTCCATATAAGCTGATGTTTATATTTGTAATGGGTTCAGCGTAACATATGGAACAAAGCGAAATCATCATTCAGTCTGGTATAAAGTTGATTCGTTTACAATTTGAAAAACCACACGCACGAAATAACTTAATTATACGAATTTTACACGACCTTTAATTCTTTGTTTGGTGTTAGTGTTTTAATAGTGTATACGAGAAGACATGTTGTTACGATTTTCACCAAACACCTAATAATAATGTTTTATTTTTGAATGATTTAATAATGAACTTTTGCTCTTCCTTTCATATTCCATCCGTTTAAGTAAAGAAAATAAAAGAATGGCATTGATGCTAAAACCATATCAGTCTGTGTCAATTTAATCAGTCAATAACAGTTATCCAGTTGAAGTTTGTAATTAAGATGTTCACATTGTCAAACAACTCATTATTTGTTATTCTCAAAAGAAAAAGGTCGATATATTTAATAATGATTTGCTGTTTTTCATCTCCATATTATTTCCCCTATGAATTGACAGAAGCAAATTTCGTAAAACATTTTTTTTTTCAAACTATAAACAAAGTACACAGATGTACGCGGTTTGCTAAAGGAGTTCAGTGAAAGTACTTGAATACATACGTGCATGTGTTTTATCGGAATGCCTTAAATTTATATGACATATCGTGGGCACATTCCAAAAGAAACACACTGCCTGATTTGATAAGTATCGAACATTATTACCTGGTTGTAAAATTAAATTATGTAAGCCGGATAAATGTGGCATGTCATTTGATAAAACAAACTATGTTGCTTGAACACGGAGAACATAACTCATTTAAACGCAACACGTTTTTGTGTCACGATTTAAATTGTGACATTTATTCCAAATTATCACCAAACATTTTCAGAAAAAGATTAAAGTGTGCTTTATTTTATTTTAATTTTGAACAGTATAGTTAAACCAATTAACAATAATTTGGATGATTTATTATTAAGAACAACGTCAAATAAAAGTTAAATATCACGCAAAGTATGATACGCCAACTGAGTTTTAAACTAGCATATGAACAAGATTCCCATGAATGACCCACTGTTGAAACAATGGTGGTATGTCTGACGATTCGACTTTAAAATAGCGACGCATTTGTTCTTCTAGTTCGTTTTCTACAAACTAACCCCAGCCATATCGATGAAGGAAGTTCGAATAAGCACCTCCACGTTTCCACATAGCCTCGATTGTTTTGGAGTGCTTTCTAGTCAAGTTTTTCGTCTTTACTGCCCCAAAACTCGACATTCAAAAAAGTATGTCAACAATGCTCCATTCGTATACGCGTGTATGACAAAAACAACTATGTTTGTAGCAGTATCAATTGAATGTTTAACAGCAAAGTGTATAATGGAGTTCTGTTTTAGATAGCAATAGTGACGCGAATTGTCTGCTAGATCGTTTTGCCAACATCGGAAGGTATGCCCCTCTATCCACATCAGTTAGTAAAGTAATAGGAGAAGAACATTAAACTGTCTATGAATTTTGTATTGTACCATGTCAAATAAAACAACGTGTACATCCTCCATATTAGATAACACCTTGAAAACATGTTGTGTGCATTTGCATTTAGAAGTAAATCAATTTGTATCGTCACGGTTATAAATCAGTAGTTCTCTACGATGACTCGTCATTGTCATATAAAAATATAATTAAGTTAATCGGTTGCTCTCAAATTGTGTCATGATGTATTATTTTATTTTGATGCAAGTAAACAGCATACGAACCATGCATACAAAACATGCGGCACATTCAATGTATAAAAACTACAAAACTTTCATAAATGCTTTATTTTTAGTTATGTTCACGTTGCTAAATAATGGTAAGACAGTTTTGTATGAGATTAATTAATATGTAAAATAAATAGTACTCTTGTTACAGTAATTGCTACTTTAAAAAAAAAGTATTTTAATTAACATTTTCAATATTAATTGTACCATACAGAATTGACTGCATGTATATAATTTCTCTTGAAATGATTGCACATTTTTGTTAGTTAAATACAAGAAGAAATAAGTGTGAACGTTAACTTTCATTTTTAAATATGTGTGTCTTAATCCCTTTTACTACAACCGGCAATAATATGCAAGCTTTTATTTTTATTCGCAATGCCTTAAACCTTATGTTGAGGAAAACTCTTTCGTTTGTAATGTATGTTTAAAATTTACATATATGATGGGTACGTCATATTTTGTGAAATTAAACTAAATTTGAATGAGACAAATGTATATTTGAATTAAAGTGCGCAATCAAATAACAATGCACATAAATAGTTTATCACGATACAGATGTATCCTGTATGATCACAGTGTACTCTTCCAAAACATATGAAAATCTAGTGCACATATGGCCTCTTAAAGGTACATTTGTTCAATTTTACAATCAACAGTTGTAAATTATATATAGGTAGACAATATGGAAGGAAATGAAATAGACTAATCTCTCATTACCCGAGTTTTAAAAGCGTGCTTGTAATGATAGCTTCAGGTCTGTCGTTGCGTCTCGTTTTGAGAAAAGTGTGCGAAATGAGAATGTACAGTGTACAGAAGCCGTCATCACTTTGTGTCTGCTACCGCCGGAATCGGAAACGAACACTCAGCAAACGATTTTCAAATTTTGAACATATTTAAACATACACTGTTGCAAAATATTTATTCGTAAAACCGAAAGGATGTAGGTCTATATTTTTCGTACCTTATGTATTGATCTATATATACTGCCATTGCTTGAAACGTGGAAATGTTTGATTAATAAAAGGCTTTTTGTGCACATGCAACTTGTATTTTTTTATAAATACACGTTTTATAAAATACCGTTTAATAGGGAGATCTTTAAATTATAACTCGAGACAATTAGGCAAAAAGATTCGTATTAGATAACACGTTAAAACAATCTTTGTTCATTTGGAAAATTCATTCGTGTCCTCATGGCTATAAAGCACTACTGAACTCCGGTCGTTAAGTCTTACAAATATAATCATGTTGATCGATTTCTCTAAAATAACCAACTGGTCCTATTGTTTAAATTCACGTTGGTGTGTAATAAAACATAGTCTACCCATGTTTTAAACCATGCAAAGCATCCGAAAAGTAATAAGGTCAAATTATTAATGATTTTCACGCACACTATGAAGTTTTTATTACAATAATGCATAAGGAGGATTCATGTTGTTCATTATTTTGTTAAAATACGTAGAATACAGACTGAAATGTGTTGCATGTATAGCTTATTATCCGTTAGATCGTTAAGACAAATGTTATAAAAACTACTCCAAAATAATAAACGATTATGAAACATATGTTAAAAGCCCTATAAAGGTGACAAATCCAATTATTATGCATATAAACTGGTCTAATTTGTACCGGATTTCAGTTACTCTTGCATAAAAAATGATAATAACACAGCTTAGGTGCAACGTTGTCAAGAATTATGGAAGATATACCCGTTTCATCATTGGAAGAAATGTTTACAACTTTGCAACTAACGTGGTATGTAGCCTGAAAGCGGTGACGTATGCTAAAAATACCTGAAAGAAAATTCAATTTAAATTCCATTTTAAACAACTTTTTACCAGCAGAAAGTAAGTTATTAGATCACTTCAAACGTGTTTACCATTAAGAAGAGACCTACTTTATGAATGATACCGGAAAACGTTGAAAATCAACGATATATTCTTGGTGACCTAAGTCACTTTCACTTTCCCGAGTAAACAGCGATGTAAATAAACTGATTGTTTGTAAACACAATTGACATGGGGGACACTGCATTTTGAGCTCAAAACAAGTTGTATTGCTCATTTGTTTATGGTAATGTCTAATAGCATATTTATATTGTTTTTTGATAACCTTTATAAATAAAAAAAATAAAAAATCGGTGAATAATTACGGATCGTCACCTTTATAGGGCCTTTAAATCACACAAAGTCAACATAATTAATTCAAACTCGATTTGAACTGATGTCCATACTTTTGACGTATCATTTTTAACCAAAAGTAACGCCTTAGCCTTTTTACCTGGGAAAACAATCATGTATAATATCAGACCGACATGCTTTTCGTGTAAAATACTAGCGGTGTGCATTAATAACGCACTGTTTATCGACACGCATTCAAGTGTTTCTCCCTACTAAATACGTTCATGCAATCGGCAATATGATATGTCTATGATAGTTTCTTGAGTTTCATTGATTTCTTTTAAATGTCATATATTAAAACGTTTTATAAAAAAGCACACACAAATCAAAAAATGTCGAACATAATCAAGCGAAAAAAAAGTCGGAATTAAATTGTGTAATGTCTGTATAAATCTTATTAAAATTAACATCCTTTTCCCCATATTTTCCAATAAAAATCTTAAAGACTTATCTACATGAGAAAAATTTCAGTTTAAATACCCCGACAATTCACATTGTTTGTTATGGTTTAATGATCAGCCAATACAGATTAGTAATACTTGCTTTTCTTTAGCTTGACCGTTTTGCAATATGACCGCAAGCTGTCTTCTTTGCTTCGCAAAGAAATAAAACATATTTATTTGTACTAGCGTTATTGTTTTGAGCTAAAACAGATCTGATAATGTCGATCATATTTCGAGATAGCATACTTATTAGATCATTATATTAAAAATAATCTAAATATTATTATGTTTGCTCTTGTTTCTTATTTGTATATAACATATTTTATATAATAAATCAAAAGTGTTCCAATTAAATTAAAATACTAAATTGATGTTATTGAACATATGCACATCAGTGTTATATTTCATCCAGAAAATTAAAACCATAGAGAAGTGCTTGTATTTAATTTTAGCTCAAGGCTAATAAAGCATGATGTGTAATCCAATGCAGTGACAAAAACACCTTCAGCAACAGAAACCCAGGTCTGTTATCAAATCGATTTTAAAAGAAAAGAAGCTTTGTTGGTGCATACACGTGATCTCTACGTTATAAGCTGTGTGGCACAGCCAAATGTATATTATACGACTTATGTTTAATGGATGCCTAGATTTTCAAATTTAGTATAAATGATTTAATAAAGCGATTAGGGGTAAACCAATATAATGAATAAAATTATGCAATATCTACTGTCATGTTTGTTACAGAAATCAAAACCATAGTGCTGTTAATATGGAATAAGACATATGAATGTTGTACATAGTATTTTCTGCGCCGTCCTTCATATTTGCTAAATTATCTGACAATATATCCTGGTGCATATATGTCATCCTACAATATATAAGCGTCACTAATGTAAATAAGACGCCCAATATTGGTACATTATAATTTAGTTAACGTTCAGGAAAGAAATGTACGAGACCGACTCTTATTATCTACGTTGTATCAATATATATGATTATGGGAGCCTTGATCTTTAGTATATAGGTGCGTCTGGTTTAAATTTACAGGGGGAAAGTGCGCGATCTGTGAGTGTAGAATGTAGATCAGGTCTAAAACCGACTAGCAGAGTGGTCTTAAGATTATACTTTGGTCTCTGGAATCTTAGAATTTCATTTGGAAATAAAACCTTAATTTTGTACAAGTTTGATAAGATACACATTTTCCAAATAATAACTTTCCTTCTTGTTTAAGGCAGTAAATGGGAATTTATCTCGCTATTCTTAGTCTAAATAATTTAACGCTTATAAGTCGTTTTTTTTTTACTTTTGAACATTTGTTTCACTGGATTATCAGTCGTTTCTTGTCATCATTTGGTTCAACAAGTCAATATTATGTACATAAATTTTGTCTTTTTTTTATCCTGGATGAGGCCCATCCATTATCGGTCAAATTGACGCAATTATGCTTCATATACCATGTTCACATATAACTATATTGAAATAATGTGTGAATAGCTCACATCCCATGCTAATACTGTTATTAATATAACTATCATTATAAATAATATTTTTTTCGATTATAATGATTATGATGATGACGAGTATTAATTTTTTTTAATTGTATTTGTATTTTTTTTAAATAAGTATTAGTATAATGTAATTTGACGATATACAAGTCCACGCATTATTCAAAAATTAAGAATGCAACATGTTCATGTTGTCGAACTGAACTTTTGAGAATGTTCAATAAGATCTAGCAGTTGTGGAAAAGTTCTATTGAGTAATTATCTTTGCATATGAGGATTAGTATATAGAGTGTTGTACTGCCGCAATTATAAACGCCATTAAATATACATTGCATTTGTTTAATGCATAATGGTTCTTGTCATTTGCACATTAAAACATGAATGAACAAACTGAATAATTTAATTATATAAAAGCAAATAACTATTATACGTATAATGAATGAGTTAATATAATGCAAAAACATAAATACGATACAATGTGAAGTTCTCATTAACTAATATACAGAGCTGAACTTAAATTTAATGAATGTTATCAAGCAAACATGCAAAGATATGTTCGTCTTTAAACGTTTAAATTCATCGTTAATCACGATCGCAAAGATAACGCCCGATTCCCATAAAACATTTCATATATCGCAAGAAACCGTCCGATATATCAGCGTTAGTACTGCTGTTTATGTGATTTAAACTGAATGCGCATGCGGATCAATATGATGAGAATATTTTAATTATTTAAGCGCAAAAACGGTATCATAATCTCCTAAAATCAAGAAAGCGTCACTATTTGAAATTGATTTGAGGTCATTGTTAAGGATGTGTGTTGTGCTATAATATAAATAAATAATATTTAAATAATTTAATGTTAAACAAAATAATAGTTTTGCGATTATAAAAGTGTTGTATTACATAAAGATATATAAAAAAAATAAGTGTTTAATAAAATCAACGTTCAAAGTTATTAAAAGACGTTTTTGGAATGCATTTAACTTTCTCAAAACATGATTTGCATAAATTATAACGAAATTCAGGAAGAAAATCTGTCTTATTATTATCTGACCAATTTCCAACATTTGGATGTTTTTACTTATTATAACAAAGCATAACATTTATGTAATGATTCTTGTATGACATATTACATTAAATGTTTTCAATAATTATGATTAACGGGGGTGGTAAACTATTTGTGTGTTTCTTAAACTAAACAGATAGTTCAATAGTTTAGTATAAATGCGCATTTGCAAAGATTGCAAAAATTTAAGGCATGACGAGGAGAAATTGACAAAAATATATATCTCATAATAGGTTGTAAATAAATGACTAGACACACTGCCATTGATCATGACAAGCAAAATTAGCTTACGTTTAGTGATACAGTGCACAGCGATAAGGCTGATTCAGTTGTATATATTGGATATGAAATGAGCGTCTTGTGAAGGTTTGTTTACTTACAAAAAAATATTATTTTTCTTGTTGTATAAATTTCAGTAATATATATAATATTATAATTAGCATTGTGCTACTTATTTAAATGAATATTAAAGACATTTACACTAAAATAAATAACTTGAAGGTTAACTTAAAATGAGCTACAGAATCTAAAGTATTTGTTTTTGAGTTTCGCTTCACTGGAAATAATATGTAGATTAATTTCAAGATTTGCGTTTGCATAAATTAAGATACGCACAATGTTTGCAATTACGTATAAAATACCATAACGTGTCAGAGAATAAATTTGAGAAGTCTAATTTTTCCTGTGGAGTTTTCGAATTAAAAGTAAGTTGGGAATGATCGGAATACGTTTGTTTTATGTAATTAAACGTATTATGTATTTATAAAGATAAACATTTAAAAAAAATACATTTGTATATAGATATATATATATATATATATATATACAGTGTGTTTTTCATTATGTGACTGGATCCAATATTACCGTCGATTATATATTTTACAGAAACATGTATATCATTAATATGTCATTTTAATAAATAGTATAATATCAATGAAAGCATTGCTTTTATAAGGACTCAATTACACGATATATTTTGAACTAATGTACCATTTTGTGTGACCTCCGTATTTCTATAGTGTTCCGATTTTAGAACAATTGTTGAGTTTACTACAAATTGAAAGAATTAAATAACAAAAAACACTACAGATTAATTTCTTTTTTTAGAATTAGAGTGACGGTTTTAACTTAAGGGCATGACCAGATACAGATATCACAAACGTCAACGCTATTTACCACTAGCAGTCAATTAACTGTTAATTGTTTTGTCAAACAAGAACATTTTTATCTTAATGTGTACAAGTAATTATCTTAACCAAGTTTATGCTAAGCATTCAAGTGCTGCGATATATTTGGAATATCAATTACTTCATGTATAAATAAACGAACGAATTAAACATTATATGTGGTTGAACATGCATCAGGGCGAATAACTTGTATTATAATGGAACGTGTCTTTGAATTTTTAGTAACAATACATAATTGGCATATCGATTTGTCGATGGCATTCATTTTAAATATTTATTGCTTTTTTTTCATAATGACTTCTATAATATGTAAATACACTTAAACCTAATGCTTATTACATATGTATTATTGTTTGTTCATTTACTGTGAGCGAATGTTTACCAGTCAAGCCCTTACCTTCTAGTCTTCTCACAAGACAATTATTCCGAATTTATAGACCAACGCTGGCATCGCATTGCCAAGTGTTTTACGCTGTAATTGGAAACTAGTGTCTTTTCTTGAACATCTCCGGGACGCAAACATGCCCTTCCCTAATGCCACTTACACCATTTCAACCACTGTGAACGTTACCAGGACGACACGTGAACCGGAAGATCCATACCAGTTCTTTTCACCATAGTGGCAACATATGATATTCTACTTTGCCTTCGTGGCGATTCTGCTGATTTCCGCCGGCGGCAATCTTGTGGTCATCTGGATAGTTTTGGCCCACAAACGTATGCGAACGGTCACCAATTATTTTCTTGTCAACCTGGCGCTGGCGGATAAGCTCATCTCTCTGTTAAATCTACCGTTTACGTTTCTATACGTGATGTATCAAGACTGGTGGCTTGGAACGTTCTTCTGTAAACTATCGTGTTATATATCCCCGTGTACAATCTCTGCAAGTGTCCTCACCTTCATGGCCATCGCCGTTGATAGGTACGTGCGTCAATATTACAGCATAAATTTTGAAAGTCAACTAAGCATGTTTTCTTTTGTACGGAATGGTGTATTGATGTGTTTGTCAGTTCGCATCTTTACGCAAAATTAAACGTGCATTGTTCGTTAACTTACAAGTTTCTCAAAGTATGTGTTTCAAAGAAAGGATGGGTTAAATTGTTTGTTTTGTTCGCACCTAAATAACAGATGTAAAAACAAACCATAGAAATGTTTGAAATAACAAAAGTCAGGGTATTCGACGATCACATATTTCTTTCCCAAGAATAACGTTTAAATACGTTGAAAAAAAAGAAAACTTGCTTACTAAAAATTGTACTTATATATCAAACTAAAGCATTTCTGGAACGTAAATTGCAGTCAGATTTGTGTTAATTGACGTTGGCGCTAGCGTCTGTACAAATTAAGCGGACGAGATAACGCTATGAAAATCAATTTATTTCTTATAAGGCATTCCATGCACAACTGTCTTGTCATCCGAAGGCATTGATAATGAGCTGAGGGGATATTGAAAATTACATCTTTGTTGGTACAATATGTGTGATTTTCACCCTACATACACCGTGGAAAATAACAAATACGTGAATAAATAGTTTTATGACTTTAAGACAAGGTTCTTGTCTGTAATGGTCTCAATTCAACTAACCGTTCTCATGTATCATTTTATCATTTTATATCGGTTTACAGCAACTGAAAAGAAAATAACGGTGAAAAATAAGAAATAATCAGTAAGTTCAACATTCAACCATGATGTTTATATTTCGATCAGTCACTGTGGTTTCTTCATTGAAAAGCAACGTTTTCGTTATCGCTTTGACAAGAGTAAATGGTATATAATTGTAGGCGGGTAAACAAAATGTATTTCCTGATTCTTCATATAATGAAATTTCACTCGACGATATAACTACTGGTAACATATAAATTATTCATCCCCGAGTTATGTCAACCGTTATATTACATGACTATATTGATTCAACTGTGTAATACTTTGATTTATTTCGCAGACTAATATACCACGTCTACGGTTATGTTTTTAGGGTCTATAATTCATACAATAAAACGTATTTTAATAATACTATTCAAAAACAAAATTGTGTTCGCCGAGTGAATTGTCTTGTGTCAGACCTTTTGGCAATTGGTAAAATACTAACATGTCTTTGCTGATTTTGCGGCTTGTTAAAAACTTTTTTATATTTGAAATATAGAGAGGCACTTAAGGCAGCGCATACTTTTATTTCTTATTGTCGTTTCTTTTATTTTATTTTTGCAAATGGAATACCATCGTACTTGCCCTGTAGCTCTGTGCAGGTCAAGTTAAAAGCCTGTTCTGAATGGTGATTTTCCATGCGGAGACATATGCTCGATTATATAGGTTATTATCAAGCTAACATTTCTACGGTACAAGTTGTCTGATTGATTTTCCTTTATGCATTTATTTCTTGTAAGGAAAACTGTTGTTTTTTGTGTTTTGTGCCAGGTGAGGGAATGTCAAATAATGTCACATTAAAAATTCCAATGTTTGAAATCTTCGTCCATTTTCTATAAGTGGTAAGTGTGAAAAATGCAGTGTTCACATCTTTGCTATATAATTGCATTCGTTTCTTTATTCTTGCAGTGATATATATATTTATATTGTTAAAAAAATATAGTTGTTTTAATTCTAGCATAACTTTAATACTTGTTTGAAGAACATATTCTACTTCCCGTGAAGTGTTTTTGATAAAAGCAAATCCTATATATATATATATATATATATATATATATATATACATATGTATATAGGATTTTCTTTTATCAAAAACACTTTACGGGAGTAGAATATGTTCTTCAAACAAGTATTAAAGTTATGCTATAATTAAAACAACTATATTTTTTTAACAATATAAACACATTTCTAACGGAACTTAAAAGTGAAGTTTAAACCTACTCCTTTGTTAATTGAAATTTCTTCGAACCGGCTTTGAAGACATTCTAGTTATGAAAACAAAATGATGTTTTTTGTCGAAAACGTATTCACAATGCTTTTTCAATTACCTGTGTAATATTGCGCTATTTAAATGCACTAGTTTCGAGATAAGAGACAAGTGCGCTGGGAAAAGTTGTTCCGTAAAGTTAATAGACTATACGTAATTATAATTAGTTATCGATTCACATATGTGAGATTGATAAATCACATTTCAAAATGATGCGAATTTATTGAACAGTTGGACTTGCTTATTTATATATATCTTATTGTATGCACATTTAGCCTTAAATACAGTGTTTTTATTTAAACTTGCATGGAGATCGAATAAAGCAGTAAAGGGACATCTATATATACAATGCTGGAATCTAATACGAAGCAATAATTACTTTCATTATTATGTAATTAGATTCTATCTTTGACGAGTTCCCGGTGTATATGTGGTATATTCCCCCAAAACATACGGTTCACTTCGCATACTTTATAGGCCAATTAGAGGGCATGTAATTGTTTCATTAGTCCTCGAAAACGTTACCTTCGCGCGGTTCAACGTCAATTCATTCTCAATATCCGATCGGTCTTAGCTGATATATTTAGAAACAATGACCACCAGACAGAGGTAAGAGTAGGTACACGTTCAGGCAAAGACGCAAAATACACATCGTATTGTTGGAAATCGTTTCAAAGAGATGTTTAATCGCGTTTGTTTACATGGCGTTAACTTCAACGCCATCAGTTTTGTCTCCAAATGATGACAATAAACGAACATGCAATTACGTATGTCTACTTGGACGTAAAACATATATCACATTCTATTACGAACTATTATCTTCGTTTATCATTTATCACACGATGCCGTTCACTCACAAATGTTTCTTGTTAAAGATAATATGTTTTTGACTTTTTGACTTTCCGACTTTACGATAAAGGCACTTTCGAAATATAGTGCATCGTCAATCATTATGCATGTTTTATACGTTTGGATCATATAATTTAGCAACATATTTATAAACCGTTCCAACTGCGTTTATTGTTAATTATGATCAACACTTTATGACACCATAGCCTGTGTATAAGTTAGCTGTTCAAATAACATTAATGGATTTATATATTAATTTGATAGTGGAATTCATCTTGCAGTACCTCCTAAATATAAAGGATAAATGAAAACCCAGACACATAAGCAGGAGATAATTTTTATAAACATAAGCTAGACTTTTTATAAAAGTCAAGTGGCCAATTGCCTATACACGACGGGAAGATATAAGCAACGCGACATTTACAAATTAATAATATAACAATGATAAAAGCTTGGGTTGGCACCTAGGAACGGTCAATGCAAAAGCAATTAGGATGAAAACCAGTTATACGGCATGTCTGACGTGACACGTTAGCCAAGCAATTTTCAGAAAAAGAAAGTTCACACAATAGCATAGAAATTACATAACAAACACAACTGCACCCACAGTGATTAATTCTAGGGACATTGCCTTAGAACGACCAAAGTAGAAATACAGTGTTGTTTGAACCGGTTGAAAAGATGTAACAAAGTAAAACGATATAGTAAATAATGGTTTATGTAAAATTATATCTGCGGTAACAGTTAACTATCACATATACAATTACATGTTAAGCTGAAGTCCATGCGTAGGTTAGGTATACTAATGATTCGATTCAACTTTACTAAGACTTTGTTCGAATTAGGTTCACTGACTCCGTTACTTACGTCAACATGTGTGTCACCGTTTCCCTCATTAAACTGTTTTGTATTCTCAGCTCAAGTTGCCTGTACACCATTGCACTTACTGATATTTAAGGTATGTGGTTTCGAATGAGAACTGGAGATAACAGCCTAGAAAAATGCTGATTAGTTGCTATGGGCCAGCAATCGACACGCATTGACCTATAGATCATTAAACACTAGCGAATAATTGTATTTATGCACTTGTGTCGTATATTAAATAAATTAGATTTCTATAAATGAAGTACATTTTGACAGCAAATGACTAAATTCCTTTACCGTTAAGTAACTATTTATTTACCGTTCTTTTGCGCCCGATAATACTGTAAATAAGTTAACGAACACATTTGCAAGATGCACTGCGAGTCAAAGAGCGACACCGTTCATGTCATAACACTGTTATTATTCCAAAGCGAATCGTTGGCTATAACGTTAAACTATGTTAAAAACTGATGTATGGTATCTGTTTGTAATTATTTGCAGGGTACTTGCATTGATTCGGAGATTGAAAAACATGGACATCTAACCGAAGAACAAATAAATCTATACCGATCAATCAAATGTCGATATGATGCAACTTAATCTAGGTTGTCCATTTGAAACATGTTCATTTAATTGGAAACCCAGTTTGTGGCAAGTCACCTGGAAAATGTTATACAACATGTATATGTTACGACATATGCCTTTTGTAAAATGTATACTTTTACTGAAGTTCAGACGATTCCATTAGTCATTATAATCGAATCATGTTAAATGAAAGGTAGGCTCAAAACAACATAACGCGTAACAAAATTAACAATGATCCAAGTACTAAAAGTGATACAGTACAATTGTTTTAACGTGTGAATTTGTTAGGCATATCAATCTATTTACAAACATATTTATTGAGAAACGAATGTGTTGCCAGGATTCCAATATGCACATAATATATATAAAAAAAATATTGTCATGTACTGGTGAAGTATGTTATAGCAAAATACATCTACGATTACGTAATGTTGATATTACTATTTTTTAAACATTCTCATAATAAATGGCATTTCTACTTTTTGAAAAAGATGTCGAATCGGATATATCTTTAAATAATAAAATCCTAGTGCTTAAGTAGTTCGAAATGTTTCTTGACGAACTAGTTACAAAGTAATAAATAATCTCTTAAAAAGACGTTTACATAATGTGTGAGCAGTTCTATCGCTTCTATCGTTTCTTCAACAAGTTAGCACTTTCTTACACCCTCATAATTATATTCAAACTCAAGTGTTATACGTATTCTATTATTTTTGCAAGTGCCTAAGGTGTTCACAAGAGCACATTGTCTAATTTAATAGACTTATACAATATGGACAGTTTTTTTTGTACTAGAAAACGCCTACTATTTATTTCAGATTTTGGATGAAACTGCAGTAACAATGTTAACATATAATTTGCATGAAAGGCATTCGTAGATATGTATATGTCTAATTATGTTCCGTTTCTCACTCATAATGATACAGAGGCTGATCCACTATAGTTGTTTAATTATATTGTTTATTACTTGCAGTAAAATCATGGTAATCTTCTTAAATTTGTTTTGCAACGTGTGTTTTATCTGCGAAAAAATGAAAATTAATTTTTGATAAAGTCATCAATCTAGTACTGAAATAAATTGTTTAATAAATGATACAAAATATCACCAACTGTTTAATGCCGATGCATATTTTTGGGGAATACTTCATCAACGTTGCCTATTTAATCGGCTGTTTATACTCTTGTTGTTTTATTTGACACAAGTGGACAGATAACGTGCTATTGATAAACAATACACTTTTGAATAAAAAAGTATGTTAACGATATCTTTAACCGTATTTCTGGTTTTGTTATTATGCAATGTAATTTGTTTACGATTGGATCTTAAAAGATGCCAGTGTGAATGAAACATTTATTATTCCATTAAGATTGATTTACCATACGTTGCGCGAGCACATATTTGTGTTGAAACAAATGGTTTACGGCTTAAGTTTATACATTAAGCTCAATTATGTGTGTTCATATGGCGTGTCGTCTTCATACGTTCTTGATAAAGTGGTTCATTTATAAAATTGAACGTAGCTAATGTTCACTCTAGATGATCCTTTGCGTGTAATATATTTAATTATCAAGCGGATTCGTGCAATTTACTTGCAAATGTGTAGATGGTCAGCTAATATTTAACATAATTATAAAATAAAAAGTATATGTTCTCGTATCTTTAATACGTAATTGTATGATACTAGGTATAGTAAATAGTATAAAACGTACATGGACGTAATATAACTAAAAGGTTGTGGTTGGATGTCACGTCAAACATTCGAGGACCCATGTTATGTTATAAATCCCAACTATAGTTGTTGCTGCTTATTCGTCCGGTAACATTTTCCAATTACCAAAATAATTTAGTATATGTTCGAAGATATACGCACATAATACACAATGGCGAAGATGTTTATTTTTTAAAGTTGAAATATCCAATACCAAAAAATAACAGGACTTTACTTCTGAAAATCACAAACAATGGTCTGAATATTGACATATATGACGCTATATCATTTATACATTTTAATTAAATATGTATTTGAAACTTGTTTTTGATGTCCTTCAGCGTGACTCATAAAGTTACTGTTCTGTTGATCTGGTCTCTATAACCATTGAGAAGTTGAATTGTCTTTAAATACACGAATGCGTTATAATCAATATTTGAGGCAAATGCGAATAGAACCCCGGGAAAAATCCGTACAGGTTTCCAATATAACTCGTAATATTCCGCGGCTTCGCTATTTGAACGAAAAGTCCATCGCCTGGATAGATAATTGATTAAAAAAATGTCTAAAGGGTAAACTGAACGCACTTAAAGGGTTTTTGCAATAAGGTAACGAGTTGTGCTTTCCCAAGCTAATGAAGTACTTACGTCTCCTTTGTGTTTTTGGGATCCGTCGCGTCTTTTCAACCACTCAACCTTGAATAACGTAAGCCTTGACCTTTATTTGAACTGTTTGAGTAATAAACTGTTTCCTACTTTGACTGTTTTTCCACCTATAAGCATGCATTGTTTAGGATGGACAATTCATATCATTGTAACAAGAAAACGCAATAAACGTCTTAATCCAAGCTTGTTACCTATGAAACCGACGCTCATGCTATAACATACACTGCGTCCAGGTTCGTGGAATAATCTTACAAATAGGTTCGATTGCTTACTTCATTGAGATCGTGTATACTCATTTTAAACTGAACACTTCACGCTTGTGTTTCTGCGTATTTTTTTGATGGATTTTAATAACGTCATTCATTAAATACGCATGTTTCATAAGATAACTCCCCATTTACTTCGTCTTTACGTCATACCACTGCATGTGTTATGAATATAAAACTTCTAAAGTTAACAGATGTTTTAGTGTTACTAAAGGTTTGTTAATTAGAGGTGTAACCGACATGTGGTGTTCGCTAATGGGTTAATGTACTCACGTCAACGGTAAAGAATGCCGTAACAATTACATGATAATTATCACAATAATATAATAGGCAATGAAACAGAAAGTTCCATTTAAATGTGCATACGTTCATGTAGAAAGCCTATTTTTCGTTGCTTTCGCTCATGTTTTGTTTGCTAACATTTGTGAGACCTCCGTTTTTTTCAAGATGGAACACATTTTTTTTTAACTACAGTTATTGTTCCATTTGTTGTTATTTTAAGTAGTGCATATGTGTCGTATATTTGTGTTCATTATATCGTTCTGAAGTTAAAGTATTGTTGAATGTATTCTTAAACATCCGTAAACCTATTTAAATCTAATTCAATACTTGTTTAACGTGTTATACTAAATGTTTTGGTTAAGAGTTGTTTTGTTTGAACGTATGACAATACAATCTTACAATGCAACGACATATACGAGTATTATAACACTCCATTAAAGTGATCACACATATACAAACAGTGAATATACACAAAAGTAACATGCGCCATCGATAGCACTTAAGGTGGAAACATACAGAGACAATATGCAAAACAGTCACACAAAATATACAATGAAAACCTTTATATTTTGAACAAGCCAACATAATTTAAAGAAACATGAGTGTACGCAATATTCCTCGAAGTGATGATAAAGTCATTAATATAAGGTTATAAATGAAGACACATGCAATTTAAGGCGTAAACTGCCACGTTATACTTAACTTTCAAGTCTTATAAACGTTTGGTGGATACGGACCTAGGAATGGTAAACAAGTGAAGACAGAACAAATTACTTTTAGTAAGGTAAATGAAAACTGTTAATGCCTTATGTTTTTTAATCAAGCAGTCATAAATAATCTGCTAGCTGTAACTATATAAATTATGCATTATATACTCGCACCAGGCACTTTGTACATATTGCATTTGTATTGTTGATCAGTAGTCCTTACCTTGCGTTCATCCGGCCATAAATTATCGGGTAATACATGGAGTTACTCATGGCCATCAGGTAAATTACGATGTATAACTGTTGGATGTATTCGTATTCGGTTATAGACGTGTCATGGCATGTCAGCAGATAGTATGCTCGCATTGGTAGCCAGCATATAGCAATATCAGAACTACCACGATCATCATTTTAACCACCTGCAAATATCAAATATTACGCTTTGATGCGTCGTTCAAAGCACAACTATATATACAGTCATGTTTTATCATAATTGAAAACAAATAAAATTTGTGAAATGAAAAGATGAGCTTTGTTACTTTTCAAATTAACTGAACTTCGTCATCCCATGAAAAATACTAAACATAATTGTTTAAAAGAAACAATGCGTTAGATTTTTTGCACTGCTGGTCTCTTTCCTTTTTTCAACTTGACTCTATCTTTACAAACGATACATATATTATTTCAAATCTCATACTTTCCCGTCGGTTGGACCTTGTGTTTCTACAAGATAGCTATCCGTATCATTCTGATCACTTTTACTTTCCATTTGACCATTCGATTAAAAATATGCGTAAAGGCCATCCATTATCACCTGTCCCCATACCTTTCTTTTCAAATTGACACTGTATTTCCATAACGATAAAAGGCCTATCATATGTTTCAAACCAATATTTTCTAATAAGCCATGTCTCAATAACATAACGAGGGCCTTATCATTTGTAATATACGGTTCTGTTTCACATTGGCTTATCAAAAGATAGAAAACATTAACTTTTTATCAAACCTTATTGCTCAACAAGAGGATGCTTTTCTAAAATATAAAGGACATTTTCTTCCGTGGAATATCTTTCTGTTCTACTTGTCACTGCCTTTCAAAAAGATTATTGTTGGTATCGTACTTTCGGTTCAACATGACCCTGTCTTTCAAACATATGTTGGACCTTATGTGTTGTTTCTTTTCCTTCCTTTCTTTTTAATTTGATTCGGGATTACCAAAATATATGTGATCTTATATTCCGTATCAAAGATTTGTGTTTAACCTGATGTAGTCTGTCCTCACGTTACAGGGCCTTACCATTCGTTTCATATATTTGGTTTTCCCTTTATCCTGTCTTCCCAAGTGATTAAGAGCCTTATCCTTTGCATCATACAGTACTTTTAAATGTTTATATCGTCAATCTTAACGACTTTATTATGTCTTCGTAATATAAAAACGTGGTGTTCCATAACTCATTGTCCTTTAATATTTGTCTTACACCTTTCCCTAGGACATGTCTCTTCGTACATTTAGCTTTCTGTTCAACATGGCAATACTTCGCATCTAGACTTTAGACTTGTACTTGTGTTTGTTTGTTACGATGCATTCTTATTCTTATCTCTCTTTCCGACTTGTTATTGTATTTTCAAAAAAATGAAACACTTTCTAATCCGTACTATACCTTTTGCTTTGAAATGATCACTTATTTCCGAAAACTATAGAACTTTTAATTTATATATTTCTTTTGGACTTGTGCTTGTTTTGTTTTAAACATAGGGTACCTAAAAAATCTTATCTATCTTATGGACCTACCTTAGTCTGCTTAAGATAAAACATATACTAGATGTCTATTTAGTGGTCTTATTATTGTCATGATACCTTTCGTTTCGACTTTACCCTGTCTGTCTGGATGGACGTCTCCTCCCCAATAGCCCTGCTTCCCCATAACTCCAACCCAACGCGCGAGTAGGCGGAGACCAGCGTGAGTAACGGTAACAGGTAGTTCAACACGAGGAGAAGGTAGCTGAATCTGAAACGTTTGCGGTTGAGGAAGGGGAAATTTGAAACTACGAATGGTTTGTCAGAAGAAATCACTTTCACGATATAGAGAGACAATTTGTTATTTAATCGTCATGGTACGGAGAGTAGCATGCGACCCCCGATCCAATGGCGGACAAATGACCCATGGATTTTGTTGGTTGTTTACATTAGAGAAAAGAATGCAAATATTAATTTAATCTATTTTGATATACTTTTGAGTCACCATTCATTCAATCATTTTACCATTCATAGTACGTCACATGTGTTAACATTACAGCGAAAAATAAAATATCTATGATCGGCCAAGTTCCTTATTTATATAATACACCAATATTTATACTGGACAGCGCAGTAATAAGCGCACGTATATGTAGTTGTTTTATAAAATTATTTTATGGCTGAATACAGGTTTGTTTAAAAAAAAGAACAGTCTCTGCATCTAGTTAATAAACAAATGAGTTTTAGTGTGTTGTCGATATGAAGTATGTTGTAATATTCTCTGAAACAAAACAAAATTCAGGTTTTATAGAAGACTAGTATAAAGTTCAGCCAACATAATTTGATATGTAATGTATATATTCATTTTCTGAAGTAGGTTTTTTTGGTTCTAAGTCTAGTATTTTTTTATGTCTAAGAATGGTTTTGCGAATACAGACCCAAGTTAAGCTTTCGATCTTTTTCGATACTTGTAATTATGTTTACTAAATAAAGGTTGAGATATAAATCAAGTATATTCACAGAGATTTGGAAGAATTCTGCTATTAAACAACTTTATTAAATTGGAAAATTCACGCGCATCTTACAAATAAGTAAACACAAATATTGACCGAAAAACCTTTCCAATTGTTGGACGTGTTATTGGAAAGAAAATGGAACTGTTTGCATTAACCTCAGAACGAGTATAGAACATGCATCTGATTTAACGCGTCTTTGCATGAATAACTTTTCTAACAGTGATTTTGTCTCGTTTTGTTTAATTAGTGAGGAGTTTCCTATGGAGTTTTATTACAATCCCTGGAAAACGTCGATTAAAGCAAGTTGCGTCTTAGATTAATGCCGTTTCACTTGCATGCGTGTATGCTTTTCTAGAACAACGTAAGGACATGCCTCTATAAATATAATGTGACCATGTGTGTCAAAGCATGTTAAAAGCTTTAAAAATGGGAACTTCATATTAATAAATGTATTTCAGGAACCTAAATGAAACTTCTAGTATACGATATTGATGTTCGACCTAACTGAGCCTCTTGTAAATTTAATACAAGTAGCTAAGGATATTTAGATATTGATACATATGCACGAACTGATACAAAACTTTAACATACATATACAAGCTGTAAACTTGCATAAAATATAACAAACATAACAAGAAACCTAGATTTTGCCAATGAATTGCCAATGCAACATTTGCATAGTTTCAGAACAGACTTCCGTCTTCTTGAAAATTGACGCATAAGTGACAAATAAATGGGTTTCTAAATTTGGTGTCAAAGCGACGGCGTTTGTGTTTCAATTTCGTTTATTTAAAACCCATACTTGCTTCAAGGACTATGCATTCATGGAATGTTACAGATGGTGAAAACTAAACAAAATTGACAACATATCGTAATCATTTATGCTTTCCATATACTGTTCACTTTCTACAAAATAGTTGTATAATCAACTTTTAAATATTATTTAGTATCCACAGTGCTTGTACATCGGTGAGTGTGCTTGGAAATAAATACAATGTTAATGAAATAAAAAATCAACAATACAACTGAAAAGACAGTGTTAACGCCCGTCTGTTGACGAGACGTATTATGGCAACTACTTTGAAAATGGGGGATGGTCGGGCGGCTTTCACCTCTCTAACTCGAACAGTTTTCATCGAAAATATTTGTATATTAAATGGATGCCAACATTGATAACCAACCGATATGCACCTGGAATTTCAGAGTTATTGTACTTTGTTATTACAACAAATACCAAATTCCCCGTTGCTGCTTCCTTATGCTTACAGTTGTCCTCGAATATTCACAAACACTTCTGGAAATGTTTTGTTTCAAAATAATATGAAGGCAAAGTTTGATAATAAACCAATTTGCATATGGGACTTCAGAGTTATTGCCTTTTGTACAACAAATGTGAAATTCGACGTTTACATTTTTAACTAATACAGTGTTCATCGAATCTACACCAACATTTCTGGATATGTTTGTTGACATAAAATTAAGACCATGTTCGATAACCAGCCGATTCGTATTAGGCAATTCAGGGTTATTTTCCATTACATATGCAAACATTGTGAACTTGGGCGTTTCCGTTCTTTAACTCGTGGAGTTTTACCGAATCTTCACCAAATGTTCCTCAAAACATTCTGTATATTTTTGTTTTCATTGAGACCAAAATATTTGTTTTTATTTAGTTCATCACAATTATTAAATAGTCTAAACATTATATGTGTGTCAATATATATATATATATATATGTAGGCTAATACCCTCCATTTTAAATCTGCTTTCAGATTCCGGGAGGGATTCATACACGTTTTCTGCCGGTGTTAATGTAGCCGTTGCAAGAGGTCAAGGACCCAGATTCGCTTGGGTCGCACGCTCTTTCCCACCCCGGCGAGGGCCATGTCCGATAAATATGGCTCAGAACAAAACGGTTCTATGACGCACAAGTTGACGGAATACGTCAACACGGAATCCTACGGCAATCGACGCAGCAACCAAAGCCAAAGCACCGTCCGGCGAGGATCACCTAGATGGACAGAGGATGCGTTGTGAAGAACCTGGATGCGAAAATGAATATTTTGATTTAAAACTAGCATGATGTCTAGCTCGCTAGCATCGTGTTATATATTGCTCCACAACGGGACATGCGTTAAGAAGACACATGCGGAGGAACTGAAAATACTTAATAAAAACAAAACGGAATATTGTGACAAACATTCAATCTTCTACAACATTGTTTACGATATTATCATGCTATCTAATTATCCTTACAACAATAACTATATTTTCATATTTGTCAGGGCCGATTGTTGTTCATCAAATTGATGAGTTATGTATATGATCATAGCTTGGAGTTTTGAAAAAAATATTTATTGCGAAGTGAAACGAGTGCTCATTTAATGTGTGATTGTGCACAATGCACACATTGAAGTTATTCAGATTGTACCAACATCTCTGGTACATTAAATGTTAGTATGATCATACCAGAGCATTGAACATATAATGTATAGCAATGTGTGCTGTGCACCTTTATTGTTTGTTTCTGGTTTTATACTTCAACGTGTCTGGAAAATGTGACATGCGTTCAAAAAACGGAAACCAAACTTACAACATAATTGACAATATTTTGAAGTTCAGATTTGCTCGCTGCTAGTGTACTGTGGAAAATGTCTTATTAAGGATGATGTTGCTTTTTTTTCATTGATGATAATAAAATCGTCAATTAACGACATGTGACTCTTAAAAGTTAAACAATTAAACAAATATCCGTTTAAGCAAAACAGACTTTAAAGCATGTCACCTATGTTTTAGAAGTTCCATAGATACAGCCTAAAAGAGGCTAGAAGTTGTTAAAACAGTGAATCGAACTGAAGTAGTATTAAAAGAGTCTAGGCTCTATGGAAAATGCTATTTGATTTGCACATCGCTTTAACAAGCTATTACCAACATGTACGCTCATGATAATTGAATGTTTCGTCGTCTGCTTAATTGTCTAGTATGCATATTTTAACAACAACATTAAAGTTATATAAAACGATAAAAAATGGTCATTTTGCGCGTTTGTAATGACCATTGCTTCAAAACACTACAACAATTTATTAATTGAACCAATCGTTGGCCTTGCGACCACGAGAGCTAGCAATCATAAATATTCAATGACAACACAAATAGGTTTTGTACAAGAAGTCCTCGCAAACACCACGTAACTCATTAGGAGGAAAAGAATCAATTAGTATTGCGTTTCCATAAAAAAGTAGATTACAAGTTATAACACTTACAATGCGAGTAGCTTACTGTAAGCATCCGTTCTGAGTGACATATTTGACGCATTCATTAGACATGATGTTTTATATGCAACCTAAAACTATACAGGCTTTAATGTTGTCAGGAAGCCGCCTATGCGAAATATGCTGGCTTTATTGAATAATTGTATTAGAATAGTAATGGGTTATGTCTTGCTTGTGCTCGTGAATAAATATTCTCATATGTGCAAATCAATTTAGCACTAGCATCGTGGACTTTCAGTTACTGCGCAAATGTGAATTTGCTTTTGTCTGATAGATTAAAGTCATGGTAGAAAAAAAAAACAAAGACATTGTATTGTCACCAGAGCATTAAATACAACACAGACCACACGTGACAGAAAGTAATTAAATCGAGTTTGTTTCATAAAGACAAGTGGCTTGCAGAACAGGTTGGACAAGGATGTATGATCGCCAAATATTTCTCTAGAGCGATTTAATTAGGAAAATGTTAAATATAAATTTATGTTAAGAAAATATAAAAATAATCCTTATGAGTACCGTCTAATTACTTTATATGTATCATTAACTTCAGTTCATGTCTCGAACAAAATAATCAATTTATATCAATCATATTTATTAATAACGCATGCTATTAGCATCTAATCATATTATAGAAGCAATTTGATGTCCTAACCATGCAATAGCAGATTATTAATCATAAAACAAATGTATAATTCTTTCTCGAGGACGGTTTCAAGTTTATATAACTTTGAAATAAAAACGGCTAAAAATTTGCAGTACTCAAGATAGACGTATAGTAAAATAATAAATGATCATTATATTATTACAATTGCTCATTTTAGTTCCAGATAAATTATTGTTTCAAATAATAAAAAATATTAGGATACGTTGTAAGTTTAGCTTATTTCAAATATAAACATGGAATATAAAATAAGAGTTGTTATTGAGAAAGACAAGCATAATTAGTTCTGGTATGACAATAAAGAGTATATTACATAACATTCCGGCCAGATGCTTGTATTGTAAATAAAATAAAGACTAACAAGAATACAGTTAATGAATAATGTGTTCATGTGTAAAAATAGCAGCCAATTAAAACTTGTGTTCGTGTATTAAGCTTCAAAATCGTTTCTTAATGGCCAGAAAGCAAAATTCCGCTTTTAAATCGGTACATTACTAAAGATTTTGGTTAAGGCTAATCAAAAATATTATAGCCGATATTTTATTATGTCGGTAATACATAAGTATGTAATTAACCGTTATATACCAAACATAGGCAACATAGACTTGAACAACAGAAAAAAAAACAGAAGGAATGACTCGAACTCTTTCCTGTTGTGCGACAAGTAGAAGAAAAGGCAGACTAGAACTAAAAGGAAACTGTTGCTTTCCGCAAATGTGGAATTTATACGGTTGTTGAGTGTATATTTTAAGTATTGGAGTCTTTTCGACCAATAACATTCTGCTCTTGATTTCTTTCTTCGAAAACTGGTTAATTTAATTGTTTACATGTTTGTTTCCTTGAAATGTTGTCGTCGACTTCTCTGCTAAGTGTAAATTTTATCTGCAGTCCATAATGGCTAGTCAGGGAAATCATTTTCCGCCTAGACTCGATTTTCGTTTAAAAGAGACTTTTAAAACGGTTAAAAGACATCACCAATAAAGTGCGTTCAGATTCGATTTTGCACTTGTTTGTGTACATTATATACATTGATCAAAAACACAATTATTTCTCACATACGGTTCAAAAAATATTTTGGAGTAATTGCATGTACAAATGTAGTTTGTAGTTAACTGTACAACCCGTAGACTATGCTCAACTCAATATAAATAAGCTTAATTGTTATATCGGTTAATCATAAAAGTGTTGATGTTTTTTGCTTTATATGTGCTTTCATTGGAGCATGTACTTTCCGGAATACCGAAGATAATAACATTATTTCGCCTGCTATATTGCTCGCTGGCATCCATTGTGTTTTCGATGTGCTTAACGCGGTTTCGCAGCATTCTATTTCCATTGCAGTGTAACTGATTGTCATTTTCAAGGCAATCTAACCGATGCGATAGCCCATTTACAACCCCAGAAATGATCGATTTTACCACACTTAGCATAGTATTTACTCGTAAGGATTTAATAGAATCTTTGACTGCTTGAACTATTGCCATCGTGGTTTTGTCGTCAAGGTTTACTTCAGCTTCCGCCGCATCTGCCATGCTTTCAGACGTACGGCTAAAGTCATAGCTAGAACCGGTTGTCAGGCTATTTTTCTCAAGGTCACCATCCTGCTTAGGAGTAGAAAAAAATGACATCGTCCATTTAATTATAGCAGTTTGGCATTAACAACATATGATCATAATTAAAAAACAATACTTGTGGACGGCTTATTATATATTTATTTTATGAATACAAACTATAAAAAATTCCAATTAGTTTTCTTCAAAAAAGTCCAAATTAAAAAAAATGTATAGCTAAATTGTTCATCTTTCTACTATTTAAATGCAAAATCTAAAGTAAAATAAAACAATACCTGGCGAACGATAATTTTACCTTTAATATATTTGTTAACGTACTTTAAGTTAGTAACATGAATTTATAACACAGCGCACTGATATCTACGTTATAAAATTGCAATTGCCATTCTATAACTTTACACATCCGTATTAATATGTTTAATTAATAAACTATCATAAATTCATCAACAAAAAAACTGGTTAATTTATTGTTAAGATCAACACCTTGTTAGTTTATTGTTAAAATTAATTTTAGACTCAGGATTTTAAATTTTAGTAACAATCAGATGTAAAAAAAAACAGTTTACATAGTGTAAACTAATATTGATTCAAATATCTTTTTCTGGTACAAGAACAGATAAAGACAAGACGGCAAAATTGGTATTCCGCAAATGGCCATTTGTATGATCGCTGAACGACTACCGCTGATGAACAGGCATGGCAATTTGTCAACCAATTACAAACAGGATATTATGTCATTATGTTTTGTAGAATTACCTTAAGGCAAAATCGCGTAAGGAAATATTAGTCTTACTGTCCAATTGTTAATATTCCCCAAAACTAAGCATACAAGGTCGTTTCTTATGTGAATCGAACCAGACAAAATACTTTACAACCGCAATTAAATAGTTAACATGTATAAAGTTTTGGTAATTATTTTAATATTATTAATTGTATAGTTTCTGCTTACGCGGCAGCTTGTATGTCACTTGATTTAAGCCATTTAGTATAATCGATTCGTTCCAAGCGTCGACAGTACAACTTCTATCTGCATCGAACGTTTTCGAAAACAAACCTTACAGAATGCACCTCTAACGAAATAGTTTCCATATGTATATACACGTGCGTTACTTAAATTACAACAAAACAAGTTTTTACAGAATCGAAATATTTTCGGTGGATTGGGCAAATAACGATTCACTTAATATTGTTACAAATTATTGTATTTTATCTTCATGTGAGCTCTGTTCTTTTTAAAAACGATAAGTCAACCCAAATGTTTTGATCGCTCCAAAGTTGCGATACCAAATTGTATCGTATTATGAATTATGCACAATATCTTTGCTTTTTGACACTTTATGCAAACTGTAAATTAAATGGTGTATGTCTCCCTACTCACTGGTCACTTGAGTGACAACATAATATTGAATATGTGCAATTTGTTTTGGTCTTAATTTTAAAATTAATTTTCCTTTCCTAAGTCCGATCAGTAAACAATATAATAATTTGTATATGACTCTAAGTTAAAGTCAAGTATCGAGCCTCGCTTTCGTGCAGAAAAGAGATTTGTGTAATAAGTCCCGTTGACTTTGACCTTGAGCTTTGACCAGCTGGCAATAACGTAAATGCTATGTTGATTTCAAAACCAATAGGGTTCAACTTTTCTAGTAAAGTAACCGCCAAACCATTTTGGATAATATTTTGCCAAAGTAAACTCAAATCAAATTCGTTTGCGGTACATACATTCATGTGACCTTGACCTTACGACCGAACAACCAACTGACAGACAGCTGCAAACAATATACACCCTTTAAGGCGGGTGTAAATACGAAATGTGTTTACGGTTTATGTGTTTAATCAAGTATTAGTTTTGAGAGGGTTATCTTTGTTAATATGTAATGTGATCTTAACGGTGCCGATCATGGTCTGTGTTCACAATGAGTATTTGTATTAAAGTTCCTTATGCCTTTCATGAAAACGCGTCTGCAATCACGAACATTATACATGTTATACAATTGACTATCTAAACCATGTGTAGCCCATTGTGTGACGGCATGAATTTGAATTTTATTAAAATAAGTTTGGAGTGGGTATGTAGTATGAGAACCCACAGCATCAATCTTTTCAGAGCAATGTGTACTGTGTGTAAAAAAACAATTTTCAGGGCAGGTTCTATTTATAACTGTATAGAGCATACTTTGTCCTTGCATTTCATTAAACTTATTAAAAACTCATTTGTCTAATGTTTGTTTCTAATCAGTTTTTTCTTTATCGCATATACACCATATATTAAGAACATGTTTTCATTTACGCGCAATTAACATTATGGAATATCTTATCCGAAGTTTCAGAGATTTTCCCGTACGCAATTATCTTAAAAGTGTCCTACGTTATACCGTAATTAGTTAGATTTCTATAGGAAAGACTAAGAATTAAAACATGTGACAGCATCGCATTGCAACAGCAGTAATTCTTCCAATTATCATCTGTGTTCCTATTATTTCTCTTTTTCACGGAGAGTGCCGTTGATAACAGCAATTTCAAACTGTTTCCTTCAAAGACTGATGTTTAATCTTTGTAAACGTGTCTGAGTTCTGCATCTACTACATAAGCAATGAGAGAACACCAAAACATATTTACAGACGTTTTGAATTTAAATTTCAATGCGTCAATATAGTTATTTACTTGTTAATTGTAAATACATATCGGTATATATTAAGTAAAACTAGCAAACTTCGGCAAACTGGTAAGTTTTCTTGTAAGAATATGAAATAGTCATGTATAAACACATAGTTCGTATCAGTACATAGTCATATTAATTAGTGAACATTAAACGTTGTTTTTTAATGTATATATTTACCACTTCGTGTACTTCATGGCTATATAATACAAACATCCCCTGTTAAAGGAATCAGCAATGAGTGACTTTAATTTCCGCTGACTTTGTTTAGATCGTTAACTTAATTATTCTAATGTCCTTATTTTTATTGCAAGAACATCAAATCTGAATGATAACATCAATAGCTACAATAAGTGTTCCCTCATGCCGTTATACATCTACGAATGTAAAATTTTGGATGTAAATGCCAAATTGAATGATGGGATGTAGTAGATAATGTGAGGTTATCAACCTGTCCAGATATCCTTAAGTAATATCTTATGGACATTTTTAGACTACGCGCTCTTTAATCTAAACGCGTTTACGCTCACACATATTGAGCTAGTATGCTTTTGTATATATTTGAGGATGTCCATAAATGTTAACGTTGAAATATGTGTTAGTTTACAAGTATGTTTGTTTTAATGTACAATATCGTACAATCCAATCATTCGGTTTCTAATGGCTTTTTAGTGCATACAATTCATGGTCACAATATATGTGCGTCAATAATATGACGTATTCGTGGAAAAATCAAATCATTTGTCTAACTTACCGCGTTAGTTTTGGTCTTATTGTTCTTTTCTTAAACGCACAGCTATGAATACCGATTTTGTTGAGTCACACAGTTCTGTATTGTTGTCATCAAAAATATGTTTCCCTTATGCGTCACATTAATTACCCAACACTGTGCAAATAAAAGACCACAAAATATAGATCAGCAAATATCTGGGCATAACCTGATAGCTCTGAAAGTATTCGAGTTTCAAATAAGAGTGTTTTCAATCTTATTGAAAAAAATGAACTTTCCAAAGGTTCACCAGCAACATGTTTTAAACTTTTCAATTCGTATTGTTATATTCACGAAACATTTTAGTAAAATATTCGCATCGTGTATCCAAAGTGATATTAAGCGATGTAGCTGTTGTCGAGCGTTAAATTATATTTCAACAACTAAGCGAAAGATGTTCGAGACTACTAACAATTATAAACAATTATATAATTATAACTGTTTTAATGCACAATATAGTCAAACGATAAATAATAAAGATGATTATATAATTATTACATTTAACTATATTGTAATTCATTTACGTTGTACGATTATTAGCTGTTCAATTTGTTGTCATCAGGATAAAATCAATGTTATATTGAAGTCCATTTTGCCGTAAACATTTACTGTGAAAAATATCGGTTAATGCATATTTGTTCTTGAGTATTTTTAATCAGATTAGGAAAAGTTTACCCTACTCGATGACTTTGTTTGAATAACAACTGTCGCCGTAAACAGCATGTTTCTTAGATATCAAATTGGCATTGACATATATCTAGAAATGTCTTCTTATCACGTCCTAAAAAACATGAAAAGGCACTGAGAGCAGATATTCAGTATTGCGCCAGGCCATTTATAATGGGATTGGCCGATATCTTGTTAACCGTTTAGAAATGTATTGGCATGATTCTGATATATAACACATAACTCATAGGAGCGCCTGGTGATTATATACATCACAGTATTTATGTCTTATGTGAATTGTTGGATCAGGAAGTAATTAAATCTCGTCGATCATCAAATTTGACAATTTCGCTAAATGTTTCCGCAAATCAACACATTAAGAAACATTCAAGCAATGGTAAGGTGTTACTCATTACTCAATGTTTGCTAATATTTTAGTGTTTTTGTTTTACTAAAAAGCAATGTATATTGCATGACAAGCATTTAGGATTGAGTTATTCATGCTTATGTAATGGTAAAACTTTACATGACGTGTTTGTTGTAAAGAAATAGCCGTCAATGTTTTAGCTACCTCGTCCTTTGCTGTGTCCGGAGCGAAACTAGGACACGACGGTGGCAAGTCACTTTAGTAAACGTTTCTTATTAATATAGATGTTTGGTGAGCTGATCCAATTCTACGGCGGGGGACAAATATCTGTTGTGCAAAGCGTTGCTTTCTTGGACGGTTTTGCAGAGATTTTTTAAGCAAAAATTTACGGGCCAAATATTGTTTGCTTAATAAACACTTTCATCTCCGGCTTTGCATTACTACTTATATTGATTGAAATACGTAATAGGTGCTGTGGGTGTTTTCATATTCAGAACATATATTCATTTAATCTCACCATAACATATGTGTTCACATATTTTGTCAACAAGAGTCAATTCGAAGTACATAAACAGCGTTTTGACCACGAGAGACACTGTTGTTATTACTGTTTGGTTTATTTGTTTGATTTTACACAAGCTTAATTGAACAAGGTAATTGGTTTAAATATATATTTAACATAAAGATGTTTTGTGAAAAAAATCCATTATATTCTGCAATAATAAATGTAAAAAGTTCAGTAAATAAAGAGTATTTGCAAGCATTTCATTAAACACAATTTGCAAGTTGAAAATATGTTTTCGTTTTGTATTTTGTGTAAGTTAAAGTAAACACACATCATACGTTTTGGCTTAAAGTTAAGTAAATTGTGTTTATATGAATATTTAAGTGTTGTTGTTTTAGCTGCTTTCTACAGAAAAACATTGTATATCAATAAAAATATCGGGCATCTTTGGTAATTACCTGTCATGATAGAGCATGATTCGCGGTGAAAAACAGACATGAATTCTGTAAAGCTAAATACTTTCTAGAACATTGATAAATGGACCGATAGTTGAGTTGTCCCACGATTATTTTGTGTTTAACAAGTGAACTACTTAATGCATCCATTGTGTTAAACCTACATCGGTCGTTGTTCTTAAGACGATGTACATATGTATAAGTATTAATAAACCGTCTGTTCTGCTCTATTTGGTCGAGGTATCATTGAACACCTTAATAATAACTTAAATGATACCAGCCTTTCTTTGGTAAATGGCTCAATGTACTTTTTTATTTATTTAAAAATTATTATTTCTTTTATTTCAGCGTTGTTGTTTTGTAATCTTAGTTTGAAATTGGGGTTGCAATGTTCTAGAAAATAGTACAAACACTTAAAGCCGAAGTAGCGATACTCATTATAATAGAAGAAATGTCGTTGAATATGTGATTTTTAATCTGTGAAAGGTTATTAAACATCACTCAACTTAATGGTGTGAGCGGACATTACAGTGTGCTGAATTATACTGCGAATAAACAAAAATGCATGCAATCGATATAAATCCCTTAAACAAAAACAATGATTCAATTAATGTTGCCGTATTAAAGTATACTATCAAAACTATATGCTCCAAAAAAGAGTAATTGTAACATGCATGTCTTTATATGTTTGTATCTATAATTGTTTTTTAGTGTTCCCTCTATCTATAACCTACATTAATGGCAAATCCAATAGTTCTAATCTTACCGACGCCTCTAAAAATGTTCTCAAAGACAAGTGGAAACAAATCGTTTCACATCCATCTCCAACGCAGTTTCCTCGTGTCAAATAAACAAATACGTACACATGTAAACTATTGTTGGTGTATTTTTCTATATCTTGAATTAGTATGCTCTACGCGGTTTGCGTATTATGTACACATGGCCTGGTTTTCATTAAATTCCATGTAATAGTAGTATTTTTTTCAATAAATCAATTTAAGTCTACATACAATACATCATATGACTCGTAGTGTTCTTTCTTCTATTTATTGTGGATCAAAACAAAGAACAAACAAAATTAAACAAGCAAATAAACTATACTTAATACAAACACTGAATACATAATTTCATGATTCATTATGTGAGAAAACCGTGACATAAACGTACAACACCTCTGTGAGCCTTCAATGGCATATCCTCTATGGCTTCCATAAATAACTTCTTATCTCTAGGACAGACAACGGTTGCACTGCAATGGCATCATATGTTTTGCCTGACAACCAATGCAGGTCATATTGTACCGATGGACTTTTTTCTTTTGTATAGTATATAATTATAATCTTTTTCTTGTGTTAATGTTTGACTGTACCAGTGGCAATCACCAAATTAGAAATATTTACCAGTGTATGGGAACGGATAGCTCGCAGAAATTTATGTGTCTCCGGAAGCCAAAGAAGTATTGAAATAATGGTATTTTAAGGTAAATAGAAAGGGTGATGATCGATTAAATAAGCATCGTCCTTATAAACAGCATGTTATATCGTATATTTGGATGACTGTCAGATGTACTGTAATACATTCGTAATCAGTTTAAACTTTTAGAAAAGCATTATGAAAGTGAGCTAAATTGATAAATCTCTTGCAAAACTCTCTTTATCATGAAACTTTTAAAACGTGGCTGCCTTTATTGATCATTTGATAGGAGGTATACATATTTATTTTTCTAGTTTATACGCAACTTGAAACATTTGGTCATCGAGAGGAATTATTCCTTACATGAATGAAAATAAAAAAATTTGTTCTGGCAAATATAGAACCACATTTGGTATAAATTCTTATTTCTGCGTTGGCCTTCTTCAATTTTGTATATAATATTAAATATAATGCAAACCGTTTAAGCTTGAAACTGTCAATACCACCGTTATTTTCACGAATCGATTTTCACTTCATGTTGATGTACTCAACGATGTTGTTCTTTTAAAAGAAAATCTAGCAGAATGCGGTTTTAATAAAAACACATTTAATTACAAGCAAATTGTTTACGTTGTTTATATTGTTGGTACGGTACGCAAAATACCAACCATTATTACGTCAGCTTAATAAGTTTGCATACATGCATTTACATTTAAATATTGAGAAATGCCGTTGTTATTGTCATAGTATTTGCTCGCTTTTACTGCATTTGGTTTGTTTTTGTTATGTTTATTCTGAACGTAAATTTGGCCATGAAGTAAGTGATTAATACGTCGCGATTGTGTTTAATCTCAAGAGTGGATGAAGCATTATTTTAGTATTTATCATGCGTGAAAGTTAGAATAGAACCATATTCAGTTTGTAAAGAATTGTCGTGATAAATGATCTAGTATGTAAAGTCTTTAGCTTGCCAAGAACTCATGTTTCTGCAAAAAGGCAATGAAGTTTAAAACCACTCGGATAAACGGAACACATTATAAGGTTTAGAGTAAACAGAGGTTCTCAAATGTTTTAGTAGCGTGTTTGTATGTGAATTGATGAAATCTTCTTACAACTTTATAAGAACTAGCAAGGCATATAAAACGATAATATATTGCCTTAAACGTGCACAAATCAATGTCCGGATTAATGGCAGGACTATTTTACTCCCATTAGTGTTCGAAGTCAACCGTACAAAAACCGTACACAGGCTGAGTGCCATGTTCCCAGCATAAACACAATAGCATCATCATTGTAGGAAAGTGCTAAGGCCAAAACAGGTACAGTGTGCTTCTAAAAAGGTGGAAAGTTGAAAAACCGTATCATTCAGGTGACACCAGGCTCGTTTGATTAGTCATCCTTCGTTTTTTAAATACGCTATAAGATTGATTTATAATAGTGTTTTTATTGCATTATTCCGATTTAAATTTAGAACGAATGGATTCGTACTTTGAGAATGTAATTACCGATAATAACACGTAAAGGTGTAGAAGATTGAAAATGTCAATCATGAGTTACAAACAACACGACCTCGGAAATTTAATGTAAAGATTGGCTGCCATTCCTGACTTACAGGCAACACTGTAATACTCACAGCTGATGCCCGCTTTGTGTTTACTTTATGATCCTGGTAGGTAGGTGGGTCAACCATTAATTTTCCATCAAATGTGACAAATACTCTTTTTTTTAAATATCATAATGAAGTTTAAAAAAAACAGATTGATTGCTCGGAAGAACTTTTTAATAATCACGAGACGCATGAAGCATGGATACATTGAAACATTGAACGGCTTAAATGGATCGGTCTTGCAAAACAATTGACACCGTGGATATATAAAGACTCATTATTGTTGATAATTATGAGTTTATGATGTTAGCATAAATAACAAGAATCGTTTACAAGTTCATATATTGGACCTACATAATGCTTATGTTGAGGAATATTTATATATTGAAGCAACATATAAACATTTACGCATGGGAAAAATCGATCATCGTATCGCTTTCAATTTTTAAAATACAGTACACATTAAATGCAATCACATAAAGCAATTCATCGACACTTACATTAACAAATCTAGGAAAAGGCATGTCTGAGTTTCCTTTAATTAAAACAACCATGTAAAATCTCCATTGAGAACCTCTGGCACAAACATTTTATTGTGTTATAACTTTCGCTAGTATTATATTTTATTGACAAAATCGATAAACGAGAGCATTTTACAAATGCTGACTATCGAAGTCGCTGAATGTGTCGTTTCGTCAGGAATGACTTTGTTGTTGCACATATTCGTTGTCCGTCCAGCCGTTTTCCTCCAAGTATTCGCAGCTCTGTTTGCAGAATAGCTTTAAATAATAAGTCTTTTTTCCATAGGTGAAACACTATTTGCTGAAAATACTAAATACTTTGCAAATAATTAAATACAATATGTGCATTGTTAATATATTTTTACTACTTAGATCACAGGCTGTAATTACCAAATGCATTTTCGACCAATAAAACATAAACCTAGTATACATAATGAGTAAAATCAACGAGAGAAAACATATATACACGTGTCAAATCTCTTTAAACTGATCATTTATAGAATGTGCTTGATGAAGCCATAATACACATAATTCATTTAAATACTGTTTTATTCCAATTAAAATGAGTCCAAATCAGCATGAATCCAGACCGTCTTCCTTATCTCCAAAAAAAGTTAGATGCCGCTTGGTTTGTTTCTTACATTAGTAAAACGTTCATTATATTCCGTTAATAAGATTGCAACCAAGGCCAATCTTGAACAAACCGCATCTTCATCAGACGAGACAAGCCACCTCTTGTGCACGATTTAGCTTATACTCAATTCTAGTTTCGGTGTGTTGACAACGCTTAACTGTTTTGTCCTCATACTAGTGTATATTCTTATTTCATGTTGCATTATTTATTTATTGTAAATGGAATTTCTTCCATAAGTTGAAATGTCCTTCATTATGTAAGTTATAAAAGGCATAAAGGACACACATTTGACACAGTATTATGAATACTGTTTGTTGTGCTGAAGACATTTTCATTGCAATTACTAATGTTTATCATAAAAGGATAGCAAAGCAACCAAATGTGTGAACGACATTCAGCAAAATAGTCTTGTTCCTATTAGCTCATTCAAAATTAGACGGAACAAATTATCATCTGATGATGTCGGCACAGGCATTGAATACCAATGCTGTTTTGTGCATTGCCGTGCGTATACACTCCTTCGATGAAGGTGAAATGCACGAATAACAATGCCCGTAGGAACAACCATTTATCAATTAACATCGGATACACATCAAATCACTCTGAAAATGTTATGCCGTATTATGGATGTTGAAATTGTTTATGGTACGCCTGATAATTTGTTATAATTTTTGCGAAGACATTAAGAACGTAGAACATTCACGTTTTTACATAAAATATTTAACTAGTGCTCAACCCCGCACATAGCATACGGACGATCGTCAAAAATAACACACGCGTAACTTCATCTTCTCTACCTTGTAGTGTTGTAACTTCCTCGTAAATTAGGATCACATACAAAATAATCAAATATGTATTTAAATATATTTTCCATAAAAATGGAGCAAAAGACACAATTTTATAAGATGTAATTTCACTCTATCCATCAATAAAGCCAGTTAACATTCAAAGTTATTTAAAAATCCATTTGCAGTTATTTGTAATGGATAAAACATAAAACAAATTGTTATAATTTGTAATTGTATACATTCTTAAACATCCGTATTCCTTGTTGCCAGATACATCGTTTAGTATGTGCTATTTAAATGACGCGATAACTAACTATATAAAGCGTTGATAGTATAGTATGAGTTAGTATGGTGATTAAGCTTTTGTCAAAATGTGAACTACAAATAATATACGTATGTAAATGTGTTTAGCAACTAAGTTATAAAACTATAATACAATCAATACAATAATCGTTAACTTTATACTTTCGTGCTTTTGAACCAAACTATCTACTTATTGTGGAAGGACAACTTTGACGTGATTGTGAGGCATTACCAAAGCAGAAAATGGCCGATTACTATGGAAAGTTCAAGTTATATGTATACTAATTTGAGGAATTTTCCGATACTACTATGACTCATGACAAATGTTTATGCGTATATGTGTGTCACATAAAGTGTTACATACTGCATGGGGTAGTATTTATCGGTATTTAGTAATATCACAATGCATGATGACAAGGGATAACCTTTATTTATTGTTGATGAGTTAATAAACGAATTTTCTTTAGTTCGTTTATTTCACATTATTTTCTATAATCGCTGGGTATAATCTATACATCCGACCTTTCTAAAGTGCAATTTAAGTTCCATTTAAATGTAAGATGTGCAGCATTCGCACTTTTATCTTGATGCCCTATGTATGAACATAATGTGGCGCACAACCGTCGATAGTTTATTTTTTTTACAACAGCTTATCTGTCAATCTCCTACAAAGTGGTCATTTTGTTTTCTCCCAATAATGTTCTCCGACGTCTCCGCCTATGATGTTGTTTGTGTAAGGTTGCTTCATCATAACGTGATATCTTTGGGGCAGTGGTTACTGTACGTGGAGAGGGGATTAAAAGCGGAAGTAATTGCTGCGAGTCGTTTGTTTCTCTATTTATGATCATCGCTGCAATGACGCAATGTCCGACGTGTTTTAGAGTTGTATGAACGGCATCAAATAAGTAGTATTTTTGTCGAATGAACTATACATATACAACTATTACGTATAGTTCTTTAGTAGTATACAGTTCCATTAACGTGTCATCAACAAAATGCACTTTAAACATATTTCGGTTTTTGTTTTCTAATGTATATGGATTACATCGAAAATATATGTACGGAGTCCCTAAACCGCAACTGCTAACGATACGTTTCTCCTTTACTTCTTGTTAAACCTTACAGTATAAGACTATTTACGTAAAATGTATTTTCGCCACTGCGTCTAGATAGTGTCGTCTTGTCAGGCAGGACGAGTTACGTGTAGACGTGACCATTAAACTGAAATCGTCAAAATTGAAACGGCATGACCAAACACGTGGTATTTCGACATTATCGTATAAGATAGTTGTTCGCGTACTTCGTCCCGATTAAGACGACACACGAGATACTTGTTGCCTTGAATGTTTAAGTTATTTCGTTGACTGAGATTTTATAACGTCAAATGAGTAAAATTATCCCCAAGAACGAAACAAGCAAATGTGTTATAATGTTTCATACACAAGGTAGTGGGAGCAACACATTGCCGTAAGCTTTAGTTAAGTCTTACATGAAACGTTAACACTTGCAATTGTTAAGTTAAACGTGGAAAGTGAGTCATGATCTTTCACAAATGGCCATCCGTAGTTGTCCAAACTGTAATATGTTAAGATTCATTTAAATAGACCAGGAATTATCTACGCTGGCAAGAAATACGGCCATTCCATAAAACCGTGTTTTCAATGTTTTATTTCTTTAAGTAGCTTTGCAATCCAATTCGAACTCACTTCATTAATTTTTGAGCGGAAAGCATGTAATGAAAACGACCTTTGCTTGATCTCCCTAGCACCCATAACAATTCAAATATAAGTATTCACGTTTTATATATTCTACGTTAAGTTAAATTTGCTGAATTAAAACTTAAGTAAATTACTGGAAACCACATTTGTGACCCTCGCCCGCCAGTCCGACAACCCGCCATATCTCAATGGAATAATCAAGACGTTACACTTTGTTGAACAAACCGTATCAAAAAGGCAGACGATTGTTCTAGGAGTAAAGAATTGGACAACGAACACAGGGGCGTCATAAATTCGATTCTTATATGCAGAGATGTGACCGCAAAATAGTATTGTTATGCTATCGATGTTAAATACACTACATTGGCCCCTTTGATGTTCTGAACAAAAAGATAATAAACCACGTAACGGTATTATATGTTAAATCCCGTGACATACACGTATATATTCGAATTCTAGTCAAGGACAAACTTAACGTTCATGACGATTCCAGTTTCAAATTCGTTAATATAAATGTAGACATTGTAACGGACATTCGTTATTATGTAATTTCTTATGACAACGGTTGTCTGATTTACAATGAGTGACTGCAAATAAACTCCAAATGTACCGCCCTAAAATTTCCCCTATGGATACACACATGCAACATATCAATAACAAAATGCACCGGTACGATTGAAATGGATGTATGTGACATATGTTTGTTCCCAACAAGAATAACGATGTCCGACTTGATAATTCAAGGCGAAATAAAACACTTATATTGGGATTACAGCAAGACAAAATGTATACGAAACAGATATAAGCTTTCAGTCTCTGAATAGTCTAGTAGGCTGTCGAGGATATTTCCAGATGGCATAAATGGCAGACTAGTATATTTGAAATAAATTATACATTATTTTGTTTGAAGTTGATACTTGTTTGTAATTTCATTTCATCGGCCCTTAAACGTTGTAACTCTGTTGCTACCATTGAGTAATTAAATGGTTATTAAATTGAATGCGTTTTATTTATTTTTTTCATTACTTTTTAATTTGAGTTGCAATGGTATGAGGTTACATTTTATTCACACTTAAATGTATCATGAATATTGCTGGGCCATGTGTGAGGTTGAGCGCTCTAAAACCGGTTTAAACCCCCAGTGCTCAGCATTGACCGCTCCAAGGCGGTGACCCCAGCTTTATTATAATATGTGTGTATGTTGTTTCGTGTTGGGCCGTACTGTTTTTGTCAATTGGTCACTTGTCATAAATAAAGGACCACGAACGTGTAAATAATAGGAATGCAATAAAGCAGGAGCAACTGGGGTCTCAATTCTTTATATTATTCTAATTTTTATGTTTATACACTATTTTGTATAATAAATAAGAACGGTTTCAAATACATTTGAATATTAAATTGCATTTATGGCATATGTCCGTTCTATAAATTATATATAAAGTGTTGTAAGCTTTGTATACGATGTATGAATGCTGTACACCATATTTCCTGTGGCTACCTTCATCTTTGGTACAACATCTGAACATATAACCTTGTGCATTAATGTCATCTTATACGATTTACGTTTCCCTTATTTAAATAAAACGCCATATATTAGTAAATTGTAATTAAGACAAAATTTAGGTAAGGAACATTCGAGACCGACTTTCATGATCTACGTTATAGGTGCGTCTGGTTTAATTTACAGAGAAAAAAAAATTGCGCGATACGTGCATGTATAATGTAGAGCAGGTGACAATCTATAAGCCAATAGCATAGTGGTACAAAGTTCATCCTTTGGTCTACGGAATGAAAGGAATTAATTTGGAAAAAAGCTAAATTTTAAATACGTTTAATTATATACAAAGTTACCAAATAATAGCTTTCCTTCTTGTTTAAGACTGTAAATGGACATTTGCATCGCTACTCCTAGTCTTTATAATGCAATGCTTACATTTATTTATTTTCCTTATTTACAGGCTTCTTTTGTTAAATTTGTTTCACTGATTAACAATCGTTTCTTGTAATTATTTGTTTAAATATGTCAATAATCTTTATACAAATATTGTCTTTTTTATTGAGAATGAGGCCCATTATGGGTCAAATTGACGCAAGTATGCTTCATATTCCATGTACTCATCGATCTGTATTTGTAAAGGCTTTAGAGATTTATTCACACAACTTGAAATAACTTGTGAATAGNATTCTAACACGGTTTTTACTAAAGATTTATACAATATATCTTATTTTTCTTGTGTACTATTTTGTGTGAAGTTCCGCCGATAAAAATAACTTTCGGCTAATTATTATTATTATTAATAATAATATTGTTATTATTATTGAAGCATTTCTGAAATTTCCAGTGGCCCGGCCAGGGATTGAACCCATGACCTCTGGAATGGTAGACCAGAGTGTTACTACTCGACTACCGCACCACCCGATGTTAAAAAACATACACATGTGTAAAGAATGCTGCCTAATAAAGGACGGAGATTACTTATCATAATAATGATATATTATGGTTAGTATCAAATTCAAAAGCTTCCGTTATCTATGTGATCAGTGACAGTAAATATATTGACGTATCCCGTTTATTTAAAGCGATATTTAATACATATCACAATTTGTTAAATACACGTCAGTTACGTAACTCACTATTAGACAAGTTTTGTGTTTTAAACAAAATATTGAATTGTGTTAGTTTGAATATAAATATATGAACATATTAATTAAACGTTTTCATTGTTTTCGCACGCAAGATTTGTATAAATTGAATTGTATAGTATCTTCATGGTCAATGGTATATACCATGATCTGCTATATACCTTAAACTTTTATATATCTTGAGCTAATATATACCATGAGCTATTTTATACCATAAGCTAATACAAGCAAATATACTATTTAAAATACAGAGGTATATTATAAATCAAATAAATAAACAATATGTCTATCAAGTATGCTAATATGTATATATAGTATATAATCAAATCTAAAGGAAATGGGTTTGAACATATTATATATGCGTCTATGGCTACATTATTTAAAAATAAAGTTGGTCATTATCTTTCTTGTTTATATCATATTGTATCGAGCATCAAATAAGTTGGCGCGCGGCGTACCTTTGCCATGAAAGGAGCGTCCAGCATCCAAGTGCATGAAGACCAATTTTGGATTATGCTGTCTAGACGGACTATTATTTTAATTTTTGCAAAAATAACGATTAAATTAAGGTGTCGTATTGAAATACATGTATACATGGTATAATCGGCATCTGTTTCTTGTATTTTTTGTCAAGCTACATTGTCAACACCAAACGCATGTTTTCCTAAATACGTTCATCAGTTATACATGATTTCAATTAAAAAAAATATCTAGTAAGATATCTTGACAACGCTCGTATCAGCTTGCAGCCATTAATGGATATTAGACGGTCCGAGTGTACGAATTCGTCTGCTAAAGTTAATATCAAAGACGACTCATTTTTTTTATTGGAATATTTATAAAAGTAACAATCGAACAATTTTGTTTTAGTTTGCATTAAAAGCAATCTTATTTAACGTTTAACAATTTACTACGAGATGAGCGATGAAACAATACTTCTTTCAAAACATGAATAATTTAATAACAAATAATAAACTTAAAAACAAAATTGCACTTTTATCTTTTGTGAAAACGTTTAAATATTTATATATTATTGAAAGATTTGGTCCTGTTTGTTACAATTGCCGTAAATGTGTTTTACTAGTTTACAACAAACAGAATACAGATCATGAAAATCAAAAAGACCATTTCCTCATTTGCGTGTATAAAAATGTGCTATATTTTCGTTCAAGCTGTTTGATATGTACACATTGATGCGAAAACGAAGATGCACCACCTTACTTGCATTCGTAGGTTTGATACATGCATACTGAAGAATAATGCATACACCCCTTTACCAAATTGTGTATGAACATTTGACTTTACGATCTTACAACATAGGAAGTACAAGAAATACAAAACATAGCACGATATGACACTACCGGCATTTAACATTTGAACTGGAATAAACTTCCAGAAAAACTTTGCTTTTAAACGCACACTCGACTAGTTTTTATCATCAAATATAATTGTTAAACTCTAAGACATCCACATACGTCGAATATATTTTTGTTAACTCTAAGCCATCTACCCACGTTAACTCAAATAAAGTTACACACACTACCAAAAATATAAACATCGTTACTTATACTTGTTCGATTATACAGAAAAGTAGTTAAGTGTTGTTATTTTACCTTTACAGTTAGATCGCTTATTTCAATAAAATTTAAAGTGAAATAATACATACACACTTTCATAATGCATTTATGATTTATTACTTTTATTTTAATAAACATAAAGCTGTTTCGCAAACATGCGTAAACTTGCGAATTGTATGTACTAGAATTATTATGTCCGAGAGTTAAATATTGGGGCTTATGACTCATTACACTAGTATAATGTCATTTCATAACACAATTCCATTTAATCAACTGACATGGTAAGGAAGTAAAATAAGACGCTGATGCAATTGTGATGCAAATTGGATCATATTGAAATCATCCCATTCAAGTCAACGTCAATGATTGATTGAATTATTGTGTTAATGACTTGAACAAATGGCTATTAAATTCAAAATAGCATATGTAATTATTATTTGATGTCATTATTTATCACGTACAGATGTTGTTATTTGCTTGAACCTTATTAGCACCCTTGTTAGTTGGCATATACGAGTTTAAAAAAAAGTTACACAAATTATGAATAGGCAACGATGTTTAGACCTAACCTATCACTTTTATTCGAGCAAAATAAGTCACGCCGAGCCGACCCCTTTTAGCGTTTTGCTTTTAGATATGATAAAAACTCGTGAGAAAAGTAACCAAATGTATTTTGTAAGCGTTCAGAAATCTAAATTGATGGACTATTCTTACATTGGTTTCTCAAGAGACATGACTGAGATAGACTGGGAGTCGTGAACGAGCTGAACATGCAAGTATTATGTCAGTAAACGAACATAATATAATGCAAATGAATAGGTATTGTAAATCGTTTAGAAATGCATCCTTATAGAATTGAACGAGTTTCTTCGTAATATATAATATGAAATGATCTAGGAAACATATTTTATGTTCTAAATTGAGTTATATATATTATTTTTTTTTAATGTTTGCTTATCGGTCACTTATTCGATAGCAGGCATTTAGGATGTTCGCAAGTGTTTAAAGGTGTATAATACGAATGTATGAGATGGGCATATAGATAATATTCTAAACTCATGCGAAATGCATTGATATATTGTTTTGAATACATTTAGTTTAGAGGAATCTGTTAGATACATTAATATGAGACAAATGTTACACAAGGAATACATCTGATATTTCCACATAGGAGACATATATAAATAAAACATATTTCCTAACGAAAGTGTTTATCCGATTACAAATACCAGTACGCACAGAACATACTCTCGTGTTCGTTAAATGTTGATTAGTATCTTCCATCCTTATCATGTCAATTATGATTGATATAAGTTGATAAACTATGTTACAGAATAACCAAACAGAATGCAGCAATTGATTTACTTCACAATTGATTCAATGTTAAATGTAATTGGGCTTGCAGCGCAGACACTCAATTTATGTGTCATTTGTACTTCTGTTAGCAGTACTCAATAACGGACAAATGACACATGCGTTGTGTTGGTTGTTTAAATTAGCGATATGAATGCAACTTATAATTAAATATGTTTTAATATACTTTTGACTTATAATTTATTTGACCATTTATCATTAACATATCGTCACACATGTAAATATAACATAGCAAAAAAACGCTATATGCTCGTTCAAGTTACTCATCCATATAGCACACCCGTATTCACCGTCGGCAGCGTATTTATTAAACGTAGGTATATGTAGTTTCTAATATTATTATTTATTGATGAATACATGTTCTTTGAAAGAACATGTTCTGCATCTATTTAGTAAATATTGGAAATTTAGTGGGTTGACGATATTTTGTTTGTGTGCAAATTCTCTGAAATAAACCAAGATTAGGATTATATAAAGGAGACCAATATAAAGGTCAGCCACAATAATTTGATATGTATGCATTATGGAATATGTTGAATTCTCACATTTCATTGTAATTATGTTTGCCTGTTCAACATACAAAGGTTTTTTATTATGTGTTATGTTCTTCATAGTGTCTGTTTATGTTTCCATGTTGGGTTCTATCAAAGGCACATTTTCGTTTTGTGTATATTCACTCTTTGTATATGTGGGATGCATTTTAGGAGTTTAATATTAATTGTATATGTCATGGCATTTTAAGATTGTATATTCATTCGTTAAAACAATACACCAATTAACCAAAACATTTAGTATGATTAGTTAAACAAGTATTGATTTAAATACGTCAAGGGTTGTTTTAGAATACATTCAACAATACATAAGCACTAGAACGATATAGAAAATACATATACACGACACGTATGCACCTCTTAAAATAACGACAAATTTAACAATAACTGTAGATTCGTTAACACTTTGTTCCATCTGGAAGAATACGGAGGTTTCACAAAAGTAAGCGAAAGTAACACATAGCAAGGTTTTCTACATGAACGTATTCACATTTTAATTGACCATTCTCTTTCTTAGGGTATTTTATTTTTGTGATAATTCTCATATCATTGTTCCAGCATGTATTACCGTCGATGGGAGTACACTTACCCATTAGAAAACACCACATGTCGGTTACACCTCCAATGAACAAACCTTAAATTACAATGGAAACGCATGTTGCCATAAAGCCCTCTGTTAGCTTTAAACAGACAGTTTAATACTCATAACACATGCAGTTTTATGACGCAATGACGTAGTAAAGTGGGTGTTACCTAATTAAACATGCATTTTTAGTGAATGTCGTAATTAAACTCCATAAACAATACGCAGAAACACAAACTTGAAGTGTTATGTTTAAAATGAGTATACAAGATCTCAATGAAATGTAATAAAAAGCTATGAGGAAGACCAAACATGAATTCTAATTTTTAATCAGAAAAACGATGATGATGTCAGAATCTTCTTTTATACAACTAAATAATGTTCTCTGCCTGTTTTAAACTCTTTAAAAACATGCTATCTTAAGACTTAATTCATTAGTTTGTATTACATATATATATAAGGATAATTAAAAGTATATAAGGTATATAAGTAGCGAAGATACACTTTTTTATTCTTTAAGTTATTTGTATAAATTGTCCAGATCACATATATTGAAAACAACCAATTCTTACCTTCGAAGAAACAGCTTATAACTCAAACAGGTATAATATAGGTGAAGGCATATGTTCTTTAATGAGGAGTGTTCGAAAAAACACAAATCTAGACATACAAAAGAGAAGCAAGTACTTAATTATGCAAATAACTGTTCGTGTTACAGTGTGAGTCATTATATTAGAAGACTGAAACAATTGTGCCCTTGGTTACATTCGAAATTGTCCCAAATATTGATGACTAGGCATTCAATGAGAATTATGAGTTGTGTCTTTAAAAACAACACGGTAGTTAAATATACACAAAGTGGACCTGTCAAATGTAGAAGAACGCGCGCAGAACAAATAAACAGAGATGAACAAAACTTTGTCGATGCCTGGGAACGGTAAATGCTCACTTTTAAACCGGTTCTAATGAACTCCAAACCTACCTCTTGGGCCAAAATTATTTATTGAACATGATTAAAATTTCAACGCCATGATATGTGTTAATTTAATAACCATTTAACTACTCAATGGTTACATACAGACCAGCAAAAACACAACCGTTACATTTTGATGAACAATAACATGAAACAAAACGAGTATCAACCACATAATTCATTATACAGCATTAGCGATATAGCATATTTTAGTTAAATATTCAGATCAAAGTTTGTGCTATTCAGGAGTAACGTCATGTGAGTTTTAGGTATTGGATAATTCAACTTTAACTAATAAACATGTTCTTCATTGTGTATTATGTTCGTATATCTTCGAACATAGACTTACATATTTTGGTGATTGAAAACTGTAATCGGACGAATAAACAACAAATACTATATATGATACTAATTACATAACATAGACTCCCTAATGTTTGACGTGAAATCGAACCACAACCTATTAGTTATAGTACGTTAATGTACGTTTTTGTATATTCCCGAAAACTAGTATTATACCATTACATTAAACCGAAACAAGTAAATATACTTTTTTTAATACTGATGTTATATATTAGCTGACTTATCAACGATTGCAAGTAAATTGCAAGAGTCCGCTTGATAAAAAAATATATAGTTAACATTATTCATGTTCGACAGATGCACCTCTTTTTCAAGAACGAATGCGAACGACACGACCTTCGAAAACACATACTTGAGCAAAATCTATTGGCAGAAGACGTTAAACATTTGTTTCAACAAAACAAATGTGCTCGCGCAACGTGATGTAAATCAATCTTAATGAAATAATAAATTCTGCATTAACGCTGACATGTTTTAACAGGAAATCGTAAACAATGAACATAACATAATAACATAACCAGAAATACGGTTAACGATATCGTTAAAATACTTTTTTATTAAAAATGTATTGCTTTTCAAAAGCACTTTAGGCTGTCCACGTGTATAACATTAAACAACACAGTTTAGGAGATAAAAATGATTATACCGCAATTAATATACAGTAAACAACTATTAATAATAGTGGATCAGCCTTTTTTCATTTTCATTATGAGTAAGAGACTTAACATAATTAGACATATATTCATCTAAGAATGTATTTCATGACAATTGACACAATGTTAAAATTGTTAATGCATTTTCATCCAAAATAAAAATAAATAAAATGAGAAGGCATTTCCTAGAACGAAATAAATGTATAAGCCAATTTGAATCAAAATGATTTAATGTAAGAGTGATAAGTTATTTGGCAGAATGAAATTTTAAATTTATATATTTATAATTAAGTGTATACATTTTCTAAACGATATTTACAAGACATGACCAAGCATTTAAGGCAGTATGAATATTCTTTAACTTCAAATGCGACTAGTAGAAGACACGGCTGTCTAGAAAGACATCTGTTTGTGTGCTATTGAATCATATATAATATACAGGGCTGAATATGCTGTCAGTCTCATAATCGGAAAACTGGATAGCCCATACATTCCAAGACATCACTTTCATATCTTCCGTCGTTATCTTTATTGGCGCATTAGTTTCAAAGACTTTTGGAGCTGTTTCTTTAATCGTTTTAATATCTCATCGTAATCTTCTTTCGTTGAATACATTACTTCCAAATATAACAACGAAAATGTTTTTGTAATTGTAAATTATGGTAGTTTTACTATAAGCACCAAACGTAAGGTGCTTTACAAACACAATTTGCTTTATTGTCATGATTGATTGTTCAATCAACAAGCAACTTTATTGGCAATTTTATGACGTTTTAACCCTTTGCATGCTGGGAAATTTGTCGTCTGCTAAAATGTCGTCTGCTGAATTTTTTAAATTAGCATTTTCTTTGTTGTTTTTTTGCAAAAAATACTATCAGAATAGCAAAAAGTTTAGATCATGATGCGACGCCACGTTATGTGGCGTCTCATCTGGATCCAAACTTTTTGCAAAGGCCTTCAAAATCCGGTTCCAGCGCCCAAAGGGTTAAGCGTCTTAATCATCACATCCACAACTGTTCTTACATGGAAATCGGATGATAATAAAAGGGATAAGTGCCTGTAATAAACAATATAGAAACGAGTAAATGACATTACCATTAATGTACGTTCAGGTTCGATTTTGCATTTGGTTGTTAAATTTTATAAGTTTATCTCAAACTAAAAACACAATTATGTATCAAATAAACACTACATAAAGTACACCAAAACAAACGTGCATGCAAAGTATAGTTTTTAGAAAACTTTACGATCCGTAGATTATGCTTAACTCAATATAAATTAGCTTAATTGGCATATCGGTTTATCATATTAGTGTAAATGCATTTCGCGTAGTCTGTCTTTTGGTTTGAAAAATGTTTGCGTTATGCCTACATTAATATTGTTATTATAAGTGTATTATACAGCATGTCAAATACATACACTAATTAATGCAGGCAAATGTAATTGTACAAGCGGGTAATAAATGTAATCTAACAAACCGAACATGTTATTGGGCTATACGTGACGTTTCTCAAGGTCATCAGGTACAGGGTGATCTGCTGATTATATGTTTACATATAAGGATACCATGTCAAGGTCATATTCCTATATACAAATGAATAATTCTAGCTGCGTTATTGTTCGAACTAGTTTTCGTAACTAGAATAGTACTCTAATTATATGTTTGAACAATACAACACATTATAAAGCTTAAATTTTAGTGTTGTTATACAAATCGATAGTTGTTTCAAATAATTACAAACAGAAATATATTAATATTTAAATTGCTGAAATTATATACGTGTTCAATAATAAATATCAAATGGAAGGCATGAATAGCTACATATACTGTGCCTTATGCTGTTATAAATCTAGGAAAGCAATATTAAGGATAAAGATCTCAAATCGTATGATGGAATATAATCCATGTCTGAGGGCCCTAAAGCTTTTAGTACAATATCTTGCTTCATTGGGTTATGTCTTATGGGACGGAGAAAAAAACATTTCTAATCATTTAACATGTACAATGGCAAACATAACATATTGATATACAATAGTTCATATCTAAGCAATATTATTATATGTTCAATGCAAACGTGGTCGCTGTGACGAATATTTCTGATGAACACATATAATATGATTTTTTATTCGATTTCGTTCACTGAAAATAAACACAAAAATGTTAAAGATATACACACGCGATGCACGCTAGGTTTTTAATATTCTTATACATCTAACTTTATTATTTAAGTGCCTTTCTGTTTTGAAAGACATACACTTCTCTATTACTACTAATATTACCAAATACAAATTTCCAGTATTCTGTCATTCTCTCAACCCTGTTGTCAACTAGGCTCCTAAATGGTTTATGAAAGCGAATTCGGCCGATCGGGCTATTTGTGGATCTCTGGGACCATTCCATGTCCGCTTTTAACGCTTTCGCAAACTTCTGGATAGCTCGTTTTGTCATATTCACGAAACATTATCATAATCAAAAATGTCTTCGGCATCCAAATTTCTAAAGTTTAAAATTTTGACGCCAACTATTTGTTTATTTGTTGACGTTTTCGGGATATCCGACAAACCATCGACACTCGTTCTTAATGAGCCCATCGCAAGTAACTCGGCATCTGGGGAAATCCTTGTGCGGGGCTTTTTAATGCTTAATCAACCCCGAGACAGCAGAATTAGAGTAGAAAGCTTCACCAAGATGACGACTGGAACAGTTGTATCTCATATATACATTAGGATCGTGTTTTGAAACCTCATTTAAGGAAGTTGGGTGAAAAAAGGGAATATAGCGTTGGTAAAATACTTGAAACAACATCAAATGACGCCACAATCATCAACACATAAGAGGATTATGATAAGTTATTTAAGTCGTTATGATTGGATAAAATGAAAATCATTTAAAAAGAACGGTCATAAAACCTTAGAATGACTGAAAAACAAAAAGAAAGAAGGTGGTTCAAAATATGTGGGCTTGGGCAAACACCATACAGAAGATCTGATATTGTTATATTTAGATATATTCATTTCTAATACAGCGCACTATTTTCTACGTTTCAAAATTGCATCGTGACATTGTGTAACTTTACAAATTCGTGTTAATAGTTTTAATTAATAAACTGCCATAGATCCATCAACAACAAACACCTTGTAAATATATTGTTAAGATCAATTAAATGCGCAGGAGTTTAAATATTACTCATCGTACATCAGATGTAAATAAGTGACTATACATAGTTTGTTTTAATATTGATTCAAGTATATGTGTCTGGTTCCAGAACAGATACAGATAAGACGGCAAAATTGGCCTTCCGCAAATGGCCATTTGTATCGATGCTGAACGAAGATCGTTTATGTACAGGCCTGGACACTTGCCAACAAATTAAAGACAGGATATTATTTCATTATGTTTTGCCGAATTTCCTTAAGGCAAAACTGCGATAGGAAAACATTAAAGTCTTACTCTCCAATAATGAATATTTCCCAAAACTAAACATACAAAAGTCGTTTTTAATGAACAGCAAACCAGACAAAATACAACCGCAATTGAAAAAGGTAAAATGAATGACGTTTTGGTAATTATTATCTTATTAATTGTATAGTTTCCTTGAGGCAAAACTGCGTGAGGAAGCATTAAAGTATTACTCTCCAATCATATATATTTCCCGAAACTAAACATTAAAAGTCGTTTCTCATGAACAGCAAACCGGACCAAATATATCCGCAATGAAAAAGGTAAAATGGATAACGTTTCGGTAATTATGATATCAGAAAAGGTATAGTTTCTGCACACGAGAAAGCTGGTGATACAACTTAAGTTAAGCAATTTAATATAATCGGTTCGTTGTACATGTAAACGTCGACAGAAAATCTTCTATATGTATCCAAAGTTTTAGAACACAAACAGTTTTTAAATCTTATCGAAATAGTTTCGATGGATTTGGAAAATAATGATTCACTTAATCTTGTTACCAATTATATTATTTTACGTCCAAGTGAGCTCTATTCTTTTCTAAAAAAAAAGTTAATGTTAAACCCAATGTTCTGATTGTTCCAAAATTGCTATACAAATTTGCATCGTTTTCTTAATTGTTAACGATTTCTTCCAGAAACAGTCCTTGCTGTTTAACACTGTACGGTAACTGTAAATTAAACTATATATGTCTTCCCACCCACAGGTGTGTCAATATGTGCAATTTTTAAGAGATATTGGTCTCACATTATTATGTCTTTTCCTTCTCTCACGTCTAACCATTATTCAATATATTTATATATTTATTTTTATATGATTCTAGGTTAAGGTCAACTCTCGAGTATAGCTTTCGTGCAGAAAAGAGCTTTATGTTATAAGTCCCGTTGACATTGACCTTGAACTTTGACCTGCTGACATAAAAGACCTTTGACATGACATAATTACAACCTAATAGAGGTTTTAATCTTTTGATTCCAAAGTTACCAGCAAACCATTTTTGAATAATATTTTGCAAAAGTTAAATCGAATTCGTTTTCGAAAAATAAATTCATATGACCTCAACCCCACCAACCGACGGACAGGTACAAACAAAATACCCCTTAAAAGCGGTTATAAATATGAAATATGTTAAATATATGTACATAAACAATTTGCATAAACATTTCAAAAACGCCAAGATAAATTTAAAAAAAAATGTGCTTCGACCCGATTTGTAACTCGAGCAAAATTGCCATTTATCTCACTGCATCCATTTGTTTTGTGTTATGTTTGGTTTGAGTTTTTCGTCACGTATTAGTTTTGAACGGATTATCTTTGTTTATATTCAATGTTATCTTAACGGTGTCGATCATGGTCTGAGTTTACAACGACAATTTGTATTTATGCTCCTTTTACCTTTCGTGGACACGTGTCTGCAATCACAAAATAAAAAATTGATAATACTATACAATATCTTAACAATGTGTAGCCCGTTATGTGACGTTATGTATTTGAATTAAATTTAAATCAGTTTTTAGTAGGTATGAAGGTATGTAAAATGACAACCCACAACATCTTTTTTCATAGCAATATGTACTATGTGTATAAAAAATGTGCAGGGCAAGTTCTATTAATGGAAAACTGTATAGAATATCCTTTGTTCTAATTAACTCATTTATCAAATAATTTCTAATCTGTTTTAATTTTCTTTATCGCATATGAATCATATTTAATGAACGTTTTACTACGTAAAATTTAAATTGACCACTGTGTACAAGACACATTGGAAACTCCCTTAGCGTTGTTCAAGTCATGTCTTCATTAACGAGCAATTAAAATTTTAAACTTCTTACCTGCAGTTTCAGAAATTTTCCCGTACGCAATTATCTTGAAAGTTCCTCTGTTAAGACCGTAATTAGTTCTAATTCTACAGAAAAAACTTAGAATTAAAATATGTGACAGAATTTCATTGCAACAGCAGAAATTCTTCAAATTATCAGCTATTTTTCAAATATTTTTCGTTTTGTCACAAATCGTTGTTGATAAAAGCGATTAAAATATTTGTAATAGTGATACTGATATTATTTGTTTATATTTGTCTGAGTTCGGCATCTACTACAGAAGCCATCGGAGCACACCATTAAATATTTACAGTCGTTCTTAACTTTAATCACAATATGACAACATATTAATTTAGTTTTCATTGTTTATATTAAGTAAAAATAGCCAATGTATACATACTCGTTTGTTTCTTTTTGAAATACGAAATAGTCATATATGATCTTATATTTAATATACATACATATAATAGGTAATATCAATGATACAAATTTAAACGTTGTTTTGGGTGTATAAAGATACCACCTTTTTGAACTTTTAGTCTGATTTATACAAACATCCCCTGTTAAACGAAATCAGCAATGTCAGTCAGTAATGACAACTGACTTTGTTTATATGGTGGACTCAATATTCCAATGGCCTCATGGCATTACCCAGTATTATTACGCGAAAAATGAACACTAAAGAATAACATTAATAGCTACAAGTGTTGTTCCATTATGCCGTAATGAATCTTGGTATTGGAATTTGGAATGCAAATGTCAATTTGAATGATGGGATGTAGAGATAACGAGAGGACATCAACCATTTGCTCCAGATATCGTTTAGTAATATCTAATTGGAATTTGTGGAACAAGCGCTCTTAAAACTAAACGCGTTTACGTAAACACATAACTGAGTTCTTATGCTTGTGTATACATTTAATGGTGTGCTTAAATGTTTATGCTCAAATTAATCTTTTTAAGTAGTTTTGTATTAATGTACAATATCTTACAATGCAATCATTCGGTTTTAAAATGGCTTATTAATTGCAAAATATGCATGCGTCAATACGACGAGCTCATTTAACCAAATGTTTAAACTTTAAACATAAAATATAAAAATAATTCATAAATATGGACTTAATTTTTAACGCGTTAGTTTTGGTCTTATTGTGCAATTCTTAAACGCATGGCAGTGGATCCTTTGTTGAGTCCAACACAGTTCTGTGTTGGTGTCCTCAAACATTCTTATAACTTTTTTGTCACATTGATTGATGATCATCGGGAGGATGCAGTTTGTAAAGGTAGGGGAGACCATCAAGAAGCAGCAGACGCCAGCAGCATCGATCTTAGATCGTGCGCGGTCATGGGAGATGGTGGTTGACCTGAAAAAAAGGCTGGTCTTCCCAAGTGTGGTCCAGACAACACAACGCCCCGACATGGTGATCTGGTCGGCAGAGGGAAAGTGTCTGGTGATGTTTGAACTCACAGTTCCTTGGGAGTCGCGCTGTGATGAGGCCATGGAGAGGAAAACGGCGAAATATGCTGATCTGCAGAGGGAATGCAGGGAGAAGGGGTGGCACACCTGGCTATTCCCAGTGGAGGTCGGCGCCCGAGGCTTTCCAGCAAAGTCTCTCTGGAGATTTTTCACTGCACTTGGCCTGACAGGAAGAGACAGAAAGCGAGCAGTCAACAGACTTGGGGATGCAGCGGAGAGAGCATCGAGATGGCTTTGGCTTAGGAGAGAAGAGAGGAGCTGGAAGCCGACTACTGACACGTAGGGGATTGATCACCCCTGCGGACCCACCACCAAGAGAATGTCTCGAGAGTAAAGGGTCGAAACATTCAGTGACTGCTGGCTCTCGACTGAGGATGTCAGTAGTCAAGCAGTTTAACAACTGTTTACATCTCATAAAAAATGGTGTAAAAAAGGGACCACACAATTTAAATCAGAAAATATCTGGGCATAACCTGATAACTCTGAAAGTATTCATGGTTTAAATAGTATTGTCCTCACACTAATTGAAAATCAAGAAAACTTTCCAAAGGTTAACCTGCAATATTGTTTATCATTACAATTCGTATTGTTATACTCACGAAACATTACAGTAAAATAAATATAAATGTTTCAATACACAATATATACAATGCAGCTGATAATATAAGTATCACATTTAACTATATAGTAAGTCGTTTACGTTGTACGATTGTTAGCTGTTCAATATGTTCGTCATCCGGATAAAATGAATATTATATTGACGACCATTTTGACATTTACATAAACTCTCCAAAAATATCGGCTTATGCATATTTGTACTTTAGTATTTATAATCAGATAAACAAAACAAAATACTCGGTGAGTTTTTTTATTAACAACCGTCACCGTTTCATGTTTCTTCGATACCAAATTGACATTGACATATGTCTAGGAATGTCTTCTTATCCCTTCCTCGAGAACATGAAAAAGCACTGAAAGTGACAAATCAGTACTAAACCATGCTTTTCATTTAAATAGGATTGGCCGATTTCTTGTATACCACTTTGAAATGTATTGGCATGATTCCGACAACCAAACAGAACTTATATGAGCACCTGTAAATTATAAATAGCACAGTTTTTATTTCTCATTTGGAATGTTGTTTGAGGAAGTAATTATACAACATTGATCAGCAAATTTGGAAATTTCGCCAATTGTTTCCGAAAATCAACAAATAAGGAAACATACAAGCCATGGATAGTTATTACTCATTTGTTTTCAATGATTGCTAGTATTGTAGTTTTGTTGTTTTTTAATGAAGCAATTTATTATGCATGCAAAGTAGCTTAACATTCAAATACCCTGCCGTGTCTGCTAGTTAAACTTACAACCGTTAACTTAAGGATCAAGTTTTTATGCAAATTTAATGGTAAAACTTTAATTATTTGTATGCTGTAAACAAATAGCCGTAATGTTTTTAGCATCCTGACCCTTTCCTTAGTTTTCTAAAGTCATATTTTAGAAGGTACATCAATTTGTGGGCCTGTTATTAAGTCCACATCAAAACTACGACATAACGGTGGCAAGTACTTCGGTTTACGTTTCTAATTCGAAATGTCAATTTGAATGATGGGATGTAGAGATAACGAGAGGACATCAACCATTTGCTCCAGATATCGTTTAGTAATATCTAATTGGAATTTGTGGAACAAGCGCTCTTAAAACTAAACGCGTTTACATTAACACATAACTGAGTTCTTATGCTTGTGTATACATTTGATGGTGTGCTTAAATGTTTATGCTCAAATTTATCTTTTTAAGTAGTTTTGTATTAATGTACAATATCTTACAATGCAATCATTCGGTTTTAAAATGGCTTATTAATTGCAAAATATGCATGCGTCAATACGACGAGCTCATTCAACCAAATGTTTAAACTTTAAACATAAAATATAAAAAGAATTCATAAATATGGACTTACTTTTTAACGCGTTAGTTTTGGTCTTATTGTGCAATTCTTAAACGCATGGCAGTGGATCCTTTGATGAGTCCAACACAGTTCTGTGTTGGTGTCCTCAAACATTCGTATAACTTTTTTGTCACATTGATTATCAAAAATGGTGTAAATAAGGGACCACACAATTTAAATCAGAAAATATCTGGGCATAACCTGATAACTCTGAAATTATTCATGTTTTAAATAGTATTGTCCTCACACTAATTGAAAATCAAGAAAACTTTCCAAAGGTTAACCTGCAACATTGTTTATCATTACAATTCGTATTGTTATACTCACGAAACATTATANGGGGGCATGCGTATACGGGAGCTTAACGGGTTTAAGTGAGGTTAATTGGAACTAAACTTCCAAGATGGCGTCGTTTTCGTGTTTTTCGTGAAGGAGTTGCGGATATTTTCAAACGGTAAGCCAGTTTATATTTATATTTCTTTAACATGAATTAGCCTATTCGGCTCTACGGTGTTTGTGCTCCAATCGGATTTTGTTTCAATGCCGTAGACGTCAGAATAAAAAAGTTATTGAAGCAAAACCGCCGACAAATTTGTTGTTTAATTTCTTGACCTTCGAGATTTTGGATGTTCGAATATCATTTTCTCTCATAATAAATAGTATTTGTGCATGTTTACAGTAAACTAAAACATAAATCACGATTATTTTATTATCTCGACGCGTGTGTATGTCTATTAATTCATTTAATGCCGAATTATAACGGTTTAACCCCCCCTTTTGGGAACTAACTTTCTTTTTAGCACAGTTTTGGACCTGACTTCCAAATGACAAACAGCTCATTCATATGTGGAAGAGATTGACACGAAATACCTACCCATCTTTAATAAATTTTATATGTGTACTTCAATATTATAGTTTTATAGCATTTTATGTGGTGCAATATAAGTGTTTTCTTAATCATTTTACTGTAGAATTATGAAAATGGTGTACACAAAACCTGCCGACCAACTGAATCAATTCAGCTTTTTTAAAGAAGATGGGTTGTGGGGTGGCTGATGTACGAGATGATAGCCCTTTCAGTAATATTTTAATTAATTAAATGTATTTTATTACGTGTTGATCTTATTTTGATATGAAATTTTCTTTAACCATTTTTGTACTGTCTTTTCAGATGATGAATGTTAAAGGTCGAAAATAAGTGCATTTTTCGTTGCTGTAAATGTAATTAGGAATTTCAAATTAGCGGAGGACTGAGATACCATGACCCATTCATGGACCACATGAGTTTAAATGTAGAATATGCAAGAAATGTATTCATTTTTTTTTTGTTTTTTTATTTCTTCATAGACAAGTCTGACATATAATTACCATGAGTTCTACTTAATTACACGTTTTGTTCCGTATATGTCATGATGCTAGTTTCTCACGTTTTTTATGAAAATAAACCATTATCTGTGTTACGTCATTTCTTCCTACGATGTCTCTGCATACATTTTCAATTGTATTCAGCACGTACATACATGATAAAAATGATTCGGGTCGGAATGAATTCGTTATGCATTTGACATATAAACATTACTTAAGATTAGAAGGCAATGTTAGGAACAAACGAAATAATCTAAGTGAACCAATACTTTATTTCCTCAATACAACAGTCTCAAATAATATGTATTCGCATATGTATAAAAGAGATTTCTACTGAAATCATATCGTGTATTGCATTTGCACAAATCTTTCTATCCATTACAAATTCACTTTTCACGATTATAATATAGTGACCAGCTCAGAACTGGCTTAAAAGAAGGTCGTCCAAAATGTGTCACATCAAAGTCACATACATGTATCAGTATCGTTATGGTAAAACGCGTCAAATGTCATTGTATCAAATAAACAATTAATATTTAATTTTCCTTAAAAAACATCCACCGATATGCATCTTCTAAGCAGGTATTCCAAATTGTTTCATGTATTCCGAATCGCAATAATGGTAGTCTTTGGTTACAGCAACCTTATAATAGTATCGAACCAGCTTTACCCTTTTCTGTTTTTCATTGCACTTATATTGCACGTATATGTAATTCTTTTTTGTATTAAACTGGCGTGGTACTTCGACGTAATCTTTTTTGTTTGATTGGTGGGTTTTCATGTACCTTTCGCTTTCTAGAGCGGTACACACTTCGTTATGCCAATTGTTTTTTAATATTGGCATCCTCAACATCTATAACTGGCGTGTTGATATCTGAGATAATAGTAAGCATAGTATTCCGTTTAGTAAGCATAGTATTCCGTTTTAGGCATATTCAAACATAAGTATTTTCATATGTGTTGAAATAAACAGGTAAGAATTACATTGTGTTAATAATACCGTCGAATGTCTGGTAATGACAGCCTTAGGTATGTCTTGGCGTCTTGTTTTAAGAAATGTTTTCGACACGAGAATGTACAATTTACAGAAGGTATCGAACCAATATAAACTAGAAGGATGCTTCCGCCGGCATCCCTTTGGGTTTGATACCATTGGAAACAAAAACTTACGATCGACAAATGATTTTCAAATTGTCGACAAATTTCAAACACCACCAGACACTGTTAAAAATATAATTACGTAAAACTGTAAGGATGCAGGTCTTCATTTTTCGCGGACCTAATCTATTGATCTATAAATACTGTCAACGCTTGAAATGCGGATAGTAAAGATTAGCTAGTGTTTTTCGTACACATGCATCTTGTTTTTTTATAAATACACGTTTTATAAAGCAAAGTTTAATAAGGATATTTAATAATAATTGTATTACAGCCTATTAGGCAATATGTTTTAACCTACGCATTAGATAACACATTAAAACACAGTTCGTACATTTGCACAGAACTTTAGTTGCTTTATCATGTCTTAAAATCACTTGTTAAGTCCGGTCGTTAGGTCTTACAAATATAATCAAGTTGGTCCGGTTCTCTAAAATCACCCACAAATCATAATGTTTTACTTTCTTTTTTGTAATTATAAATTGTCTGACCATGCTTACAACCACGCATGACATTCAATTAGTCATAAGTGCAAAGACATACTGATTTCCACGCTCATTATAAAGTTCTTAAAACGATCGGAATAACGTGGATTCCTAATGTTAACTATTTTGTACACATACGTCGAATACAGCCTGAACTGGAGTATATATGTTGCATGTATAGCTAGTATCCGTAAGATCGTAAATGAAAATGATATGAACAATTAATCAAACATAATAAACAATTATGAAGCATGAAACACTGTCAACATAATTAATTCAAACTCGATTGGAAATGAGTTGCACGCCTTTGACGTGTCGTATTACGCCTTAGAATGTTAACATATTGAAACAATCAAACAAACTTTCAGACCGATATGCCTTTTATTGTGCAGAACTCGCGTATGTAAATACATCGATATCGCACTGTTTATCGACAACGCCCTCAAGTGTTTCCCAAAGAATAGCCTAACGCAAATCAGCAATATCATATGCCTATAACAGTTTCTGGAGTTTCATTTTCTGCTGTAAAGTGTCGTATAAGACATTTTATTAGTAAATTTTAATAAAGAAAATGTTAAGGAAAGAATCGTATAAGACCGACTCTCGTGACCTACGTTACATCAGTGAATCTGGTTATGAAAGCTTTGATCTTCAATCTTTAGGTGCGTCTGGTTTAAATTTACATAGAGAAATTACTCATGTAGAATGTAGAGCAGGTGGCGATCTGAAACCAACTAGCAGAATGGTGTAAAGTTCAGCCTTTGGTCTCTGGAATCTAAGAAATTAATTTTTTTAACTATAATTTTAAACACGTTTAAAAAGATTCAAATTTGTTTAAAGGCTGTACATCGACATCCCTTAATGAACAGTTGTTCTTTACAGTATGTGTCAAAAGCAAGTCAATATTCTGTATACAAATGTTGTCTTTTTTATCCGGATGGGTCAAATTAACACATGTAAGTTTCATATACATGTACCATGTACACATCTTATTTTTATTATTATTATTATTATTATTATTATTTTGTTATTTGACGTTGTAAAAGTACACGCATGATTTTAAAATGAAGAATGCAAATTGTTCGTGAAGTCGAACTGAACTTTCGGCAATGTTCAAATAGATCGTTTACTAATTGTGACAACATTTATACGTTATATGACTTGCGTATATAAATGAGATTTAGTATAGGGAGGGTTTGACTTCCGCAATTAAAAAAACGCAATTATAAACGCACTGAATTTCTTTGATGTACGTGTTTCTTGTCATTGGCGCATTGAAAAATTGATGTATAAACAAACTGAATACTATTATTATAAATAAAGATAAATAAAGATAATGCTTACCCTACATATTAATATATACAACAACATACATACATTAAAACATGCGAAGGTATGTTCGTCTTTGAACGACTGTATCGTAGGTGCTGTTTAAATCAGTATTTATCACGATCGCAAATGTAACGCCCCATTACCATAACACATCTCATCTATCGCAAGAAAACGTCCGATTTATCAGCGTGAGTATTGATGTAAATGTGATTTTAACTAAATACGTATGTAGCATAACATGATGTGTTTAATGTAATTATGAAAGTGAAAACATTTTATCCTCATCTCCTAAAAACAAGAATGTTTTAATATTAATCCGTCATTTGAGGTCGTTTTTATGGATGGTGTTATTCAAAAAAATATGTCAATAACGCATATTCCGAATGTTTTAAAAAAATTAATCATTTGTATAAGTTTAACAATTAAAATATTTTATAACATATTAAGTAAATATATTAGTGATTTAAATTGTTTAAGAAAATTATGCATTTAACTTTATAACAATGTGATTTATATATGATTTATCATGCAATTCTCAACTAAATATGCCTTATTTGAGTCAGATTGTTTTTCCGTATTTGGTTGTTCCTACTTATCATAACATAAAATAGCACCTTATCTCTGATACTGTTCCTTCTATGACATAATACATTAAATGCTTTTAATAATTATGATAAGTGTTTTTTTTTATTTCTCAAACTTAACAGACAGTTCAATGCTTATAAATGCACATTTTCACAGATAACAATAAATATACATCATCACGAAGAGAATATAGGACAAATATATATCAGAATATGTTGTTTATACAGGAACACACTGCTATTGTTCGTTACAAGCAAAACGTAAAGCGAACGCACTCTTTAGTCAACTGTCCGTCTTAATAGGGGGTTAAATCCCTCAACCTACATCAAGATCATTAAACATCTGAATCATTAAATGTCAGCCTACGTTCCGATTTCATCTTGGAAGAAAATGGAACCAGTGTCGTTTTGTATTTGATAGCAGATCTATCCGCAACGCCGATGTGGGACTAAATATTATATGAACAAGCAGCCACGTTATTGGAGACGCACACGATGTCTGCTCATGCTAGTTAACGGTCTAGCTGCTGCGGCAACACTCTAGTAGTATCTGCTTACTGCATTACAAATGGAATTGAATGTTAAGGAATAATAGTTAACCTACGTCAAGTGATAAAGTGCACAACGATTAAGCCATTTCCTGTGCAGCTGTAGGCTATTAAATGTGTGTATTTTAAAGGATTTGTACTTTAACAAAATAGCATTTTTCTAGTTGTTTAATATTCGGTAAAATCTATACATTATATTTATTATAAGCATTTTCGTAACTAAATTAAATGAATATTAGAGAATTAACAGTAAAGAAAATAACTTTAATTTTTACTTGGAGTGAAATACAGAATGTTAACGTATTTGTTTTTATGTTTCGCTTCACTGGAAATTAAGTGTAGATTTCATTCAAGAGTTGCGTTTGCATAAATAAAGATAAACGCAAAATGGTTGCAATTACCTTTAAAATACCATAACGAGCAAGAGCATAAATTTAAGATGTCTAATTTGCATGTGGAGTGTTCTCAATTAAAATAAATCGGGAATGATCGGAATACGTGTATTTAAGGAAATTAAAGGTATTATGTAGATATAGCGATATTGATTTTAATGAAAATACAAATAACACTTTTATAAAGCTACATTAATATACAATGAATTGGCCGTAATGTGACCTAATAACATTGAATGAATTGATTTAATATTACTGTCGATTTAATATTAAAACAAACATGTATATCAATAAAATGTCTTTTTTTTAAATAATAATATACATATTGAAGTCTTAGTTTAATAAGGACTCACTTACACAACATTTTCTGAATTAATATATTATTTTTGTGTGATGTCCATTGGTCTACCTTATTCAGATTTGAGTACAATTGTTGAGTTAACTACATATTGAAAGCATCCGATTACAAATCACACTACAGCTGACTTTCTTCATTTATAATTAGATTTATTGTTTCAACTTTAGGACATGATTAAGTATGCACATCACAAACTTCAGCGCTATTTAACAGCAGCAGTCTTTGGAATTAATGAAATATGAATATAGCATTTTCGTCAAACAAGAACATTTATATTTGTATGTGTACACGTGATTATCACGACCAAGTTTATGCTGAGCAGTTGTGTGTTTCAATATATATTGAATATCACTAACTTCACCTATTAACGGACAAATTATAAATAATATGTGGTTAAACATCAATACGCAGTTCTTGTATCATAATCACACGCGTCCCTAGATAAAATTGGCAGATCTCTGTGTTTATTGCGTTACATTTTTAATATGCATCGCTATGTTTTGTCAATATGATCTCCCAATTATGTAAACATATTTAAACCTAATGCTTTGTAATATTAATAAAAGTCTGTACCTATTTTGTAAAAGAAGGTTTATATGTCAAGCCATAAGGTACTGATATTCTTACATAACAATAATTCCGATTTTGCAGACCAACGCTGGCATCAGATTGTCAAGTGTTTTTGAACCGTAATTTGAAACTAGTACCGTTTCTTGTACATCTCCGGGACTCAAGCATGCCCTTCCCTAACGCCACTTACACCTTTTCAACAACTGTGAACGTAACCAGGACGACACGCGAACCGGGAGATCCATACCAGTTCTTGTTACCATGGTGGCAACAAATGATATTCTACTTTACCTTTGTGGCGATTTTGCTTATTTCTGCCGGCGGTAACCTTGTGGTCATTTGGATAGTTTTGGCCCACAAACGCATGCGAACGGTCACCAACTATTTCCTTGTCAACCTGGCGCTGGCGGACTTCCTCATCTCTGTGTTCAATCTACCGTTTACGTTTCTATATGTGATGTATCAAGACTGGTGGTTCGGAACGTTCTTCTGCAAACTATCGTGTTTTATATCCCCGTGTACCATCTCTGCAAGTGTTCTTACCTTCATGGCAATCGCCGTTGACAGGTCAGTACGACAGTTTAACAGCATAAACATTGTAAGTCAACTTAGCATGTTTTCTTTGTTTTTCCTCTGTCTTAATTAGTTCATTTGTTAAACTGTTAGTCTGGTCAAACCTTAATAACGGATGTTAAACAATATTTTCCACGAATGTTTGAAATTAAACATGTGTATTCGATATTACAATATTCCCAAGAAATGCGTAACAATTCGTTGAAAGAAAAGAAAACTGGCTAACTTGATAATTGCAATAATATTGTACTTATTTTAGTGACGTTGGCCTTAGCACCTATATTAATTAACCATTCATTCAATGCACAATTGTCGTGTACCCAGAAGTCTTTAAGCATGATAAACGTGGATATTGAACATTATTCTAATATTTGTGTTGTGTAAAATATGTATGACTTCAACCTTCATGCAATATAAAACCATGCATGTTCATAGTCTCCAATTCGCTAACCATTACCATGCAGTGTTATTAATCTGTTTACACCAACTAAACAATTAAAGTGTCGCTGAAAAATAAGAAATAATCAATAGTTAAACATTCAACCATGATGTTTGTATTTCGACCAGTGGTTTCTTCACTTACAAATCAACGTTTTCGTAATCGCTTTGCCAAGAGTTAATGGTATATAAATGTAGGCGGGGAACAAAATAAATTTCCTGATTCTAAATATAATTACATTTTACTCGGATATTTAACTACTAGTACCACATAAATTATTCATCCTCGATGTATGTCAACCGTTATATTACATGACTATCTTGGTAAAAATGTGTTATACTTTGATTGATTTCGCAGACAAAATATCATACGTCTACGGTTATGTATTATTAAAAAGTTTTGTTTTATAAATTATACAATAAAACATGTTAAAATTATACTGTTCTGTTCTACTATAAATGGTTTTGTTTCAAGTTGGTAACTTGCCAGAAATACAGTTCCTTGTGCTATTCTAACATGGATGTCGTGTTTTTGCACATTTACATGTTTTATTTGAAATATTAAGGGACATTGAAGGAAGCTCCTGATTTTTGTTTATTTCACTTTAAAAGTCCGTTTTAATGGGAGGGGGG
>VMBQ01000232.1:0-41272 GCA_007657795.1 Dreissena rostriformis | reverse complement strand
GGGGGGGGGGGGGCACACAAGGACCGTGTTTCTATTATATTAGTTATAATAAAGATAACATACCTACGGTACAAGCTGTCTTGTCTTCTTAATTTGCCTTTAATAATTTAAATCTTGTAATGACAACTATTGGTCTGTGTGTTTTGTTACAGGTAAAGGCTTGTCAAATAATGTCACATAGTTTATTCGTATTTATAAAGTCTTCGTCCATTATCTTATAGTCTTAAATGGGAAATTCAGTGTTCACATCAATACTATGTAATACAATCCATGACTTTATTCTTGCAATGACTTATATATTTAATTCAGCGCAAGTAGCTCAATGTTAGCGTTACAAATGTGATGTTTGCAAACTAAACAAGGCTACGCTAGATCTTTATATATTGTCGCCCAAATATTAACAGTAAAGTTACAGTTTCGTACACATTTAAGAACGGTTCAGTAGTTGGGCACTGCAAAGAAAAACAATAAAAAACGATAGCCTGCATAACATTGATTATAGCCCGCAAACAAAAGCGATAAAATACAATTATACGTATATTACATTAATCTCGTCCTGCACTTAACCATGGAAAGCAACGTTGAATTAATTTACAATTATTAACGAAATACATATTGTAATATCGTACATATTGTATAACCTTGCATTGTGAAAAGTCCAAAGGTTGAGAGACGGTATAAATAATGATATTCTGAACATAAAGCATGCAATTCATTAATTCATAATTTTGCTTAATCTTTATACTAGCTCGTCCACCAATCAAACGCAATATTGCAAGATAGGAATTCTCTTGGCTTCATTATCTTAAGTTATTTATTGGAACCGCTACCTATATCTATTCACTACAAGTAGAAATGTACGCATTTTATCATAGCCAGTTATACTCGTTCATAAACCAGTCTAATTAATATAAATCAATATGTTAAGGCCACGTACAGAGATGCGTTCACTTCTATCGGTCAGCTTCCATTTCTAAGTCTATTCCGTATGCAACAATATAAAAAGGGATCCACCTTATTAGTTGTCAGGAACAGAATGTACCTTCCAAACATTCCCGAAATTGCAGTGAAAAAATACATTTAAATTATTAAATTTCCCTTTTAACAAAAATTAATGAGTAGAATGTATTTTTCAAACAAGCATTAAAGTCATTGAAGTCATGCTATAATAGAAAACAAATGAATTTTTAATTTATCAAAAATATTAACACAAATTAAACGGAATTTTAAAGTGAAATTTTAATCTCCCCCTTTGTTTATTATAATGTTTTCGAACCAGCTTTGAAGACATTATAGAACAGAAAACAATATGACTTTTTAATTTGGCGCAAACTTATTCACATTGCTTTTTAACTAGTGTGTAATATTGCGCTATGAAAACGCATTAGTTAGTTTCAAGATAAGAGACAAGCGCGCCGGGAAAAGTTGTTCTGTAAAGATAATCGACCATAATAAGTTACAATAAGTTATCGATTAACATATGTTAGATTGATCAGATACATTTGAAAATGATGCGAATATTGAGAAGTTTGGCTTGTTCATTTTTACGCGCTTTATATATTATTGTATGCAAATTTAGGCAAAAATACAGCGTGTTATTCGATACTTGCAAAGAGGGCACACGAAAGCACTAAAGTCACATTTACACATAAAATGCTGGAAACGAATATGAAACAATCATTACTTTCATTATTATGTGATGAGATTATATCGGTGAAAAGTTCACAGCGTGTATGTAGTATATTCCCCTAAACTTACGGTACACTTAGCATACTTTATCGGCCAATTAGAGGGCATGTAATTGGTTCATTATTTCTCGATAAAGTTAACTTTGCTCGGGTTAACGTTAAAACATTCTCAAACGCCGATCGGTCTTATCTGTAATATTAAGAAACAATGATCGCCACACAGAGCTACGAGTAGGTTCACGTCCAGGCGAAGTAAGGAGTAGGTACACATCTTAGTGTTTTGGTATCGTTGTAAAGATGTTTAATCGCATATGTTTGCATTGCGTTAACTTGAACGTCATCCATTTTGTTTCCAAATGATGGCAACAATCAAACATTTATTGGCTAACGTCTATTTAGACAGACAACATGTTTCACATTCTATTACAAACTATTATCTACGTGTACCATCAATCACACGATGCCGTTACCTTACAAATGTTTCTCGTTAAAGATAATAAGTCACTGACTTTTTTACTTTCTAAATTTAAGATGAAGCTATTGTCGAGATATATCGTTTCGTCAATGCATTTTTCAAACGATTGGATCAAATCATTCAGCAAGATATGTATAAACCGTTCCAACTGCGTTAATTGTCAATCATGATCAAAACCTTATGACACCATTCCCGTGTCATAACCTGCTAGCTGTCCAAATTACTTTAAGAAATTTATATATTAATTAGATAGTAAAATTAATCTAAAAATACCTATGAAATATAAAGGAAAAATGAAACCCAAGAAACATAAGCAGGAGATAAAAAAAATAAACATAAGCTAGACTTTATTCAAGTCAAGTGACCAATTGCCTATTCAAATCGGGACGATATATACAACGCGACATTTAAAAATTAATAATATAAAAATGATTAAAGCTGGGGTCGGCGCCTTGGAACGGTCAATTCAAAAGCACTTAAAGTGTTTACCAGTTAAACGGCATATCTTACCTCATGTTAGTCAAACGATTTTCAGAAAAGGGCATTTCACACAAATAAGCATAGAAATAACATAACAGACACAAATGTACCCAAAGTGATTAATTCTAGCGACATCGCCTTTGAACGGTCAAAGAAGAAGTACATCGGTTGTATAAACCGGTTGGAACAAATGCCAGAAAGTAAAAAGATATATTGTTATGATTTATGTTATTTTGTGTGAGTTCTAGTAAATAATGGTATATGTAAAATTATACCTGCGGTAACAGTTAACTATCAGATGTACACTTTTATGTTAAGCTGAAGTTCATGCGTAGGTAGGGCATACCACCGTTACGTATGCTTCGATTCAACTTCACTAAGGCATGTTCGAATGAAGTTCATTGCCTCCGTTACTTACGTAAACAGATATGGTATGCTGTCAAAGAAGAGTCAACGTTTCTCTAATAAAACTGGTGTTTATTCTCATCGCAATATTGCCTGTAAATCAGTGCACCTACTGATATTTAAGGTATGCGGTGTTAAATGAGAACTGGATATAACAGACTGGAAAATTGCAGAATAGTTTCAATGGCCAATAGATCTACAATCATTATCCTGTAGATCATTACATATTAGCGGATAATTGTATTTATGCACTTGTGTCGTATAATAAATTAATAAGATTTCTATAAAAGTATAACATTTAGATAGAGCATGCCTAAATTACTTAACCGCTGAGTTAATATGTATTTACCGTACTTTTACGTCCTATAATACTGTTGCTAACGAACACATTTCCGGGATGAACTGCGAGACTAAGAGCGGCACTGCTCTTGTCATAATACTGTTTTTAATTCCAAGCGGATTGTTAGTTATACAATGTAATACCAGTTTGAAAACTGATGTATGGTATCTGGAGTCGTATTAACGCCGAAGATAACATTTGTAATTATTTGCATTAGGCTTTCTCCGAATTGGATATCTAAGAACATGGACATGAAACGCAAAACAAATGACAATCAATCGATTAAGCAAATGTCGATATTATGCAACTAAATCTACGTTTTTCATTTGAAACGAACGTGTCTAACTGGTAACATAGTTTGCGTCAAATCGCCTGTTATGAAAATGTATTTGTCACGAGATATGCCTTTTGTGAAATTTATTATGTTACTGATGTTTAGACGATTCCATTTGTCATTTTAATCGAATCATTTTTATTGAAAGGTAAGCTCAAAAGAACATAATAAGTAACAAAAATAACAATGACAAAATAACAATGACCACAGTACTAAAAGTGCTACAGGACTGAAATTTTAGAAATATGAATATGTTAGGCATATCGATATATTGACACACACACTCGTATTTATTTAAACACAGTATTATATTTGATCTAAAATTAAAAGTTTTCGGTTCATATAAGAAAGAGTAAACTTAATACAATTAATCAATAATGACAACAATATAACAAGATATATCTTGTTTAAGGGTAAAAGGCTATGAAACGCTGATTCCAATATGCACACAGGCATATCATTTAATCTTACTGGGTAATGGTGAAGTATGTTATAGCAAATATATCTACTAAAATCAATACTTATTTAGGATATTAATCTTTTTGCAAACATTCTCACAATAAATTGCATTTCTACTTGTTGAAAAAAGATTTCGTTTTATCGCAAAATATGCAAATCCTAGTGCCTAAGTAGTTCGATTTTTTTCTTAATGAACTAGTTTCAAGGTAATACCAAATATTTTCAAAAGATGTTAAAGTAATGTGTGAGCAGTTCTATCGTTTCTTCAACAATTAAGCACTTTCTTACAGCCTCATAATAATATCCAAAAGAATGCTTTATATGTATTATATCGTTATTTAAGTGCCTAAGACGTTCGCAAGAGCTCATGTGTCTGATTTAATTGGCTTATGAAATATGGACAGTGTTTTCGTACAAGAAAATGCAATCTCATTTTTATCTTCTTAAATGTGTATTGCAACGTGTGTTGTATTTGAGAACAATTAGTAAATAAATTGTTGACACAAACCTAGTACTTTAATTATGTATGTATTCATGAATAGAAGGACAATTTCACCATTTGTTTAATGCCGATTATATATTCAAGTCATAAGTCAACAACGTTGCTTATTTTCTAGTATGCTTGTTCTTGTTGTTTTATGTGACACAAGAGGGCAGATATAGTGCTCTTAAGAAAAATACATTTTTTTAATACAAACATTATTGTAACGATATCGTTATCCGTATTTCGTGTTGTATCATAATGTAATGTTAATTGTTTACGATTTCCTGTAAAAACATGCCATCGTTAATATATATAATATATTTTTCCATTAAGATTGATTTACCTCACGTTGCGAGAACACGTAGTTTTGTTGAAACAAATGGTTAACGTCTTCTGCTTATGCATTTGGCTGCATTATGTTTTCAAAGGGCGTTTTATTTACAAACGTTCTTGATAAAGTAGTGCATCTGGTAAACATAGCTTATGCTGAATCTAGATGACCCTTCCCGTGTCATAAATTTAATAAGTCTGTGGATTTTTGCAATTTACTTGCAAATGTGTACACAATCAGCCTATATTCAACAACATTATTAAACAAAATGTATAATTACTTGTTTCGATACTATGTAATGTTATAATACAAGGTATAGTGAATATTTAAAAAAAAAAACGTCCATTGACGTGCTATACCTATAACTATAACAAGGTTGTGGTTAGGTGTGACGTCAAACATTCGAGATCCCGTAAGAATATATACGCATATAATACAATATGGCAAGCATTTATATTAATTCCAGTTGAATAAAAGGTTAATCAATAAATAAAAAGCCCATGACTTTACTCCTGAATTGCACAAACGATTATCTGAATGTTAACGTTTATGATGCTTTATAACACTGATGCTTTATAATAAAATTTGTATTGAATACTCGTTTCTGTTTCATTTTATCGTGCCTCAGAACGTTTATTATTTGCACAACTTTCATTATAATGTGTGTAAAGTCAATGTTTTATTTCTAGATCCAAAAGCTAAAGATTAACGAATTTGTATATGTTTTCTGTCATTCAAACACATGTGTGTGTAATGTGGAATATTAGCCCTAATTTGTTTCAGAAACAAACAATAAAAGCAACAACATGTGTATTTCATGTGTAATGTCACTGACGCATATGTACTTAATAAATATCGTATGCAATAGTAATTAGGACATAAGTTGACGTGCTTGGAAAATTATGACGTAAACAATGCGTGATATTTGTTGATTTCGTTAGATTTCGCTGTTGATTCCGATAATTTGATATATCAACGAGTGTCGTTGCAGTTTGACAGTGTATAACCAGTTTTATATCACCCAAATCTCCCTATTTGCTACAACAAATAATACAATAAGTGTATCTTCTCTACTAATCCAGTATACATGCATAATAATAAATAATAGATCAGAAGAGGAGATACATTTATTTGCTGCAGCAAATAACTCTTTCTATTTTAAATTTGATTGCGAGCGTGAATAGGCATTTTAAACTGAACATTTTGTGTTTGTGCGTATTTTTTAATGATTTTAATTACGTCATTCATTAAAAATGCATGTTTTATAAGGTAACTCTCCATTCACTTCGTTTTTACGTCATACAACTGCATGTGTTATGAGTATAAAACTGTCTGTTTAAAGTTAACAGATGTTTTATGGCGACATGTGTTTCCATTGTTACTAAAGGTTGTTTGGAGATGTAACCGACATGTGGTGTTTTCTAATGGGTTAATGTACTCACATCAACGGTGAAGAATGCCGGAACAATTACATGAGAATTATCACAATAATATAATAACCAATTAAACAGATTGGTCTTCTTTAAATAATCTTAATATTGTTTTGTTCTAGAGAATACACAAACATACTTAATATCGCCAACATACTAAAACTCCCATATTTACTCACTAAATGCAGACATGATTCGTTCAAAAAATCTGTATTCAGCATTTACATTATTATTTAATAAACTACATATAATAACGTTCAATACTATGCTGTCCAGTGTTATATGGGTGTATTATATGAGTGAGGAACTTGAGCGATTATATATATTTTATTTTTCTCTGTTTTTGTAACACATGTGACGTAATACGAATGGTTAACTGGTTGAATAAATGATTAATTAAAAGTAAATTAAAATAGATTAAATTGATATTTGCATTCATTTCGCTAATGTTAACAACAAACACAACCCATGTGTCATTTGTCCGCAAATGAGTACCGCTGCCAGAAGTACAAAAGACTCATAACCCGAGGGTCAAGAATATGGCGCCATCGGTAGACAAATGCACTATTAACCTTATTACACATAATCAATTGTAACGCAAATCAAGGGCTACATTCTGTTTGGTTATTCCGCCACATATTTAATCAATTATTGGAAGCACGATTGGTCTTATAAGGATGAGAGATTCTAATCAACATTTTATCAAAATGAGAGTATGTTCTGTGCATATTAATATTTGTTATCTGATAAATTTCGAAGCCGTGGTATTGTTAGTATTTCGCATCAGACTAGAACATGAACTATATGCATGCCTTCTGTTTAGACATACGTATTATAAACCTTTAAACACTTGCAAACATCCTTCAGGCCTGCTTTTGGCTTATGACTGATGTGCAATTTATAATTCAATACAGATCAGAAAATGTGTGTCATAAATCTTTTCATATCAGATCAAAAGGATGTTTTGCACTGATATAACGATATATTATTAAAGGAATTACAATACATATTAATGTGCATGCTATTTGATCATTTACTTATAGGCATAATACTTCCGATGTTAAGCTCTCTAACGACCCCAACATCTAATTCATGCCTGTTGCGTAAACAATGTAAGATTACAAAATAGGTTAACTGGATTGGTTTCTTTTCTAACGAATTTTGATCATTTCGAAAAGCAAAACGCTAAAGCGATTTGCTTAGCGCAACTTGTTGTACTCTTATAAAAGTGATATATTAATTCTGTACAGAACGTATTATTTCACCGTAAAGTGTGGTTATGTCTCATGAATAAATTCGTATCATATTCATAATGTTTGTAAGTATTTTTTTGAAATCGTTTATTCTAAATCACGCAAAGGTGAAATTAACGTTTAAACATTTAATCATACGTCAACAAAATGCGGAGGGGATACATACAAACATCAAATCATAATGTCGTATGATTTTGCATTTAATAGTCATGTATTCAAGTCATGGACAATATAATATATGGATATTTATTATGTCAATAAATTACGGAAGAGGATGATATCAATATGATCAAATTTGCATCACAATTGCATCCGCGTCTCATTCTACTTCCATACCATGTCGGTTGATTAAATGGCAGTGTGTGACGAACTGACAATGTACTTGTGTCAGTTCTTCATAAGACCCAATATTAAGCCCTCGGAAATAATATTTCAACTGTATGAGATTCACTTGTCGACGCATACAGTTAAATCAACCTGCGAGTAAGCGTATGTAGATGCCTTTGAGATTTCGATTATATTTGATGATTAATCAATAGCCTAGTGTGCGTTTAAAAGCAAAGTCGTTCTTGACCTTAATTCCAGTTTAACTGTTTAAAAGTGTCATTTCATGTGTTTTCTGTATTTCTTGCTCGATATAATTATGTTGTAAGCTCGTTAAGTCACATATTCATACAAAATTTTGAAAAAGTGTGTATGCTACATTCTTCAGTCTCCATGTATCAAACATACGAATGCAATTAAGGTGGTACAAAAGCGTTTTGGCATCAATGTGTAAAACAGCTTAAACGAACATATACGCACAGTGTTATACACGCAAATGAGTAAATGGTCTTTAAAATATATAATCTGTATTCTCGCAGAAGTAAACCAGTATGCACACATAAACTGCAAATGCAATCAACGAAACCAAAGCGTTCAATAATTGTCTGTTTAGAAAGAATAAGCCGACATTGGTCTAATGCGTACTTGGTCTACGCACCTGTCTTAATAAAGGTACGACGCGCGCCAACTAATTTGACGCTAGTTGCATTTTGAAACAAACAAAAACATAAAACTAATATAAAAGGCAGAGTACGCAGTTCCATCGTATTATGATGACTTATGTGTAACGCCAAAATGTTCTGAATTCACATCCATCATACATGTGTATGTACTTGCATTGCAAACCAATGCAGACCTATTTTTACTTAGTGTATGTCGCTGATAAATGTACCTACTAATTCCTAACATTTATTTATAGCATATTATGCTAGAAAATGTTAATGGTTCTATGTTATATATCTACCACAACATGTCTGGTGTCATTGTTATTTGTTTTATCATCAAGCATTTTACATAGTTTAACCATAATATACACTTATTATAATAATGTATATCCGTCCTTTATAAGGTAGCATTCTTCACACATTTGTTTATTATTTAAACATGTGTTTATAAATTTACCGAGACTCATAGTGAGTAAAATTTCAATTATTGACGACACGTTTCAGTTTTTTTTTTAGCAATATACGAATGTTATAAAAGATGTGTTACTGTCATTTCAGATACATTGCCATTCTATATCCGCTTCGACCACGCATGCCCAAACGTCACGTGATTATGGCGATAATATTCATCTGGCTTTTTTCCATCGCCTTGGCATTTCCGAACCTAATTTACTTTGAAACGGCTACTAATCCTGCCGGTACGGTCTGCTTCATCACGTGGTCAATAGAAACGGATCTAGCGTAAGTGTATTGTTGGTTTGCGCCTGTATTATCATATATACTACCTATTGTCAACTGTGTGAGATGAGGTTAAAAGTTCATGTCAATGAATATCGTAGCTATTTAATGTATCGTTCTTCTAATAGCGATAGCTTAATTCTTTTGAAGAACTTGCGATATCGAAACTTATATTAACTGGTATTGTAATTATCTCTGCAAATGCTTCCAATACCATAGCATTAATATATCATTTGTGTATAATTGTTTACGAATGCGTTAAAAAGGTATCAATGTTACCCTGCAAATGTGGAAAAAAAAGCAATCAAATTGATTTGACATTTTATTTGGCACTTAGTATTATAATATTGATATATATATATTCCGTGAAATAACACTCGTAATGTACCGGGTATTTATTTTATGTTTCCCAAATTTAAACAGTAAATTCCAAGCTACTTCATTATTTTAATTAGGTTGCGTCTTTGAACCCAGCTATTAAAATGTAAGCAACCTAAAGAGGGCAACTATGCAGAAACATGTTGCTTTTTGTGTTTAAGTGTTTTTATTTCACTCAAGATACTAAAACATTCTTGATATAAAATATACCAATGACGAGTTAACACTGCTAGCAAATTATTTCTGTATACCGTTAATGTGTTTTCTTCTGACGGAACTTTCGCAGTTTCAATTGCCCTATTGTAACCGCTCACGTTTCAGATACAACTACCTTCTTCTCGTACTGAACTACCTGTTACCGTTGCTCACGCTGGTCTCGGCCTACGCTCGCGTTGGGATGGAGTTATGGGGAAGCAGGGCTATCGGGGAGGAGACGTCCATCCAGACAGACAGGATCAAGTCAAAACGAAAGGTATTATGCCTATTATAAAACCATTTAATAGACATGTTATACATGTGTCGTCTTTAGAACAGACTTAGGGTACTCCGAAAGATAGAAACGATGTAAACGGCACTTTTTTAAAGACAGACAAGTGCAAGTCTAAAAGGAATATGTAAATTGAAAGTCCTTATAGGTTTTGAAAATACGTAATCATGTCGAAGCGAGAAGGTATAGTACGAATTAGAAGGTACTTCATCTTTAGAACATATTATGACAAGCCTTAAAACTAGATTATAATACGAAGTCCAAAATATCGATTTTAATTATTGTCATGTTGAAAAGAATGTAGTTAACGAAAAATACTGATATTTATCAGTAATGGACCGCAAACCTGTTACAATTAGAACACATGATACAGTCGGAAAGACGTAGATTGACGATTTACACATCTTAATGTAATATATGATACAAATGTTAAGGTTCTTATACATTTGGAAAGACAGGATAAAGGCGAAAAAAATAATAATAAACGAATCACAAGACCCTGTATCTTTAGGAAATATTGCGTCAAGTTGAACAGAACTGTAAGATACGGGAACTTTTGGGTAGGCAGGATCAAATTGAAAAGAGAGGACACAAAGGGGACTTATGATACGGTCTTTTATCGTTTTCTAAGACATGGTTAATTATAAAATATTGGTTTAAACCATATGCTAGGCCCTATACTCTCGGAACTACAGTGTCAATTCGAATAGAAGGGATGGGTACAAGTGATAATGGGTAGCATTTTTCGTATATTTGGAATCACATGTTAAAATGAAAAGTAAAAATGAGATAAGAAGGCTAAGGATGTGATTTGATATAATGTCCTGTATCGTTTGTCAAGATAGGGTAGAATTAAAAAAAAAAGGAAAGAGACCAGCAGTTCAAAGAACATAAGCAATNATATATATATTCAACGTCTGAAGAATATTGTCTTGGTTCTAATTCTAGTCTGTATACTTATCTCTCAGAATAGGTTGGCGAGTACAGACACAGAGAAAGTTTTCGATCTTTGTCGCTACATTCAATCCTAGTTTCAAAATACACGTTAAAACCTAAATGGAACTTCTACAATACGATATTGATGTTCAAACTAAGTAAGCCCCTTGTCAATTTAATACCAGTAGCTGATGATTATCAGATATTGGTACGAATGCGCAAACTTATTCCGAAAGTAAACGAACATATACAAGCATAAATTCAAACAAATATTACAAGAACCCTAAAACCTTGATTTTGCCAATTAATGTTTAATGCAACATTTGCATATTTTGGAACAGCCCTTTGAGACTTCTGTCTTCTAGAAAATTGACGCTAAACTGTTTAATAAAAGTGTTGCCAAATTCGGTGTAAAAGCGACGTCGTAAGTGTTTCAATTGACTCAAAATCCATACTTTCTTCAAGCACTTTGTATTTATAGCACGGTACCGAGGGCTAAACAAAACCTAAGCAGAAATGTAAATGTATCCAAAATGCGTGGACTTTCAATATACGCATTACCTCTACAACAAAGTTATATAATGAACTCTTTAATATAACGTATGATCCTTTGTTCTTGTACATCGCTGAGTGGGCTGGACACTTCATACAATTTCTATTAGACAAATAAAAATATTAACAATATAACTAAACAATTGTAATTCGCCCGTGTCTTGACGGGACGTTTAATTGGAACACCATTGTCGAATGTGATGGTGGGCGGATTGGCGGAAAGATTAGCGGGCGGATTTCCGCTCTCAAACTCACACAATTGTCTTTAACAAAAAAATACAAATACTTTCAACCAATTTATAAAAAGTTAAATATCTTCTCGAGAGTGTGAATTTCTGCAAAGATAACTTCTACATAGTCTAGGTTTTTTTCAATCGCTATTGTTCGTATATAGAGATACTGTTTCGCTCATTACTTTCAAGTATTATAAACGCATTCGGTCGCTTCCAAAAAAACAATTTACAAACAGAATAACATAACAATTTCTGTCTTAATAATGTCTCTTAAGTTTTATATTTCCTATTTGTTTTATGTTGAACATTATATATCAAATTCGCATTGGTTTGGTGTATCTCAATCATAGAACAATCAACACATTATCTGTGTGTCGATACATGTAGGATAATACTCTCCTGTGTATATCTGGTTTCAGATTCCGGGAGGGTTTCATACACGTGTTCTGCTGGTGTCCATGTCGCCGTTGCAAGAGGTCAAGATCCCATATTCGCGTGGGTCGCACGCTCTTTCCCACCGCGGCGAGGACCATGTCCGATAAATATGGCTCAGATCGAAACGGTTCTTTGACGCACACGTTGACCGAATACGTGGACACGGAATCCTACGGCACTCGACGCAGCAACCAAAGCCATAGCACCGTCCGCCGAGGATCGACTAGACGGACAGAGTATGCGTTGTGAAGAACTGGCTGCGAAAGTGAATATTATGATCAAGATAACATGATGTTTAGCTCGCAAACATAAACAGGTTCCGGTCATATATTTCTCCACAAAGTAGCATGCGTTGAAAAGACACATGCTGAGGACCTTACTATTCTAAACAACAACATAATATTATGACATACATTCATTCTTCTACAACACTGTTTACGATGTTATCACGCTAACTGATAAGCCTTACAATGATACCTATGTTTTCATCTTTGTCAGGGCCGTTTGTTGTTCATCAAGTTGATGATTTGATGATAATTTGTGTATATGATCATAGCACGAAGATTTGAAAAAAAAAATATTGCGAAATGAAACGAGTTATAATTTAATGTGTGATTGTTGGCAATTAACACATTTAAGTTATCCAGATTTTACCATTATCGCTGGTGCATGAAATGTTAGTATACTCATACCATAGCAGTGTACAAATACTGTGTATTGCAATGAGTGCTGTGCAAATGCATTGTTTGTTTTTTTTTCTATTTTAAAACCTTAATGTGCTAACAAAGTGTGACATGAGTACAAAAAAAGGATACCAAACTTTCAACATAATTGACCATATTGTGTATTTCATTTTGTTTTCATTCTATTTGTATTTATTGAGTGTTTATTGTTAGTTATTACATAAATGAAGCAAACAATGCATTTCATATGGTTACCTTTTTGGAAGAAAACACAAAGGCTATCTAAATTCATATTGCTTCGCTTCCAGTGTACTGGGGGTACTGTGGATGATGCAGTTGTTATTTTCTTTGATCATAATAATATCGTCAATTAACGACATGTGAAACTTTAAGGTTAAACAATTAAACAAATATCCTTTAAAGCAAAACAGAATGTAAAGCATATTACCTTTGTATTAGAAGCTCCCTAGATACAGCCTAAAAGGGGCTAGATGTTGTTAAAAAAGTGTATATAGTTATCGAAAAATCTAGGAAATCTAGCTGAAGTAGCATTAAAACAGTATAGGCTCTATGGAAAATTTGAATTGATTTGCACATCACTTTAACGATCTCTTACCAATATGTGAGCTCATACTAATTGAATGTTTGGTTATCTGCTGGATGTTCGAGTATTCATGTTTTGACAACACCATTTTAAGTCATATTAATAAAAATAAAAACGATACAAAGACACCCATGGTCATTGGGTGCGTTGGTACTCGGGAAATTAATCATATATGATTAATAGCAATTACTTTAAAACATTACAACAATTTATAAGTTGAACTAATCGTTGCCCTTCCGACTACGAGAGCTAGCAATCATACTTTTTTAATGACAACCCAAATAGGTTTTTATGCAAGAAATCCATGCTTACACCACGTAAACCATTAGGAGGAAATGAATCAATTAGTATTATGTTTCCATAAAAAGTAGATTACAAGTTCAAACACTTACAATTCGATTGGCTTTCATTAAGAATCCTTTCTGAGCTACATGTTTGACGCACGCATTAGACGTGTTGTTCAATATGCAACCTAGACTTATAATTCTGTAATGCTGTCAGGCAGCCACCTATGCCAAATCTGCTGGCTTTATAAAGTGATTGTGTTAAAATAGTAATGGGTTATTTCTTTGTTGTGCTCGTGAATTAATATTCTCATATGTGTAAATCATTTGTGTTGGTCATGGTAAAAAACCAACTGACGTGCGTGTAAACAATCCGAATATCATACCAAAATACAAACTGGTCAATTCTCTATGCATAAAACGCATACGTATATACCTATCACGTAATTGACTGCAACGAACGACGCTGAATATCAAACGAACATAACAAAACACAGACGTTAGTTAATTTTGGTCAATTAACAGACAGGTGCATCGACAAAAAAAGGACAACGAAAACAATATTATAGCATGGCATCTCAGACTGAACGCCTTTAAACAACTAAATCCAGGTTAAAAAGTTCGATACAGGCCGGACTAACGCATGCATTGACGTCGAGTCATGAGGTCCGCAGAGACATAACAGGGATGTAATTTTGTTGCGTCTGAAAAGACGTTCATTCAAATCCGTGTTAATAGTTTAAATTAATAAACTTTCAACAACAAAAGCCTTGATAATTAATTGTTAAGATCAATTTCAGGAGCTGGAGTTTTAATATGTATTATTAACAATCAGATGTAAATGAGTCAGTATACATAGTACACAGTTATATTGTTTCAAATCTCTTTGTCTGGGCCCAGAACAGATACAGATAGACAGCAAAATTGGTCGTCCGAAAATGGTCATTTGTATGGACGCTGAACGACTATCGTTTATGTACAGGCCTGGAAACTTGCCAACCAATTATATTGAGAAGGCGGGGACTATGTGCGACGGTTGGTCCGACCTATCTTGCTTCTCACACACACTCCAGTTTTGCGTGAAGCCAGTGCTAGACATACCGTCTGGTTCAAAGGTCGTTGGAAAGTGCCTAAAACAAGTCGGGCACTTCAAGCACTCAACCACGCTAACAGCGGAACTCCACCGACGACAGGAACTGCAACAGCGAGAGCCCAACAAGTCGACATACTCCCTCAGACACGATGAAATTCTACGCAGATGATGTTAAGTCGCCTTCATCAGCTCAGGCGTGTGGTAACAGACATCATGCTTGACAGTGACGTCACTCGCAAGTCTCACATGGACCTTCTGCTCAAAGACAATGAATGGTCTACGGTTTCGGAACTCGCTGAAGTTCTAAAGCCGTTCACAGATGTGACAGCCTACAAGGGAAAAGACAAAGACGTTTCGATGTCCGATATATTCCATATGGTGGCGGGCTTGGTCAAGATGACGCTTCAGAAGCAACCGGGCGATACACCCCTTATTAACAACGTCAAGAAGACCTTGTCTGACCAACTTATTGAATGGTTTAAGCCCTTCACAGAAACTGCGGAGGGCTCGATACCGATGCTGGCGTCTGCCTTAGACCCGCAGCACAAGAAACTGTGCTTTCTTCCACAACACTTGCGATGAGTGACGCACCTGATACTTGAGGATCGCATGGACGACGTCCCTCTTAGTGTGAAAACTCGTGAGGAACCCGACATGGGGACGCCTTCAAAGCGTCCATAATTGGAATTCCTTATTTTCTACCCGGAGAATGTAACGGAAGACGAACTTTAGCTAAATTTAGCTGAAAAACCGGACTACACAACTCCTGCTCTCGAGTGGTGGCGTCGCAATAATAATTTAGTTTTGTTTTTACTATAAATTCATGTATAATGCATGAAAAGCAATTCAAAAGTCATTAATCAAACATCATGCGTTTGGGCAAATAGTTTAGTAAACTTTGTTTATATTGAGAAATCGTGTTTTATTTATTATTTATTAGAATGACATACAAATGACATATTTGGTGTTTTTGTGTGTTGTTGCTTTCTACAGAAAAGCAGTGTACAACAATAAATATATTTTGGCGAATGATCAAAACGATATACAAGGCCTGGCATCTTTGATAATGACATGTCATGATACATCAAGACTCGCCGTGAAAGACCGAAATGAATTCTGTAAAGTTATGTTCTTTCTGGAACATTGATAAATGGATAGAGTGTTGGGCCGCACCACGAAAATGTATGTATGACAAGGGAAATATGTATGTACATCCATTTAATTAAACCTAAATGGTCGTTTTATTTAAGATGATATACGTATGTATAAGTTTCAATAATCCATTTGTTCTTAGTTTGAAAGAGGGGTGGTAATGTTTGAATCTAGAAAGAGCACAAACACTTGAAGCTGAAGTAGCGAGACGAATTGTCGTTGAAGATTTCTTTAATTGAAAGGTTGTGAAACATCAGCAGAAGTAACGTACATTAACATTGTATGTTATATTCCGAATAAAAATAACATGCCATGCAATAGTGTAATCAATACTTATGCTTCTACAAAAACGATAATGCAATAAATGTTACCGTCTGAGTGTAAATATATGTACGAATACCAGTTATTTAAATATGCATGTCTTTATATGTGTATCTTTAATTGATTTGTAGTGTTCGCATTTTAACCCAAATCAATGGAACTCAATTAGTTCTAATCTTACTGACTCCGCTTAATGTTCTCTATTGCAAGTGGAAAAACATCGTTCCTACCATTTCCAACGCACAGTTTCAAATAAAATAAATCCGTACAATTGTAAACTATGTTCGATATATTTTCCTTAGCTCTATATCTTAAATATTGTCATGTTACTTACACATAGCCAGGTTTTCATTTTATGCAATGAACTAGTATAACTGTTTACAGATATAATTTAAGGGTGTTTTCTACGATTTATCGTTTATCAACGCAACGAACAAATAATTTAAACAAGAAAATAAAATACTGAATACGAACACTTATACATAGTTTCAAGATTCTTTTTGTGAGACAACCGTTACACCAACGTATAAGCGTTCCATAAACGACTTCTCATCTCAAGGACAGACAATGGTTGCAATTATATTGCATCAATAAGTACAGGTGAATATACCAATGGGCTTTTTTGTACTTCGATATGTTATAGTATATATTTATAATCTTTTTCTTGTTTTATAGTTCAACTGTACCATGGGGAGCAATCAAGGAATAAGTCATGTATACCAGTTGAAGGTTAAAGGTGATATATCGTTTATTTGGATGACTGCCAGATGTTTCGAAATGTATTCGTAATAAATTCAACTTAAGACAAGAACAGCGCTTTTAAGTGAGCTTTGTTGATACATCTATTGCATAAAATATATGTGTCCGACTTTCCAAAAACGTATCAAAATAGCCACGGGTCTTAATCAATTGATAGGAGGTGATAAAAAATATATGTGTCAACTTGAAACACTTGGTTCTCGAGAGGAATTATTCTTAACCGGACAACACAATAACATCTCTTTTGCTGGCAAAACAGAACCACATTCGGAATAAATATTAATCGTTTGCCCTCTTAACTTTAAAGCAGAATATTAAATATTATGCATGCCGTTTATTAGGTTTGAAACTGTCAATAACGCCGTTTTTTCGCTTATCGAAATGCACTTTATGTTGATGTTCATGGAATGCATTTGTCCTTGCCCCTTAATTAACCCACCAAAAGATGCAGTTCTTTAAAAGGTAAATTAAGCGCAATATGGTTATAATTAAATAACATTTAATACAAAAACACATTTTGTTAACTTTGTTAATATTGTTGATATTGCACGCAAAATGTTTACGCATTGTGTACGGTTGATTTGAAGTTTGCATTAATACATTTACATATCAGTATTAACGAATGTAATTGGCATTGCCATATAAGTTTTTGTTTGGTGCATTTGCTTTGTTTTGGTTAGTTTTGAAAGTAAATTTGGCATTGAAGTGTGTCATCGATCAATAAAAAAAATCATAAAGTTAGTTATTTGAGAGATGAATATTGCCTTTTCAAGACGCACTGTGAAAGACAGACACCATTCTGTAAAAACATGCATTTTCTTGCACATTTGATAAATGTGCCTATAGCTGGTTGCATCAAGATAATTGAGAGGGATTGTACGTGTATGACAAGTGATTAATGTGTCGCCATTGTATTCTGTCTCAAGGGTGATTGTATCATTATTTAACGCTTTATCCTGACTGCATGTTAGAATAGAACCATCTTGAGTTTGTACACATTTTTCGGGATAGATGATCTTGCATGTAAAGTCTTAACGTGTTCGTCTACAAACACATTGTTTTACTGAAAAATTCAGGGTAAACAGATGTTCTCAAATGTTTTCAGTAGCGTGTTTATATGTTTAATTTAAATTAAATGTACTGAAAACTTATTATGCTAGAGTAAAGCCATTATACAATAATACCCCCATAAACGTAACAACTGCACATGACCTCTTGAAAATTTAATTATTTTAATAAAAACAAACTAAAACAACGGATCATTGAGGTTATGAAAATTGGGTTTCGTCATCACGAGAACAGGTTTTCTCTGTAGGATTTGGTTATTTTGCGAAAAAAATATATTTATATAGTGTTTGTCTCAATAGTGCAATGATACATCTAAGAAAGTAAAACACGTAGGGTTTGACAAATATTTTAAATGTGAAAAGTACCTTAACGTGCTTTTCATTTGTACACTTATAAACGCGCATGACTGCTCAGAACATCGGCCCATTATCAAATGATTTAACACGGTAGATGTGTAAATCATATATTTAAAAAAACAAACATCCCTTGCTTATATATTATTTCTATGAATATCTTCGGGAACAGTATATTGATGCAACCTTTTAGATTTCCACCACGATTAATACATTGAATTACGTGATGGACTCAAATTGTGAAAAGAAATATTGATGAGTATATTAACTATCAATTTTAAAGACGGAAACAGTTGTTAACGTATATAATTTTCTTGCAGTACAACCACTGTAACCAGTTTTATTTTGATCACAAATATTGGTAACTTTGTACACATGTATTTAAATATATGCTTAGAATCAGGCGAGTCCTATTTGTGATAGGTCTAGTATGCTACAGATCCAGGGCAATACCATATATATCTATACAATATTTGTAGTATTACATGAAGCATTGCGTGCGATTATTGGTCAACGTTTCTGTTTTGTGTAGCCGAGACAGATGAGGACAAAACGAAATTGGTTTTCGGTAAGAACTGTCAAAACATTTTTTATCTTACTGACTCTGCTAATAAGTGTATGACAGCTGTGTTATCTACTACACTAGCGCATGTTTAATTTTTTAAGTGCGAACGAAAAATCTAATAAGTTTTCCATGCCGTGAGATAGTAAATATGTGATAGTTATATTTCACTTATCGCAGAGGTCCTGGACCGAAATCATGGGGAATTTAGTTAACTCTAAATTGCATGATTGGTCATAAATCATTTATATATAACCAATGTTCAATCGAAATTTATTGAATTGTATAGGATTCTGTCTTGTTCCCAACATTAAAAAAATCATCATTAGTGTAGATCTAGGGCCCCAAATGGTACAGGGGGGTACTAAAAAGAGCCATGTTGGGAAACCGTACCATTCTGGTGACAGTATCGTTATTTGATTTGTCATCGATTGTTAGCATATGCATCGGTATATACAATTTCAAACGATTGTCATAATTTTTCTGAAGGGCACGAGGAGGAGGCGCAAAACGTAGCAGGGTACAGAATCCAAGCTGTTTCACTCTAGATCTTTTCCTAGACGGTCGTGGCAAATATCTGATATGTATCCACATTTACATTGAAGACCACCGATGTCCATTAGACAACAAAATCGAATCAGTAAGAAGCAAACATATTCTAGAAGGTGTTTTTAGTTTCACTGGTTTGTTAATTTTATTTGTTTAATTTTGTGTTTTTATTTTATTAATCAGATTTCAATTTTAAACGACATTCCTCGTACTTTGAGAATTTTCTAACACATAATAACACTTCTAGATGTAGAAGAGTAAAATGTTAATCATGAATTACACAAACACGACATTGGAAATTTTATATAAAGGTTGACTGCCATTCCTGACTTATCGTCCACACAGTAATACTCACAGCTGATGCCACTTTATCTTTAGTTGATGATCATAGAAGGTGGGTGATAAATTACTTTGCCATAAAACGTGACAAATACTTAATTCATTTTTTAAAATATAATAATGTAGTTACAATAACCCAGATTGAATGCTTGGAAGAATCTCTTGATAATCACGAGACGCATGAAGCATGGATTCATTTAAACTGAAAGGCTTGAAAGGATTGGTCTCGCAAAATATTTGGGACACGTGAATATATAAAGACTCTATATTGTTGATAATTAGGAGTTCATGAATTAAGTATAAATAACAAGAATCGGTAACAATTCGAATATATTAATCCTACGCAATGCTCATCCAGGAATTTCAAGTAACATAGAAACATGTACGCATACGAAAAACCGCTCATCGAATCGCCTTTAATTTATAAAATACATTACACATTAAATTTAATAACATAAAGCAATTCATCAACACAAGGCCTGAGTTTCCTTTGAAACAAACTATGTAAAATCTCAATTGAGAACCTCTGGCACAAACAGTTAATTAATCTTATAGCTTTCGCTGGTATTATTTTGTATTAACAAAATCGTTAAACGAGACCATTCTACAAATGCTGACTACCGACGTCGCTATTTTTTTCGTTTCGTCAGGAATGCGTTCGTTGTTGCAAAGATGTGTGTCACAGCAACGTGTTACTTTTCATCTTCGTTGTCGGTCTGTTTGCAGCTTAGCTCAAAATACTTAGTCTTGTTTCCATAGGCTAAAAAGCTACTTGCTGAAAAAACTAAAACATTACAAATAATAACATACAATATACGTTTTTTTTTTTAATATTATTTAACTACTTAGATCACACGCTTTAATTACCAAATGCATGTTAGACCAAATAAACATAACGCTAGTATATCATCATGATTGGAATCAAAGAGAGAAAACATTTATTAAAATCTCAAATCTCTTGAAACTGATTATTTATAGAATGTCCTTGATGCAGCTATACTACATATAATATATTGAAACACTGTTATGTTCCAATAAAAATGAGTTCAAAGCAGCATGAATCCAGACCGTCTTCCTAATCACCATAGAAAAAAAGATGCCAATTGATTTATTCCTTACATCAGTAAAAAAAATTATCATCTTCCCTTAATCAGATTGCAACTAAGGCAAATCTTTAACAAACCGCAGCTTCATTGGACAAGACAAGCCACCACTTGTGCGAAGTTTAGCTTAGCGATCGTAATACGGATGTGTATAGGCAACTGTTCTGTCTTTATACGAGTGTATATTCATAGTTCATGTTGTTTCATTTATTTATTGCAAATGGAAGTTTTTTTGTTTTTTTTCTTCGTATGGATTTCCATACAAACGGAACGAAAGACAAAACTTTATCAGAATTCTTTAAAAAATGTAATTTCACTATAACCATCAATAAAACCAGTTAACACCCAATGTTATTAAACAAAAAATCCATCTGCAGTAGTTAATAAATAAAACAAAAACATAAAAGGTTATAATTTGTAAGTTTATATATTCTTAAACGTTCGCATTAACTATTGCCAGATAAATCTTTTATAATATGCAATTATAATGACTTGATAACTAATTATAAGATTTGATAAGTTAGTTGAGTGATTTAGTTTTTATCATAAGGTGAACTATAAGATGTACACCTTGACTGGTGTACCAGTCAAGGAAAACTCAACTTGCATGACGATTCCAGTTTCAAATTTGTTAATATAAATATAGACATTGTGAAGGACTTTCATTATTATGCAATCCCCGAATGACAACGGTTGTCTGATTTACAATGAGTTACTGCAATTAAACGTCAAATGTACCGCACTAACATTTCCCCTATGGATACATACATGCAACATATAAATAACAAAATTCACAGACACGATTGAAACGGATGTATGTGACATATGTTTGTTCCCAACAAGAATGACGATGTCCGACTTGATAAATTCAAAGCCGAATCAAAACACGTATATTTGAATTTCACGACAAAATGTTCACGAAACAAATATAAGCTTTTATTCTCTAAATAGTCTAGTAGGTTGCGATTTCAATTACTAACGCAACCAAAATTTTCTCGAATAATCGTTTCCCGTCATCATATGCGCCATCAACAGACAATGTTTACAAAAGTGTTTTAATGCAAAATGCATTAATAAAAAATGAAAAATATATAATCAATGTTCTATATTTAAATGTTTTTATGTCATTATTTGTATAACACAATATATATATATATATATATATATATATATTGTTACTGTACATAATATGATGCAAACATGTTGAATACACTTCATTCAATACAGGGAAAACCCAGTCGACCAATGTAAAACAGTTATTTTCTCCATCCTGTGTTAAACGACGATTGAGAGAAATACATCGCTAAATATGACCCATCTCGAGAAGATTATGATATTCTTCTTCGTCGTACATTCGCGTTTTCAAACTTTGATTTGCATTGAATATTATTAGAGACGCAATTTACTACTCGTGCTGTTTGCTATTTCGCGCAAAGATTGTGTTAGGGTGGAGGGAAATTCACTTAAATATGTTTGAAAAGAAAACATATGTACACGTATTCTTTTAGTATTAATTTACTGCAAAAAAGCAAATTAAATCAACTGAATTGTTTTGAACAATTGTCTGCGTGAGCATTAAATGATGAAATCGGTCGCACGTGTGCCGTTGACATCTGATGACGCCTTTTAAATACCCAGACACTCATTGCAAGACTACAACTAGCACTTGCACTGAAGGAGATTCATGAGCAAAAATGTATTTTAGGTGTGTAGTGTGTATTAACAATTTAACCGAACACATGGCTATTAAAGTTTAATACGTATATTACTTAACAGTAGTGGTTAGTTGATNAGAGAATAATTTGTCAAGAAACTTTTATCATAAGGCCCATATTTAAGTAGATTATAAGATATTTTCATATTCTTCTGATAATGATCATAAAAGTTGTTCTTTTGAAATAAAATTACTTTTTAAAGATCTGTTTTTATTTACCAATCTGTAATATTCTTCGCTCTGTACAAGATTTGTTGTTGACTTGTTGTTATTGGGGTTTAACGCCGTTTTCAACACAGTACCTAACATTGCAGCCACACGATTTTCACTAATTCGAACACAAAGCAAGATTTTTTAGCATTTATTTATTTTATTGAATCAAAAAAAAACACAAGGAATAGTCATGATACAGTTCCTTTTGATAACATATAGCAATACAATGTTAATATCAACTAAAAAACTGGTTAAAATATTAAAAACTTCATTTTTTTTTAAATGCTGATTAATCGATCAATCGCTGATTATGGCCTCCGATTAATCGACTCGGTTTTGGGGAACCGATTCCAACCACTACTTAACAGTTAATTTTACTGCAAATCAAATGTTGCTTATTTCAATGAAATCCATATACGCCGACTCTTTACATCTTCACTTGTATAGTTTGCAGAATAAGATATTGTGGCTATGTGTCGAAAGGACTAATCTGACATTATAATGCAGATTTCCCATGGTTTTACATGACTTTGAAACATGAATTGGTTTGTGTATGTATGGACGAAAGGTTTCTGCAATTTTATAAAACTTAAATTTCGCTAATATTCTGGAACAACATTTTCTTAAACTTTATTTGATTTTGTTATTCATCACCGTTTACTAGTTTTGAAATAAAGTTAGATCGTATGTACACGCTTTAAAATGAAAGATGTATTATAATTATAATGCATTAAATGAAGTGTTTATGTGTTATTTGGATCCATTTGGCAGTTGTAAATTGATGTAATATAATTTCTCCAAACTTCATACATAGGAACTATAACAATCGATGTTTTCATGAACCAAATACATTATATTAACTTAAAAACAGACACTCAAAACACAGTATTGCTGGACACAACTGGCAAATTAAATCAAATCGATTAATGTCTATTTTTTAAAAAACAACTATCACTTCTGAAGCAAATTATTTTATTCGTTTTGTATCATTCCACCTATTAAATTTGAACTTAAACAGATGCAGTCTTTATGTAAAAAATGTGTTTCTTTCTTGATCGGAAATAACCTACCAATTACCATAAAACACAGCAACTATCGCAATAATCATACCGATTTGTAAGATTCATTACTGGTATAAATGTGATTTAAACTGCGACCTAAATGTTTAAGTGTAATGCAATTGTGCAAGAACGGGGAGCGAGTATGCAATTAACGGATCCGGTAAAATCAGTTCAATCGTTCAAGAATAAGCGATAATTGGAAAATGCTGTCAATCGATTTTAAAACAATGAAAAGTTTTTGGCGCAACTATTAATCAAGAATATGGGATGTGTGTTTTATTAACATATGTTCCTTGTATTAATGTTAAACAGAACTATAATAAGTAACACTTATACTTATTTACATGAGTGTTAACTAATTACAATGTTAATTTAACCGCAATTAGATTACGCATGAAATAAAAGTTAGTAACCACTGGCTTTAATGCAATTGTATAAAGTAAAAGTACGTTGTTACAAGTTTTTTGTATTTCATAAATATTTAATATTCCTAAAGGCATTCATTAAAGTAGTAATAAATATGAGTTGTAATACAATCAGACACTAAATCCAAACACTGCATGCATTTAACCGGCGTCGTCCTTTGAATAAATATGATTTCCGCTATCATCCTGCGCAGTAATAACAGCTAAATTGATGAATTGGCCCATGAAGTTACTTTCTTCAATATTTTTAATGCATTTAGCAGTACATAACGGACGATGAAGAACCATTTGATGTACACAAGAAACGAATGAAATTGTCATGTACATTTTTTTTGGCTTACATGCTTGCGTTGATATTAATATGTCAACATCTAACCGCTGCCTGTGTTTTGTATTATATAATGTAGTCCTCTTTGTGATATCAATTAAATGTCGATTTTTCTGCTCGGTCGTTTCGCCAACACCAGGAGGACTGTCTCTCCATCAACAGGAGTAAGGTTATTATTGCAAACACAGTATTAGGAGAAAAGCATTCAACCATCGATGGTTTGCGCACTATACCATGTCGCATTAGAAAACAAGTATATCCTCTGTATAAGGTTACACATTGAGATCATATTGTTTGCATTTGAAAGTTAATCAGTTGGTATCGTTTCGATAATAAATCAGTAGATAAATACGATGATTAGTCAAGGTCATATAAATGTAATTCAGTTGATCGGTTTTTCTAAAATCACAATTTCGTCATAATGCCTAATTTTTGTACGATGCAATTAAATCTGACCAACCTTGCATACAACACATTTGTAATAATGAGTTGAGTTGAATTGTAATAACTAGAAAACATTTATACATGCTTTATTTATATTTAAATTCACTTTGCGTTATTATTTTAAAACCTTTGTGTACAATCTTAACTAAGAAGAAAAAAAAAATACTCTTTATAAATGGTCACTGCTACCTGCTGTTAGATTACATACAAAAAAAATAAACATATTTAGTTAAAATGTACGACGACATTGAATACATAATCATACCAATTCTTAAGCTTAAACATATTTATTTCAATATTATTTCCAAATCATCCTCAACATTTATTATACCATACTGAATTTACTCCATGCATATACCTGTCTTCTTAAATGATTGCAAAAATATGTTAGTTGAATAAAATAAGTAAAAAATCAACAAATTTTGAACGTTAAATAACATTTTCGAATATGCTTTTATGTCCCTTTAACTTTATTACTGGAAATAAGATACACGCACAGATTTTGTTATTTGCAATACATTGCACCCTTATATGTTTTCAACAAGATCAAAAGCAACAAAATAATATTTAAAGAAAAAAGGTATTTCTTGCTGAATTCATGTATAAAGGTTACATATATGATGGGAACGTCTTCATCGTTTGTGAAATTCAAAAAAACGTAAACAAGACCATGGTTTCATTGCTTTTCTCAGTCTATAATGATTTTGACAATATACATAAATCATTCATACCGACAAAGATGTAACTAGTATGATCACGGAATAATTGTCCAAACCATCTGAAAATCTAGTGCACATATGACACTTAAAAGTTGTATCATTAAACAATCACTATGTGTATATTATCTTGAGGTAGAAAAAAATGTACCAGACTAATACCCCATTGCTTAAATTGTATAAGCGTGCTGGTAATGACAGCCTTTATTATGTCGTTCCGTTTTGTTTTAAGAAATGTGTACACAACGAGAAGTTACAATGTAAAGAAGGGAACGAACCAAGATAAAATAGAAGAGTGCTTCCGTCGGCATCCCTTTTAACTTGATACTATTAGAACAAAAAAGGTCTAACTGGAAAATGATTTTTAAATTGTCAAAACATTTTAAACACGACCAGACAATGTTGCAAAATATTATTTCGTAAAACTGTAAGACTGTAGGGCTACACTTTGCTCGTATCTAATATATTGATCTATTCATACTGTCAACGCTTGAAATGCGGATTGTTTTTATTAGTATATTTGATTTTATAAATACACGTTTCATACAGTAGCGTTTAATAAAGAGATTTTAAAATTATAATGCAGGCTATTAGGCCACATGTTTATCCTACGTACTAGATAACACATTAAAACACAGTTTGTAAATTTGCAAAGACATGTATTTGTGTCATCATGGCTACAAATCAGTAGTTAACTCCAGTCGAAAGGTCTCACAATTATAATCAAGTTGGTCCGGTTCTATAAAATCATAAACTTATCCTAATGTATCATTAGCTTTTTTGTGATTACACATCGTCTAACCATGCATTAAACCTTTAAACCATGCACGGCGTCCAATGAGAAAGTAGTGCATATCCGTAATGATTCCAACGCTCATGATAAAGTTGTTATTACAATCAGACATCACGTGAATGTATGATGTTCACTATTTTGTACACATGCGTCGAAAACAGCCTGAAATGAAATATATGTTGCTTGTATATCTAATAAGTATAGGTAAGATCGTAAACGAAAATGATATGGCAAATTAATCAAACATGATAAAGAATTATGCAACATATGATTAGTCACAAAAAGTCAGCATAATTAATTCAAACTCGATTTGAACTGACAATCATGCCTTTGACGTGTTATATTACATCAAAAGCACCGCCTTAGAATGTTTACCTGTGAAAACAATCATACACTGTCAGAGCGATATGCCCCAATGTGAAGAACTAGTGAATTGCAGATGCATCGATATCGCACTGTTTATCGACAACGCCCTCAAGTTTTCCCCCATAGAATACACAAATCTGCAATATCATATCCCTATAATAGTTTCTGGAGTTTCATTGCCTGCTTTAAGTGTCCGATAAGACTTTAACAAACAAATAGGACAGTATTGTCTATCAGATATTCGCGAAGAGAACTCAGAATTAATTAATGTCTGGAAAAATATAAAATGTTTCGCTCAAATCCTTTTTGGCGATAATCCCAAACAAAACCATAGATACTTAATTACATTAGAACAAAACAAAAAGCCTGTTTTAATCACCCCGACAAGTCAAAGAATGTTTGTTAATGTTTAATGAGATGAGATCCCAACATATTGCATTTAATATTAAAGGCAGTTTTCTTACTTGATTAGCAACGACATATTTATCTGTACAAGCGTTACTTTTTGAGCTTCAACAATTCTGATAATTTCAGAGTAAAAAATGTCAGGAATATTTCAAGATTCCTTAAATAGTAGACTCGTATATACATTATCATGTCTGCTAATTGTTTATGTCTATAAATAATAAACTGCTGTAAGAATTGTTTAAGATGTATGAATGCTGTACACCATATTTTCTGCGTCGTCCATCATCTTTGGTAAAACATCTGAAAATAAATCCTGGTTCATCTATGTCATCTTAAAGCATATAAGCTGCACTCATTTAAATTAAACGCCTGCAACGTAAATGCTGTTTAAAATCAGCATGTATCTCTATAGCAAATGTAACGCCCCATTACCAGAAAACATCTCATCTATCGCAAGAAACCGTCCGATATATCAGCGGGAGTATTGATGTAAATGAGATTTAAACTGAAAACGATTGCGGCTTAACCTGATGGGTATAATTTATTAAGTAAGTGCAAATATTGTATCATCATCTCATATAAACAAGAATGGTTTAGTATTTAACCTTTATATGAGGTCTATTTTATAGATGGGTGTCAATAACATATGTCAATAACGCATATTCGGAATGTAGTAAAACATTTATCAGTTTTCCAGTTAATATATTTGCATATATAATATAAAGATAATATATGTTAAATAGGTTTTCAATACTAAAATGTATTTAACTTTCTAAAATGTAATTTACATGTATATATTATTTATCACGAAATTCCCAAATAAAATTCGCCTTTTTATAGTCAGATTAATTTTCAATATTTGGGTTTTCTTACTCATTGTAACCTAAAACAGCAATTCATCTCTCTCTATGTTTCTTGTACCACGAAGGTGTGTATGATAGAAGTGCAATACAGCTGCAGCTTCTGGAGTTTCACTTCTTTATATTGTATGACAGATTGCATAGCATGCTTTCAAAACTAATGATAAATGGTTGTTTATTTATTAAACTAAACAGACAGTTCAATGTTTATAAATGCGCATTTCCAGAGATCCAATAAAAATACACCAGGAGAATAGGACAAAATAAATATTTCAATAGGTTGTTCATTAAAGAACTTACAACCTGCCTTTGATCATGACAAGCAAAGAGTTACGATTTCAACAGACCACAATCCGTTTAAATAAGGGTTAAATCCCCAAACTAACCTCCAGAACGAAGAACAGCTAAATTTATTAAATGTCCGCTGACATACGGAATTCATATTGGAAGAAAATGGAACCCGTGTCGGTCTGTATTTAACAGCAGATCTATTCGCACTACCGATGGGAGTAAATATTATACGGACAAGCAGCCACGCTACTGTAGACGCAAACAATGTTTGCTTATGCTAGTGAACGGTCTAGCGGCAACACTCTAGTTGTGTCCGCTTACTGTATAACCAATGGAATTGAGTGTAAAGGAATACTAATTATCTTACGTTAAGTGATACAGTGCACAGCTAGTATGCTGTTTCCTTTGTTGCTGTAGGCTATTAACTATGTGTCTTGTGAAGGCATTTTTTATGACAAAATTTGTGATTTTTCTTTGTGTATACTTTACGGTAAAATCTATAAATTATTATTAAGATTGTGTTTCGTATTTAAATGAACATTAAGTTAATTTAAGGTTAAATCAATAGCTTGAATGTCCACTTATCAAAATGAACTACAGAAGGTTAACGTATTTGTTTTTGAGTTTCGCTTCACTGGAAATAAAGTGTAGATTTCGTTCAAGATTTGAGTTTGCATAAATTAAAATACGCATAATGTTTGCAATGACCTAAAACAAACCATACAAGTGAGGGAATTCATTAAAAAGTCTAATTTTCCTGTGGAGTGTTCTTATTACAAGTAAGTTGGGATTGATCGGAATATGTTTGTTTCAGGTAATTAAAGGTATTTATGTATATATAAAGATAATGATTTAAAAAAAATAACACTTGTATATAACTGTATACAATATGTTGTTCATTATGTGTCTTACATTGACTAAATTGATAGCTGTCGATTTTATATTTTAGAGAAACATGTTCGTAAATAAAAATGCCATTTAAATAAATAATATAATATATATTAAAACCTTGATTCCAAAAAGACAGTATTACACATTATATTTGGAACTAAAATACTTTTGGTGTGACCTCTGTGTGTCGAAAGTATTCAGATATCAGTATAATTGTTAAGTTGACGACATTTTAAAAGGATCACATTAAAAATACTGCATCTGAATTTCTTTATTTAGAAATAGATTGACCGTTTTTACCTTTAGTACATGATCCGGAATGCACATTTCAAACTTTAACGCTATTTAACACAGGCTCTCTGTGCACTTATTGAAAAATATGCTTATGTTTAGTGTCTGAATTAACTGTTCATTGTTTTCGTAAATCAAAAACATTTCTTTCTTAATGTGTTAATTCATCATCTCGACCACGTTTATGCTTAGCAGTCGTGTTTTGCAATATATATTGAATATAGATTACTTCAGCTATCAATCAAAAAATGAATTTAAAATTATATGTGGTTAAACATGCCTCATAGCGAACTACTTGTATCATGCTGGACTGTGTCTTTAGACAAAAAGGGCATATATCTTTATTAATTGCGTTAAATTTTAAATATTCATCCCCATGTTTTGTCATTGACATCTATATTACGTGAAAACATTAGAACATAATGCGTATTAAATAATAATTTAGTTTGTACTTATTCTACGAAATAAAATTTACCTGTAAAGCCATTAGCCTCTCATATTCTTACACTTCAATAATTCCGACTTTTCAGACCAACGCTGACATCAGTTTGTCAAGTGTATTAACGCCGTAATTGGAAACTTTTGCCGTTTGCTGTACATCTCCAAAACTCAAACAGCCCTTCCCTAACGCCACTTACACCTTTTCAACAACTGTGAACGTTACCAGGACGACACGCGAACCGAAAGATCCATACCAGTTCTTGTTGATTTTAACAGATGATATTCTACTTTGCATTCGTGGCAATTCTGCTGATTTCTGCAGGCGGGAACCTTGTTGACATCTGGATAGTTTTGGCCCACAAACGCATGCGAACGGTAACCAATTATTTCCTTGTCAACCTGGCGATGGCGGATTTCCTTATCTCTCTGTTAAATCTACCGTTTACGTTTCTATACCTGTTGTATCAAGACTGGTGGTTCGGAACGTTCTTTGTAAACTATCGTGTTTTATATCCCCGTGTACTATCTCTGCAAGTGTTCTAACCTTCATGGCCATCGCCGTCGACAGGTAAGTGCAGTTTTATAGCATACACTTTGTAAGTCAACTATGCATGTTTTCTTTTGAAAAGTGTTGCTTTATTGATCTGTTTGTCTCTTCGCACCTTTACGCAAAATAAAAAATGGCTTGTTCGTAAACTTACTACATGTAGCTTCTCAGAGCATGTGTTTTAAAGAGTTGATTTGTAACACTGTTCGTCTGTTCGCACGGATGTAATACATAATTTCTGCGAATGTTTGAAATATATCACAAAAGTCCGTGTATTCGATCATTCAATATTCACAAAAAATGCTTTAAAATAAATGGAAAAAATCAAACTGGCTTACTTGATAAGTTCAATAATATTGTACTTATTTAGATCAATCCGAACGTTGATTGCATTTAGATTTAGGTGATTATTGACTTTCGCCTTAGCATCTAATATATAAATTATCTTGAGGAAATGACGTGTGGAAAATCAATTAATTTGTTATAAAGCATTCCATGTACAACGTTTTTGTCATCAGATGGTTTTTATCATTGTAAAAGTGGATATTGAACATTATTGTTACATGTTTGTTGTTTACAAAATCTTTTTAGTTCGCCCTTTATACATGATGCAATATAACATGTACATGAATACATCGACGTACGAAATAGTTTTATCACTGTAAGAAGAAAACAACGTCACGCTAGATCAAACAAACCTGTATGTAATTGTTGAACAACTATTAACAGTAAATAAACAGCTTGTTAAATATTCTAAAACGTTTCATTAATTTGGTACTGCAAAGAAAAACAATAAAATACAATAAGCTAAACATAACATTGATCCTGTCCCGCAAGGAAAAAATCTCGTTCTGCAAAAAACAAAACAACATGCACAGCCAGCACCGTTGAATTGATGTTCTATTTTGAACGAATACTATTTTGTAATAACGTCCATATTGTAGAACATGTACTGGGAAAGTGAAAACGCCGAGAGTCCGTATTAATAATTATGCACTGCACATAAACAATGCACGTCATTTATTCTTAACTTGGCTTCATCTATATAGTAGCTCGTCTTCTAAACAAACGCGCTATTTCAAGATGAGAATTATCTTGGCTTCATTATCTTAAGTTATTTATTGGAACCGCTACCTGTATCCATTTAATACAAGTACACATGACATTTTGTTATCATAACTATTAATACTCGTTCATTAACGGGTATAATTAATTACAATCAATGTTTTCAGACCACTTATAGAGATGCGTTCAATTATATTGGCCATCTCTCATTTCTTAGTCTATTCCGCATGCAAACAAATATAGCAAGTGCTCCACCGTATCAATTGCAGAAACAGAATGTACCTTCCAAACTTGCACAAAATTGCAGTGTAAAAATGCATTGCAAGTATAGAGAGTCGTTTTTAACAAAATTACTTCACTGGAAGAAGAATATATTCTTCAAACAATCATTAAAACTATCTAGAATAGAAAACAAATCTATTTTGAATTTATCAAAAATATTTACACATTTTAAAAGGAACCTTCTAAGTAAAATTTAAATATTCTCCTATGTTAATTGTAATGCCGTCGAACCAGCTTTGAAAACATACTCAAAGAATAAAAAATGTCGTTTTAATTTTTGCGCAAAAGTATTCACATTTCTTCTTAACTTCCCTGTGTATTATTGCGCTATGAAAATGCATAAGTTTCAAGCTAAGAGACAAGCGCGCCGGAAAAAGTTGTTCCGTAAAGTTAATCGGCAATAATTTATTACAATTAGCTATAGATTACCATATTTAAGATTGATAAGACACATTTGAAAATGATGCGAATGTATTGAACATTGGACTTGTTCATTGTTCCGCGCATTGTACCTTATTGTATGCACATTAAACCAGAAATAGAGCGTGCGATTCGATACTTGCATAGAGGTCAGACGAAATCAGTCAGATCTATACAAACAAGGCTGGAATCGAATATGAAATAATCATAACTTTCATTATTATGTGATAAGATTCTATCTTTGAAGAGTGTACGGCGCATTATCCCCCAAACTTACGGTACACTTCGCATACTTTATCAGCCAATAAGAGGGAAGGTAATTGGTTCATTATTCCTCGATAACGTTACCCTGGCTCGGGTTAGCGTCAATACATTCCCAATAGTCGATCGGTCTTATCTTTAATATTTAAGAAACAATGATCACCAGGCAAAGCTACGAGTAGGCACATGTCCTCACAAGGTTTAGGTCAGAGATTATTGTTGGGATTCATTGCAACGATGTTTAATCGCGTTTGTTTGCATTGCGTTAAGTTGATCGTCATCCATTTCGTCTCCAAATGATGGCAATTAACAACATTCACTTACTAATTCATCATAATTACAATTAACATCAAACAATATATTCCATCTAAGAAGAGAATGATCTGGTAGTACATTTTTGCCAAGTTGCCCAAATAGAGATGCTTTATCCACAATATCAGACACTTTAAGTACTTCAAACTGCCCAAAACTTGGATTAAGTGACTCATATGGAACAAGGCAATAATCCACAACTGATGCACCCTGTGGACCAATAAATGTGAAGTCATTACTTAAGGAGCATCTACCATTTAAAATCGCAAAATTGACGTCTATCAAAAATTCAGTCAACAAATCTCCATATTGATTCTGAGTGAAGTCAACCACATGCCTCTCTGGTAATTGATCGACACCCGGGATGCAATCCTGGAGATCTGCGCATATACTGTTGAAATCACCACACAGGTACGTGATTGACTCCGCATCATGATATTTACATATTTGTAGCAGTAAATTTTCAAAATATAATGTTGCATCTATTTGTCTTGAAGAATTATGTGGGGGTAAATAACAAACACATACTTTTATGTTACAATACAAATTATTTTTACATCTCAACAATACCCACAAAATACCCTCATGTTCGGAATCTAGAATTTCATAACTAAAATCAGACATTAGATCATTTTTTATTAGAAGAGCCACACCACCTGATCCAGTCTTTGCCTTTCTATGCAGATATTTCCTATTATGACATATACATGTGTAACCATCAATGTTTAATGATTCATTATCTTTTAAATGTGTCTCGGACAATCCTAATAAATCAAAATTACAATACCTGATACAATTTTCTCTTAAAATATAGTTATCAGATTGAGAATCAGAACTAAAATTTTGAACGTTCCAAAACCCGCATACAGCCTAGGTTTCTTCTCTTGCTTCCACCATAGGCATTATTTCGAGCGTTCCAATCACGTCTTTTTTTGTGTTTGCACTTCTATCTGATGCTGCACTTCGTGCATTTGAATACCCACCCCGCCAGTCTTTATAATCACCCCGCCTGTCTGTTTGATCACCTCGCCTGCCTGTGTAATCACCCTGCCTGCCTGTACAACCACCCCGCCTGTCTGTATAATCACTTAATATAAGTATAGCACTGCGCTTATAGTTTAGCTTTATGTCTACATATCAATTCTACAATATCACACATTCTCTGATTTGTAGTAGTTTCACTGCTGAATTTGTATTCCCTACGAGGGGGCGTATTTTCTTTTAACCCAATGTATCTATTGATTAATGATTGTTTTGAATCAAAGCGACGAATGATTATCATACCCAACAATAATTCGATAGACCACCAGCAGGTGGTGGTTTCATAAACGAGAAAGGAGCGTGATAGTGACAAATCGCGTTGCGAAACTTCCATAGTACGGATCATTTTAATGTCTTCTTTCATTGCTGTTAATTTAATGGCACACGACATAAGTTCTTCTGCTGTTATGCGTCTGTATTTCCTATCATATCTTTCGCTATCTTCTAGATCTAAAATAAATCGTTGTTTATTGCGTTCATAAGCCACTGGGTGTATCATATGTTCACGTACACGATTAGCAAAATGTTTGCAGTTGTCGTCATACCAATGGTACTTAATGTTTACTTCATTCTCGCAATACAACCATTCAATAAGATCCCAAACACCATTTTCCCCCACGCTTCCAATCTTAATTGACCGATTGGTATCGCGAGATGTTTGTCTGTAACGCTCTTCCACGTGGCTTTTCCGATCGCTGCACTGAATGGTAATACCATCCGAATGTTTTTCAATGGACCACCACTTAGTGTTGGTGTAAAATACGACAAACTTATGATGCAAAATAGTGAAAATACAAGAAAACAACCAATGCAAAGGCGTTTTATATGTCAGCACCTGTCCTATATTTTCATTTTCCTTCATAAGCTGGTTAAGTTTAATCATAAAGTCTTCAATAAACAAATTATCGTTTTTAACTCCATCAGAATTTCCTGCTTCGGGATCGAAGTAGATTTTGTACTCCCAGTTGTTTCCGATTTTGGCATTGTTTTTACTTGAGTTCGAACTGTTTCTTGACGGAAAACCCTGCAAAAACAATAAACATTTGAAGTAGTTTCAGACATCTAAAAAAGCAATCGCTTATTTGATAAGCTAATACTGTCAGCGTTTATTACAAACACAATCGTTTGTGCATAATCAACTTGATCTGATCTGATCGACAGCGAGCTAAAAACTATTTTTTTTATGTTTTGCATGTTCATGTATCTACCGAAACGAAGAGCATTCTTGTAACGGTCAATTCTCAGTTTGATTATTTTTATATGTATTTTATATAATAAGGTCAAATTATATTTACCATGAGTGTAATGCTTTATTGTCCACTGGCACTTGTCAGTAGAGTACACATCTGTAACTGTTGTTAAAAAAGAAAATAATTATAATAATTATATTAACGAAGACAGCAATAATGCTGACTGAAAGACTTGTATCCTTTCTGGCCGACCCCAAGATTTTACGAAACGGCACCTGATCCCTACAATAACACATTATAAAAATATAAAACACAAGAAACATAATTGTTCACACAAGCGCTTTCTATACGACACACAACCAAAAATATATCAGGTGATATTGATAACCAAAATACTATGGAATCGCACACAAAAGAAAAGAGTTTAAACTACACAGCGTTTATGTGCCACGGATCTTATACCGTCAAGAAAGATGGTTCTCAATTGGAAAGTGTCTTATTGTTTAATACTAGTCATCAAAAGCACGAATCATATTGATTTTCCATACATTATTCATACTCTGATTCAAATAAACTCAAACGCAAATCTAAACTATGAGACCACTTATCACTCACACATTGACATAGAAATGTCGTTTGTCAACACTTGCATGAAAAATTATACAAAATCATGAAAACAAACTATATCTTAACTATATATCAAAGTGACTATATATCTGAAAAAAACGATGGGATAAATAAAATATTAGATTGTGACGAATACTGATAACTTAATATGCTCGGCACAAAAATCCTGCTCCTCGCGTATTTTTTTATTTTTTTTTACCTGACAATATTTAACATTGGTATTAATAAAAAATAAAGGCGGGCCACTTTGTTCATGAAATTAAGGAATTATATAATAGACAAATATTAGTAAAATAATTGAAAACAAAATCATTCACTTCACTGCTTGGGAATGATTATGGCATAATATAATCATGTCATACACTTTTTCAACTGTTTGTTAAGCCTTACCAAATAAACGTATTCAACACTAAGCTTGTGAACATATTTTTAAGGTTTTTAATATAAATTGTTTAAAAAAAAATCGACATAATTTGTTAATAAATAGGCAGACATATTTGATTGCTATTTTTAAAATTTAATTACTTAAGTTTTTGTTTAAAAAAATATATATTACCTGCGAGCTTCCGTTCAATAGAGTGCACACGCGTTATCAAATAGATAAAATACAATTTGTTAAACCTTTTAAAACATGATTTACACGCACAACGAGGTACCCGGTCTGGCAGACTGTCTACGATCAATACTATGGTGTAGTCAAATATTGGGAAATTTATGCAAGCATGCAAGATTTGAATGCGACGTGAAATGCGACGCTCATGCAGTAATGAGGTTCATGTTTTATGAAGCTAGTAGGCCTATAAGACTTTAATAAATAACACCGATTTTTTTTATTCAACCAAAAAAAGATATTGTGCTTGAAATATACTTGTGTTGCTAACAAAAATATATAAATTCGAAAATTTTAAACGTTAATATTGCCTACGAGTTAAAATTGAATGAAAGCTTTTTTGTTTTACAGTCTCGAAAATATAGCTTTGTGGCACATAAATACATCGAATAAAACTGTTTAGTGTTTTGTTTATAGAATTATTGACGAATTAATCAAGCAGCATATATCAATTCCTATCAATCGATTACAAGTACTTTATTTAAATGAATCTCACAAAATGGAGGACGATGTTTGCACTTTCAGTGCTTAATGGTGGTTGTCTTTGTACCGTAGTATGATCCTGCGGCGACAAGACAACCATAATGTAGAGTAATTACCATTTGACGTGTTTAAAACCTCGATGTAAGGAATTCAGACATTGAGAAAATACTGGAGTTTTAAGTGTTATTGGTAACTTTGAATTCGAGCAAAATAAGTTTTTCCCCTTTTTTTAAAGACATGCTTAATAAGCTAATTCAATAACATAAATTATGTTTATTGGTATAGGTCGTACCCAGCACAGATAATCCGAATTGCCGCTCTATAATCATATTGGCGAGCGAGCTTTTGTTCAAGATTTTGTTTTAAACTATTATTGATTTATCCACAAAAGCAAACTGCATTTAAATATTTTGGCGGAGTATGTTCATAAAAATATTCAAACTTTACATCAATACGTGAACTAATATAACATGTATCTTAATATTGAAGATAGTCGGCGTCTATTATAGTTATTTTGACACGATGCATGTAATTGAATTTCAACTAACATATAACTTGCAATAAAACACACATATATAAAGATATATATATATGTATAACTAGAATAACACACGTATCCGAACGTCATGAAGCTTAAACTCTTGACATACAATAGTATACGGGTTCACGTATTTATGACATACTTTACCCGCTATATGTGTTCTGAACATCAACATTGGAAATTTATTTAAAAATGTATTAAGCATGATCTCAATAGTAAAAGATAATATGTTTAAACATAATAAACAAATAAAAAACAATACGTCCTCTTTAATCCTATCACAACGTAAAAGAAACATTTTTCTTGAATAATGTAATAAAACATAAAATATTATACTGTGTACTTACGTTATGCTGTGTCAAAATCAAACCACGATTCAGTGCGCCACAGTTCAGTTAGGCATACCTGTAAAAATACTTCTACAGTAGTATCTGTCAAACCGCGATTATTGTTTTAGAGAAGCAATTCAATCTACAAAGGACACACAATAGCCGATGAACTTTTAAAGTTCGTATCAAATTTCACTGTTTTCGATGAAAATGATCCACCCGATTCATAACAGTCATACGGCTAACGTAAATAGATAAGTTGACTGAGTTTAAATAAATATAGAATACTTTGCATGCATATATAGACAATGCCCTGTGAGTAATAATTCTTTAGAATACGTCGAAACAACTAAACAAACACTTTAGACTATGGAGTGTAAACGNACAAATAAAAAACAATACGTCCTCTTTAATCCTATCACAATATAAAAGAAACATATTTCATGAATAATATTATAAAACACAAAATATTATACTGTGTACTTACGTTATGCTGTGTCAAAAATAAACCACGATTCAGTGTTCCACAGTTCAGTTTGGCATTCCTGTAAAAATACTTGTACAGTAGTATCTGTCAAACCGCGGTTATTGGTTTTAAAGAAGCAATTAAATCTACAAAGGACACACAATAGCCGATGAACTTTTAAAGTTCGTATAAAGTTTCACTGTTTTCGATGAAAATGATCTACCCGATTCATAACAGTCATACGTCTAACGTGAAAAGATAAGTTCACTGAGTTTAAATAAATATAGAATACTTTGCATGCATATATAGACAATGCCCTCTCAGTAATAATTCTTTAGAATACGTCGAAACAACTAAACAAATACTTTAGACTATGGAGTGTAAACGATTTCGCCACTGTGTAAAACTGTTTCAATACACTATTGTTACACAATAGTAGATTACATCAATCAGAAACGATCATAACTGTTTGAATAGTGATGTTGTGATAGTGATTGCATATGTGGAAGTACTGGATTGTGTTCGGTGTAATATGGATACATTTTGTCTCTATTATTACAGAGAATAGCAAACGTTGTAGGTAGATTGACTGCTCCAAGATCAAAACACAGTTGTATGTGTTGGATTGGTCTGCAAAGTAGAACGAGTTTTTTAAGAGCGAAGAAGCTACACGTAAATTATTAGAGATATTTAATTATATGAAACAACATGAATTTGAATAAAAAATTGTAAATGTTACCAAATCTCGCAACACAAAAATGAAATACGTGTATATGTAACATATATATCTGTTAATTGGCTTAGTTGTTGAGGGAGATCCAAGCCCCTATAGGTCTCATCGATAACAGGACGTTTTGCGCACTAATAAACTGGTAGCCTTCACATTAAGTCACAGCAAACAAAAAATCATTAATGCCAGTTTTTTAAGGTAACGGACTCGATCCCCTCTGTGGGAGTGTTCTTTAGATCTCCCTCAAAGAAACCAAGTACTGTTTCTAGGCGAAGGAAACGGACTCGAGAGCGTTTCAATAAGCCTGAGGCTTTCGATGCAATCGAGCTATAATACATAGGTTTAAACTAAAATAAATATATTTAAACTTAAATTCTCAACTGCAAGATGGATTTGGCATATTTACTTGTGCAAACGTGGGTATCCATGCAAATGCAGCTGAGACTTACTAGTGTGCGATGAAACTTAAATATGTTTCTATTTTTCNTCCATTGAGACTGTTAAAGTAATACGAAAAAAACTTGGGTGGACCTACAAACAAGCTTCTTATTGCCAACTTATAAGCGTCAAAAAATGTTCTGCGAGGAGGCATTTTGCATTAGAAATGTTGCGGACAAGAGAAGAATTCCTAGATGTAATTTTTACAGGTATGTTTGTAATGTTACAAATTTAACATGTTTTCTAGTGTGTATAGTAATACGATGGTGTCCGGTAATCTTGCGCAGTTAAGGGTCAATTGGTTTAAAAAACATGTTCTTTTATAAATTGACAACATAATATCTTAATTTATTATGAAAATAAGAAGTTCATGTGCTAATTAACACAAAAATATCTGATTAATTCAGTGAAGAACTGTCCGATTTGATTTCAAAACAAACATGACTCACCTCATTTTCAAACTATCACAGTGTCCAGTAATCGTGCGCACTTGGTGTAATAAAATCATGCTTCCATAGTTTACAGAANGTATGAAAATAGTAGGGATGATGATATGGATGATGATTTGGGTGGTGAAAGGGTTGTGTCTGCTAATAGGGTCCCTTTGAGGTCAAGGTTTGAGCAGCTTCCAGTGGTTATAAGGTCATATATTGATATGCAGTCTGTTTCAAAAAATGCGCCTGTGATGCTTCATCCAGACATTTTAGATAGTTTGATTACTCAACATGACGGGAACATATCAAGATTTGTGTGGGATTTGACTAAACTTTTGTATTCAAATGAAGAAATGATTGATAGCTCATTCAATGGCAAGGGAACAAGAAAAGCATTGTCGCCGAGAAGAAAATCGCTTATTCTAAATGGAGCGCAACAGGCATTTCCTGGAGTTGGAAAATGCGTCCAGTATATTGCCTCCGCCATCAACAATGGATTAAAAAATAAAAGAACCTATCAGAAAAAGAACTAAAGAAGAAACTATGGGAACTCATTACCAGTAATGAATAGAGCGATTCAGTGAGAACTTAACAATGCTTTAACAATATGTGTTGTGAAAAGTGATTTGTACCAGTGAAACATTGTACGAAATTGTCAATTTTTTTGAGGATTAATGGGGCTTTAAATTGATTTTGATACTCTTCATTTGTTCTTCATGATGTTTGTTCTACATGTATTAACATTGAATTTTCATCAAGATTAACTTGGTAACTTAAAAGAAGTAATGGCCCTGCATTGATTGAAATTATAAGCCATGTTATCTGTCTTGAGGCTGCTGTTTTTTGGTAACTAGTGTTAGAAATTTTATGAAATTAAAGATATATGTGTATTATTTTACTGTAAAAGTGCTCTTAAGTTATGTTGGGATCAAGTCTAGTGGCCCTTAATTGATTAAA